>QEPC01013288.1:146415-168919 GCA_003113815.1 Sphenodon punctatus
TATCATATCGGGGACCAGGCTGAATCCTGTGTCCTGATTGGGGCTGGGGAAACAAAGAACTGTGCATTGATTGGGTTATAGCTAGAAGCATGAAGCTGTATGAAAATGTATAAATATAGGTGCCTTCTCTTTGTTCGGGGCTCGATGATCTCCAGATCCTCGACCCCACAGCTGCTGTGTCTCCTGCAATAAAGCCTGATCTGATAGACGTCTCTGTGCACCCCCTCTCATTTACTGCCTCCACTCAGCAGAATTTCTCCAACAATTCTGGTGTCAGAAGTGGGATGAGAGGAACATAGGAAACCTATGGATCCTATGGTAAGTGCTGCTCCTGGTTGCCGGGGGATGCCCCGGTGACAGTTGTGCAGCTCGGACCCGATCCCCGCCGCCCCGTCCTGTCTCTGCCCAAGAACAACTGTGTTGTGTCTGGGACTGGTGTAGTTATGGGTTTAGATGGGTTTAAAATCCCTCCTGGGGATACCCTATCCGTTATATGTCACAAGATATGGATCCTCTGCTGTAAAGTTTGTCACCAAATGGAACTTTTATACTGCTGACAGCCCTGATCTGCAGTTTCCTTTGGATGGGTACTTTGCCTTCCTGATTCTCAAACATCTCCGTGAGAACCTAGAAGACAACCATCCCCGACAAATGGACGCTTGGTATTTGTGGGATGAAGAAGCCTACAAGCCTAACGTCCAGGCTCATTTTAATAAGCCCCCAGATCCTCCCAAGTCCACTCCCATGTACCCTTTAAAGGAAGCCCGGCCCCTGTTTCTTCTGTCCCCCTAATATACCCCAGCCTGTCAGATGATCTCTTAGACACCTGGGTCCCCAGGCCCCCTCTGGGCCTGCTTCCGGGTGCCGCAGCCGCCATGCCTCTGCTGACTCCCACAGCATCCCAGGCAGGGTTGCCCGGCCCCCAAGATCTTAATAAACTTGAGGAACACCCAGAAGACCCTGATGTTTGCAGGCAAACCTGAGCTTCAACCCGCCTGACGGGTCAGCTCGATGTCCAGGCACCCCTCCGACAATACCCAGACCCTGAAACAGACTGCTGGCCAGCATTCCCAAATTTGTCCCTCCCCAGCAAGATTGGCATAAAATTTCCTCTGTAAATCAGAAAAAAAAAAGATGAGCACCCGGCAGACTATGGGGCAAGCCTCATGACAGCTTTCAGAAAACATTGAGGAATAAATCCAGAGCTAGCCGACACTCAGGGGCTGATTGTCACCCAGTATGTTACTGGCTTCCAGCCACCTGTCCGAACCAAGTTGCAAGCCACTATCCTGGATTGGAAAACTTGTGCCCTTGATCAAATCCAAGCTTCCTGCTCTCAGATCTGGGAACAGTTACAGGGTAAAAAAGATAAGGCAGAGGCAAAAACAAAAGCAAGTGGCAGCTAAGCTCTGTGTCCTGCAAGTCCAACAGTTAAGCGGTGGCCGTGACTCAGGACCCAGACGTCCTCCTCATCATGAGGGATACCCTCCTTACCCTCCCCGCCAACCCCTTGCTCAAGATACCTGTGCATACTGCAAACAATGGGGTCATTAGATAAATGAGTGCCCCAACCGAAATAATGGCCGACAGAGGGGAGGCTATCGCCAGCATGCTCCGGGGAATTCTTCCCAGCCATCTGAAACCTTCCCGCCGCCGCCAAGTGGCCCCCGACCCCACGGACAGTATCTCGCTGCTGAAGAAGAAGAAGAAGAAGAAAAAAATGAGGGGCTTCTTTCTTGGTTGGAAAGCCTGTTCCCAGACTTCCCAGGATTTGTAAAACATGTTTTGTACGGTATATGTTTTGTTAGACTTGCTTGTGCGCAATTATTCATGTGCGTTATTAACCCTGCCTTAAATCTTCTTCAGAAACTGGCTGGAACATCAAGGTCCGTAAGTTAATCAATGAACATGCCCGCTAACATAATTGAGGCTTCTCTGATTGATCAAAGTCTCAAAAGGGGAGAATTGTGGAAGAAACGCCGTATGTAGATAAACTTTGCCCTGTGCTTGTCATTTGTGACGTAACACAGACACAGACGCAGTAGTGAGACTAACACAGATGCAGGCGCAGTAGAGATTTATTGACACAGGTGGAGTAGAGACTAAGCAGAGACTTTCCAGTGCAAGCGCAGTTTAGCCTACCGACATGAGTCAGCAACTCAGTGTTGACATGCTCAGTAAACCCACCAGTTACATAAACACCAGATGCTGACTATCATATCGGGGACCAGGCTGAATCCTGTGTCCTGATTGGGGCTGGGGAAACAAAGAACTGTGCATTGATTGGGTTATAGCTAGAAGCATGAAGCTGTATGAAAATGCATAAATATAGGTGCCTTCTCTTTGTTCGGGGCTCGATGATCTCCAGATCCTCGACCCCACAGCTGCTGTGTCTCCTGCAATAAAGCCTGATCTGATAGACGTCTCTGTGCAGCCTCCTCTCATTTACTGCCTCCACTCAGCAGAATTTCTCCGACAACCGGGAGCACATTACACTGGTGCTCTGCTCTTTGCACTGGCTGCCTATAGTCCTCTGGGCCCAATTCAAGGTGCTGGTTCTTACCTATAAAGCCCTACACAGCTTGGGCCCTACTTATCTGCGGGCCCGCCTCACTCCCCGTGCCCTTGACTGGCCCCTGCGGTCGTCTGGGAGTGCCTTTCTTGAGGTCCCCTGGGTGTTCCAGGGGGCTACTATGGAGACGGCGTTCTTGTTGGCCACTCCACAGCTGTGGAGTGGCCTTCCGGTGACCTTCCAGTGGAGGTCCACGTGACCCCGGATCTTCCTTCTTTTCAGCATCAATGCAAGACCTGGCTGTTCTGCCAGGCTTTTGACAAGGGTGAGGGTGGGTTGTTTATTGTTTTGTATGGGGGTGTTGTTTATTTTATCGGTGGGATTTTAATTATAGGGAGGTTCTGCTTCCTTTTATCCCCATTTTTGTTGTCTGCAGGACCCTATATGAATTTTAAATGTGTGTTTTTATTTTTGTAAGTCACCCCGGGCTTCCTTTGGCAGGAGGGGCAGGGTAACAAGTGTGAAAATAAAATAAATAAATGGCCATGGAAAAACATGTTTTATCCATAGATGTTATCAAAGTGTTTGGTCTAGCTGAGTCTGAGCCAGAAAGACATGATCAGCTTGATTTGATAAGTCTTCTTACCGCAGAGATTTGATCGAGTGTTTTTCCTTCTACAGAATGAACGTGAACAGATCATGACCACAAATGTCTGGCTAAACCAGGTAACCCTGCCATGGACATGCTACTGCAATCTATGCATCCCTTGTTCTTGTCCCTACTCTAAACATGTCATGACTGAAATGAAATACTAACTTACATCAGCATGGTTGTGCAACTCTTTCTCTAGGAGTGGTCTGATTATCGTTTGGCTTGGAAGCCTTCCGACTATGAAGGCATAAATAAACTGAGGATACCTGCTAAGCACATCTGGCTGCCAGACATTGTGCTTTACAATAAGTAAGTCTGTTCATGTGCTTAAATACCTTGATTGGTCAAACCCTCAGAAAGGAAAGGCCTGTTCGTTAGAGGAACTAAGAAAAAAGAGTTTGGGGAATCGGGAAACCTATGGGAAGAAGAGGAGGAAGAAGAATGCAATAGGAGGAGGAGGTTACTTCCCCAAATCTTTCAACCAGCGGGACAGAGGCTGTGCCGGGAAGGATTTTTGCCTGTCCCTGTGCAACCTACTAAATGTCCTTTTTAAAACAAACTATTTTACAGTCAAGCAATTTCAGCCTCTGGTTCGGTATGTGTAAGTTGCATTAAATATTCCTCCTCAAAACTAACATTGGCCAAAAGACTAATTGCTCTACCAGCAAATCTCACGAAAAAGCTGGAGGTGATAGACTGGCCCAAGCCTGTTGGGTTTTTATACATATTTGGTGGAGGAGATGAAGTAGGCTGTATAAATTAGAGTGATGATTACTAGTTAGCATTTCTATAGTACTTTCCAGTTCTTATCAAGGTCATGATCACAATAACCCTGTGAAAAAGGTCATTTCTTATTATTCCCATTTTATATAATCCTATCAGTGTTGAGAGTACTTTACAATCGCTGTCTCATTCAACCTCACACTAATCATGTATAGGTCATTATTATTGCCGTTTTACAGATAGGGAATGGAGGTTGAGAGATAGTGACTTGTCCAAGGCTGCCCAGTGAATTTCTGGTCTCCTAGATTTAAACTCTGGTCTCCTGTGTCCAAGTCTAACACCAAGTCTTACTCACTAGGCTGCACGGGCCCTCAACATGATTAAGAGCCATCGCTATAATAGGTGCAGCAGCACTGGGGCCCACAAGCTTAGGAGGCCCACAAGCATGTAGAATGCATATGCACACTGAAGTGGATCCATCTTCTGCACCAAGGCTGATTCCCACATAGCTACACTCCTGATATGATTGTAAAATACATGGCCCTGTCACAGGGAACTCAAGACTGGCACCTTTCACATGAAAAATGTATAACAATTAAAGGAAATACATACACACATCTGACATGAATAACTTGATAAGTGGTGTCACAGTAAGTGTTTCTAGTACTTATTTCATTTCATTGGGTTATTCTATTAAGTAAGTATTTATTGGTTTGGCTTTCGCCATGCACTGGGTTATTCTGTTAATTAATTATTCCCACTTTTAAATATCATTGCCTAATTTTCAGCTGCAGAGAGCAAGTGAAATGCAATTAAAGTCAACAGTGGGTGTTTTTAGACAAGCATCTCCCTACCCATCGCGACGCCCACCCATCATGCATGTTGCAGGGCTGCATAGGGTGCCAATGCAGTCCTGTAACATCCATGATGGGTGGGGAGACACCCAGAGTTCCACCACCTACTAATACCAGTTGTGAATTTAGCCCATTGTTTTTGGCTGATATGTTGCCTCTAAATTATACATTTTCCTTTGTATTTATATCCTATTAAAAAGACCAACAAAAAAGAGAGTGTTTTCTTTTTTTTCTCTCCTTCTCTCTGAATGCTGCAGAGCATCACAGGCCAGGCAATTTCTCTCCAACTTCTTTGCTCTCCTCTACCTTTAAAAAATTGCCTAACTTACTTTCATTACAATGGGTTATTTCCATCCATCCTCCTTAGGTCAAGGTTTTATTTGTGCTTCTTTATTTATAGAGAAGGAAAGTGATGAATGGTTGCAACTACCTAGTTTTGGGATGTCCTTCAGTTGTAGGATCAGTCAAATTTATTAGTTAAGATATTCAGAAACGTGCTGTCCTAATGGATGACATACTTGTAGGCAGGGATCCATGTTCCCTACATTTCCCCCAGCACTCCAGCAGCAATGGGAAAAACACAGTGAACACAGGTTCCTGCTTATAGGAAAGTCAGATCATGTTTAATGCAGCAGACGGTCAAAATGACCCTATCTAAGAATGACTGCACGGGCAAGAATATTTATTTGCAGCCATGCCACTTTACTCTGCCCAACAGGTATCACAACAAACTAAGCAGCATCAAGATGCAACAGCTTCGGCTGTATGTCTCAGAGAGTGACCTGGCCAGTCCACTCTCATCCGTGCTTTCATTACCTCGAGATTGGACTATTGCAACACGCCCTACGTGGGGCTACCCATGGTGAATGTAGGGAGACTGCAGCTAGTGCAAAATGCAGCGGCCGGTCTCCTTATGGGGTCAGCTCACTGTGAGCACAGTACTCCGGGCTCTGCACCGGCTGCCTATAGTCTTCCGGACCTGAGTCAAGGTGTTGGTTTTGACATATAAAGCCCTATATGGCCTTGGCCCGACTTACCTCTGGAATCGTCTCGCTCTCTGGAGTGACCTCTGCGGTCCACCGGAAGCGCCCTTCTCGAGGTCCCCTGTGTGGCCCAGGGGGCCACTATGGAGAGGGCATTCTCGGTGGCTGCACCTAGGTTGTGGAACTCCCTCCCGGCAGAGGCTCAGTTGGCCCCGGACCTCCCTCCCTTCCACTGTATGTGTAAAACCTGGCTGTTCCACCTGGCTTTTGGCTAGGGAGATGGGGTGTAGGGTGGGGTGGGGGTCAGGAGGGTTCTGTTTTTTTGCCTTCTCTTTTGATATACTGTTTTGATTTTATGTGTTTTATATGTTTTCAATGTTGTAAGCCACCATGGGCTGCCTGGAGCAGGAGGGGCAGGGTAGACAATTGTTTTATAAAGTAAATAAATAAATAAATAAGATGGTTCAGTCCAGAGTTCAGTGGCACCTCCAGTATATATTCATATATCAATAACACAATAACATAATAAAACAAGACAAAAAAAACAGAAAAGGAGTTAGACCAGGTCCACTGATAAGTCCAGCAGGGTCAGAAATTTACAGTCCAGCCAAAGAATATTAATATCAAATATGACCAACAACTTCAAAGTATGAGCCCCATCAACCTGGGTACATTTAACAGAAATCCAGTCCAATCAACCTAGATTCATTTAACAAAGGTACAAAAACTCATGTAACCCCACTAAGCATATGCTTTGCACACACTGTATACTGTGAGAGTATGTTCATGATTCTTACGGCATAGATCTTGGGCACCTGCTTGGGTCTTTCGGGGTCGGTATCACCTAAGAGGAATAACAGTTGTTGGATTTTGGGCCTAGTACCATCCCAACCAATAAGCTTCTGTAATTGCCCACGCTGCAAATCATACAGCGGACATGATAGGACATTGTGTTTCAAGTCTTCAATCGCCATACCACATGGACAAATCCTATCGCTATATGGGATACCTTGCATTCTCCCCAGAGAAACAGCTGTCTGCATGGATTGTATGCGTAAGGCAAAAAAAGCTCTCCTAAGGACTGGATCCACTAACTGATGAAACTAGGAAGCTCCCACTCCCCCCCGGAGGGATCCAATACTTATAAAATGGAGAGATATACGCCTTAGCTGCCATCATCCTATGCCCTGGTCGGTCCATATCCCAAATCCTCTGCTTTAGCATCCTAACCACTTGACTATCAGTATAGCCCTGAAAGAAAGAAAAAATCAGAAAAACCGAGTTTCCCAAGGCCTGCTTTTACATCCACCCACCAGGGGTCCAAACCCCCTTCTGTATCAGAATGTTTTTCAGTCAGGGTCCTACTCAAGAGGGAAGTATCCCCAGAATTTCTATTCTTGGCCCAGAAGGTAAGTTTCCATAATTCAACTTGGGCCCCAAGGGAGGGTCTGCCCAGCTCTATATGGATTATGGCTGCAGATGAAGCAGGAGAGATCCGCAAAATCCTTCTCCAGCAGTTATTGATTATTGGTTGTAAGCTATTAATAACACAAGCGTCATACCACCAGATATGCGCCCCATACAATATTTTTGCCATTAGTTTGGTATCCATAATTTTGGTGACCGCTTTAATAGATCTTTGACCGAGTAGAAAGAAAAAGCACTGGATCGCTAAGACTTCCATGTTTGCTGTTTATTTACCCCCGTATGCATTGTCCAATTCCCATTAAATGATAAATAAATTACCAGGTATTTATAAAAGCATACCTGCTCAATCACATGACCTTGCAATGCCCAGCTGTATTTACAAGACCTCTTTGAAAATACCAATATTTTAGTTTTGTTGTAATTTATAGTGAGCTTCTTATCTAGGCATCTATTCCCAAAGTCCAACAGCGCACGCCCCAACCCAATCCTACTAAGTGTGAGGTGTAAGGGATGGGGGGAATCGGGAAACCCACAGACCCAACACTTCCCACACACAACTCGCACAGGACTCCTGCCACAAAGGGGGAGCGCACGCCTCTTGATGGAAAAGGTTCCCCTCAGGGTAGTAGGTGGCCCTATATGTCCCCTAAGGAACAGGCCTTGTCATCATAGGGGATATCAACGATAGGCGTGCACAGTCCCCTGTTGGTGTAACAGGGGGACCAGGTCCCTGCCCTCTCAACCACACCTTCACCCACTCGTGCACGGGAAGTAGGGGGAGTGTGCCTGCTTGTGAAGGGAAGGGAAGCCCCGACACTGAGGAAGGGGGAAGGACACAGCCTACTCCACCCAGGGAGGTGGAGGACTCCGAGGGGGTCAGGTTAGGAGGGATAGTGCTCGCACCCAAACCTTTTCCACACCCACCCACCCTAGCCTCGTTTCTTACCCCCGTCATCACAGACACCTACCTTTCACTCACCTCGCACGCACCTCTCACCCTGCAATCACACTCTCTCTCGATACTTAGCTTCTTCAATGACTCTGCAACTCTCACTCTGGGGCCAGCTTCACAGCACGCTGATCGCCGGCATGGAAGCACTCCAGACGCTCCCTGATATGTGGCTAGCTCCGCCCCTGTTGTGCCCGCAAGCGTGCTGAGCATCGTGGCTCTGGCTCTAGCCCCGCCCCCTCTGCTCCCGGTGTAGGGGATTGCCTTCGCTCATCGTTCTGTGGCTCCTCCCCCTCCCTGCATGCTACAGCTGTGTCTAGGGGTATTCCTCATTCTGCCACTTTCCCTTGTGAGCTTTCCCCATCCAGGGCAGCGTGCTGGGGGGACGCCCTGGCGTCCAAGGGTAAGTGTGATGGGTGCTCCTGTTTCTTTTGTGGCCCCCCCTCCTTTCTGGCATGCGCCTTCCTTGCCCCACAAGCCCTAACCCTGACAGCACCCCCTCCCCAGGGTCGACGAGGGCGAAAAAATGCTTGGAGGGGTCCCGGCTTGGAAGGGTAGCGATAATGGAACAGCCGGAGGAGCCGGGGGGGCATGAATGGAAGTGGCGGGTTCCTAGGAGCGATCGGCGACCCCGTAGCCCTTCCAATCCACAAGATAGAACAGGGTGCCCCGGGCTATCTTGGAGTCCAGCAGTGCCCGAACCTCATATTCGGGTTCTCCGGGGAGGTCACAAATGGGTGCTGGCAGTGTGGTGGGGGGAAAGAATGGCTCCTGGTGTGGTTTAAGTAGGGAGACATGAAAGACGGGGTGTATTCGAAGCGTGGGTGGTAGGGTTAGGCGGTAGATGACAGGATTCACCTGACGTTCAATGGGGAATGGACCCATGAAGTGGTTGTCCAACTTGGCGGAGGGTCGGAGGGAGGGGTAGTGTCTTCGGTCTACCCATACCATGTCTCCTGTATGGTATTGGGGTGCAGGTTGCCGCCGCGTATCCGCATGCTGTTTGTATTGTTGACGGGCTCTTTGCAACATTGCTCGAGCATGTGCCTGACAACAATGAAGTTTTTGAACCATGGCCCCTGCCGCCGGTACTGTCACCGTCGGTTCTTCTGAAAGGGCTAGGCGGGGATGGAACCCATACGACACGAAGAACGGGGATGTTCCCAAGGCGGCATGGGGCGCATTCTTGAATGCAAATTCAGCCAATGGGATGTACGTCACCCAGTCGTCCTGCAAATAGTCTATATAACAACGAAGATACTGTTCTAACGTTTGATTTGCTCGTTCCACCTGCCCATTTGCCTGGGGTCGATAGGCGGTGGTAGGAGCAATTTGTGTGCCCAGTGTTGCAAAGAGAGCCCGCCAGAATCGTGCGGTAAACTGTGGCCCACGATCGGATACGATGGTGCGCGGCACTCCATGGTACTTTACCACATGTTGCAAGAACAGTTGTGCTGTTTGGAGGGCAGTCGGGAGGCCTCGGCAAGGGACAAAGTGCCCCATCTTGGTGAACTGATCCACGATTACGAGGATCGAGATGTGTCCCTGGGAAGGAGGTAATTCCACTATGAAATCAATGTTGACCTGTTGCCAAGGCCCCGGAGGCAGGGGTGCCAATTGCAGTAGCCCTACTGACTTTCCCCGTGGTACCTTGGTGCGGCAGCACATGGCGCACCCTCGTACATACGTTGCACGTCCCGTCGTATGGTAGGCCACCAAAAATGGCGTTGCAACAGTTGCAACGTGCGCCTCTGTCCCGGGTGCCCGGCGAGGGGGGCATCATGATGGGCCCAGAATATCTTGTGACGCGCAACTCGTGGCACCACAATGGCCCCCTTATGCCGGGGTAACTCATGACTGTGATTCTTCATAAGGGCGCGACAGTCGGGGTCCCGCATGGCCCAGGTGCGTAGTTGTTTCGCCATCAGCCCTCCCGCTAAAATGACTCCAGGGCGTAGAATGGTCTCTGCTTGGGAAGCTAACGTTTTCGGGACTTCCTGACAGCAGGAAAGGGCATCTGCTATGGTGTTACGCTTGCCCGGGCGATAGGTGATGTGGAAGTTGAAGTGAGCAAAAAAAAGGGGCCACCTGGCGTGGCGTGCATTTTGGATCCGTGCGGTCTGTAGAAAAGTTAAGTTCTTGTGGTCGGTGAATACCTGGACCAGGTGGCGGGCTCCTTCTAAGAAGTGCTGCCATACCTCGAAGGCTGCTCGGATGGCCAATAACTCGCGATCCAGGATGGTGTAATTCTTCTCCACGTCAGTTAATTGCCGGGAATAAAAGGCACAGGGCAGGGGTTTTCCCCCGACACCTGTCGCTTGCGTCAGCACCGTGCCTAGTGCAGTGCTGGATGCATCGGTTTCCACCAGAAAGGGTAGGGAGAAGTCCGGGTATTGCAGGATGGGTGCTGTGGAAAAGGCCGTCTTTAGGTACTCAAAGGCCTCCTGTTGTGGGGGCCCCCACGTATATGGTTGGCCCTTCTTCAGGAGGGTCGTCAATGGCATGGCCATGTCAGCATAGCATGGGATATATTGTCTGTAATAGTTTGCGCTCCCCAGGAACCGCTGCAAAGGTTTCACTGCCTGGGGAGCCGGCCATTTTCGTATAGCCGCCACCTTGGCTGGGTCCATTTTAATGCCCTTGGCGGAAATAATGAATCCTAGGAAGGCGACCTCCGTTTGGTGACATGCGCATTTTTCAATCTTACAATAGAGATGGTTCTGCCGTAGCAGGACCATGCGAACATGTTGAACATGTTGTTGGGGGTCCGGGGAGTAAATGAGGATGTCGTCGAGGTAGGCGACCACAAACTGGTCTAGGATGTCTCGGAACAGATTGTTGATTAAGTGCTGGAAGGCCGCCGGCGCGTTTGCTAACCCATACGGCATAACGAGGTACTCAAAATGCCCATATCTCGTGTGGAACGCTGTCTTCCACTCGTCCCCTTCCTTTACGCGAAGAAGGTTATACGCTCCGCGGAGGTCTAATTTGGTAAAGGTAGTGGCTCCTTGGAGCCTATTCAACAGTTCAGGGATGAGGGGTAGCGGGTACCGGTTCTTCACGGTGATTGCGTTGAGACCCCGATAGTCAATGCAGGGCCTCAACCCCCCATCTTTCTTGGGGACAAAAAAAAGAGGCACCCCCCCAGGAGAGGTGGATGGACGGATGAACCCTTTGTCTAGATTCTCCTCAATATGCTCCTTCAATACGCGCAATTCTGGTTCCGAGAGGGCATAAATCCATCCATAGGGAGGGCTGGTATTCGGCATCAAGTCAATCACACAATCGTAGGACGATGCGGGGGGAGTTCTAGGGCTTGTTGTTTGCGGAATACGTCCATAAAGTCTTGATAAACTACGGGGAGGTTGGAACTACTCGTAACTGCAACCTGCATTTTTTGGGGCGCCGTCATTCGTGGAGGGGGCTCTTGTAGACAGCACGAGTGGCAATAAGGGGACGAGAAGCACACTTTTCTTTGCTTCCAATCGATGGCGGGATTGTGCCTGGTAAGCCATGGGATGCCTAATACCACGGGAAAGGCCGGGGTGCTAACGACACTAAGAGACAATTGCTCATAGTGGCAACCAATCCCACTACGGAACTCCGGCGTGCAGTGGGTAATGGGTCCGGAGACAAGGGGTGACCCATCGATCGCGAATACTGCCTCGGGCTGGTTCTTCTGCAGCAAGGGGATTCCATACTTGCGGGCCACTTGGTCATCCAAAAAGTTTCCTGACGCCCCGGAGTCAATAAGCGCAAGGAGAACAATGGTGCGTGTCACATGAAGGTGGAGTGTCAACGGTACCCGTAGTTGTTCCCCTTTCGAGTTTGTGGCCAGGCTACATTGGCGGGTGAAAACAGGGAAACGTACGCTGGTTACCGAGACACCCCCTGCCCGCCTCGGCTCTGGTCGTTTCCCAGTCTCCGGCGACTGGGAGGAAGCTGGGGGCAGCCATTAGAAAAATGTCCTGCAAGCCCGCAGTAAAAGCAAAGTTTACCCTGCCTGTGCCGTTCCTTCTCTTGCGGCTCTAGAGGTCCACGAGCGGCCCCGATCTGCATGGGCTCTGGATCTTCCGTTTTTGCTGCCCCTCCGCTGGGAGTCACGGTCCTTCCCATGCATATTCTACTGGGCTCTTGTCGTCTTTCTCGCTTCCGCTCCGTCAACCTTTCATCAATCTGACAAGCCAGGTTGACGAGTTCTCCCCACCTTTCGGGTACCCCCGTGAGGTCTAGTTGGTTTTTGATCTCATCGTGGAGGCCTTTCCCAAATAGCACCCAAGTTCCACAGCTAATTGTTGAAACCGGGTGACATATTCTAAGAGAGGGCCCCTTCCTTGTTTAAGGGACATGATGGCGGTCTTCGCATCCCGCTTGCGATGGGGATAATCGAAGAGAAACTGAAACTCCTGGAGGAACCCACTCAAATCCCCCAGGAGCGGACTATTTTTGAGAAGGAGTGGTGTGGCCCATTCTAAGGCCAGGCCTTCTAGGTGCCCTATTATAAAGGCCACTTTTGCTGTATCCGAGGCATAAGTGAGGGGCTGTATCTGGAAGGCGAGCTTATACAGCGCTAAAAACCCCTGAAAGCCCCTGCGGTCCCCTCCGAACTTCTGGATGAGGGGGTGACGTGGTTCCCTTCCATGCACCCCCACCTCCCCGACCTCCCCTATGGGCGGCGCGGGCTGAGGTGGTGCCTGTACCCCCTGCTGCAACTGGGGCTTCTATGCCCCGAGCTGTTGCTTGCTCCTTGAGATCCCTAAGGTCCATGGCGATGGCTTGGATGGCTCGGCCCATCTCCTCTACTTGTTGTGCCAGGTCCATGGTAGGGCTGGCGATACTGTGAGGTGTAAGGGATGGGGGGATCGGGAAACCCACAGACCCAACACTTCCCACACACAACTCGCATGGGACTCCTGCCACGAAGGGGGAGCGCACGCCTCTTGATGGAAAAGGTTCCCCTCAGGGTAGTAGGTGGCCCTATATATCCCCTAAGGAACAGGCCTTGTCATCATAGGGGATATCAACGATTGGCGTGCGCAGTCCCCTGTTGGTGTAACAGGGGGACCAGGTCCCTGCCCTCTCAACCACACCTTCACCCACTCGTGCACGGAAAGTAGGGGGAGTGTGCCTGCTTGTGCACCTTCCTTCCCCCCCAAGCCCTAACCCTGACACTAAGGGACAGTACTACTGTGTCATCGGCGTACATTAGCATACAAATTTTCTGCATGCCTACACGAGATGGATAGTATTGCCCCGCATCTTTATGCTCCGTAATCAGTGAATTCACATATATGTTAAATAANTGAAACCCAGACTGGGAGGGATCAAGGAAACCGGTGCGGTCCAGATGTTCCTGGAGCTGTCGTGCCAAAGCCCGTTCAATAGCCTTCCCTAAAAAGGGAAGGTTAGAGACAGGCCGATAACTGGCAGGGAATTAATATATGGGAATTAATACAACAAACCAAGAAATTTGGAACAAAAGCAACAATATGCCTGACAAAAATATGATAAGTAAAAGAATTAGATAGGCCATTACATAGGAATGTATTGGACCGATGCTGTAATGGGATGCCTTGTACACTCAAATCCCCCAGGAGCGGACTATTTTTGAGAAGGAGTGGTGTGGCCCATTCTAAGGCCAGGCCTTCTAGGTGCCCTATTATAAAGGCCACTTTTGCTGTATCCGAGGCATAAGTGAGGGGCTGTATCTGGAAGGCGAGCTTATACAGCGCTAAAAACCCCTGAAAGCCCCTGCGGTCCCCTCCGAACTTCTGGATGAGGGGGTGACGTGGTTCCCTTCCATGCACCCCCACCTCCCCGACCTCCCCTATGGGCGGCGCGGGCTGAGGTGGTGCCTGTACCCCCTGCTGCAACTGGGGCTTCTATGCCCCGAGCTGTTGCTTGCTCCTTGAGATCCCTAAGGTCCATGGCGATGGCTTGGATGGCTCGGCCCATCTCCTCTACTTGTTGTGCCAGGTCCATGGTAGGGCTGGCGATACTGTGAGGTGTAAGGGATGGGGGGATCGGGAAACCCACAGACCCAACACTTCCCACACACAACTCGCATGGGACTCCTGCCACGAAGGGGGAGCGCACGCCTCTTGATGGAAAAGGTTCCCCTCAGGGTAGTAGGTGGCCCTATATATCCCCTAAGGAACAGGCCTTGTCATCATAGGGGATATCAACGATTGGCGTGCGCAGTCCCCTGTTGGTGTAACAGGGGGACCAGGTCCCTGCCCTCTCAACCACACCTTCACCCACTCGTGCACGGAAAGTAGGGGGAGTGTGCCTGCTTGTGCACCTTCCTTCCCCCCCAAGCCCTAACCCTGACACTAAGGGACAGTACTACTGTGTCATCGGCGTACATTAGCATACAAATTTTCTGCATGCCTACACGAGATGGATAGTATTGCCCCGCATCTTTATGCTCCGTAATCAGTGAATTCACATATATGTTAAATAAAATCGGGGCTAGTAGACAGCCCTGGCAAACCCCACAATGTGTTGGCACTGGATCAGACAGAACGCCGCTAGGTGGAACTCTCACCTGCAGAAAAGTGTCTGTATACATCGATTTAATCAAACTTAAGAGGCGTTTATCCATTCCTAAATGCTCTAATATAAGTCATAACTTAACTCTACATATTAGGTCAAAAGCTGCAGAGAGATCTATAAAGGCCTCAAAGACCTTGCGCCCCCGACGTTTGTATTTATCAATAATATGGCTAAGTACCAAAACCTGTCCCATTGTTGATCCATTAGACCTAAATCTTGCTTCTTCTTCTGCCAAAATGTTTTCTGCATTAACCCACTCTTGCACCCAATTCAATAATAGTCTGGCGTAATTTTTTTGAATGATGCATAACAGACTAATTGGTCTATAATTATTAGGATTTGCTGTATTCCCCTTCTTATAAATGGGGATAATGTTACTACCTTTCCAGGCCTCAGGAATATGAGCGGTGCTACTAATCAAGGAAAACAGGTGTGCGCAATAGCCACCAGCCACCCATCCGGGAGGAGCTTAAAGACTTCACCACAAATAGAGTCAGGTCCTGGGGCTTTGCCAATCCTCAACTTTCCTATAGCCCCCTGTACCTCCCCTATAGTTATAGGTTCCCACAGCGGAATATTAATGTCTCCTTCATGACTATGCCCAAGATCAAGATCAGCAGCTGAAAACAGTTTAAAAAATAAGAAGTCCAAGTGGAAGGTGCGATAGTCATTTCCACTACCTGTGTATTCCACTTCTCAAGGTTATTAACCAATCTCCAGAAACTTCTTGAATCCTTTTATTGCACTGCTTCTAAAAGTAAACTCCATTGCCGTTCATAATATTGTTCCTTTTTCTTTAATAGCAAACTCTTATAATCTCTCCTCATTCCTCTATATTGTACAACCAAATATGTCTCATTCTGTAGATGCAAAGCGCGAGTTACCCTCCTTAGGCTGGCCCTTGCTTCCCTGCACTCCTTGTCCCACCATCCATTCTGCTTCCCACTACCCTGAAATTGTTCAGTAGGGGTGTGCATGTCATTTTTGTTATTATAATAACGATAATGAAAATTGTCATTTTCATTATTGTTACTGCAATATCAAAAATGACAAATAATAATAATGAAAATAAAAACAAAAACAACATTTTGTTTTTGAAATAAAGGGAAAACACTGAAAAATATATTTCTGGCTATAAACTTTTTTGCTTCTTATTCAATTCAGATGAAACTTCTAGAGATTGTACCCCCATCAGAGGGCACTAAGTGTACCAATTTTTGAAATGATTGGATAAAGGGAACCAATTCTAGAAGCAATTGAATGTTGTGATTTTAAGAAAAGCTCCATACACATTCATGGCTACAACATCTTTATCTCCCATCCAATTTGCATGAAACCTAGAAATATTATGTCCCTCCACAAGTATAAGAATTCTGCCAACTTTCAGAAAGATTGAATAAAGGGTCCTGATGGTATAAGACATTAACTTGAAAATACATTTCCAGCTGTAACATTTTTATATTCCATCCTGTTTACAGGACATTTGTCAGGAATGTATCGCATACCTTCCCTGTAATCTCTGCCAAACTACAGGACAATTTAATAATTATATAATTGCCAATTATATAAGCAATTGAAGGTGTCCCCTTGAAGACTATTATTCAGATAAATAGCAGCACATGCAGTGCCAGTCAGAGGCAGGCACCTGGCATGGCAGGGGGAGGGAGGCTGTAGGAGGGAGGATGTGGAGCAACCCAAAAGACTGATAGACACATTCACTGGCCAATTACTGCATGCTTCCAGCTTTACAGGACCAATCAATAGTGGCTTTGAGGTGGGCTTAGGGGGCGGTCCTCAGGCAGGCATAGAAGGGACATAACTGGAACTTTGGTGATAGCATCCCAGCAATCAGGAGACATAGTTTACACATCTAGGATGGCCAATTATCATCGCAATCACATCCTGCAGCACTGTGACAGAGGACATAAGAGAATCTCTATTGGCTCTTTTCTAAACAGATGCTTCTGACTTTCCAGTAACAAGAGGGGGAGAGAGATTGGGATGGTCACAGCACAGAATGAGGATATTTGGTTGACATTTATGCTGACCAATTGGCATCACAAACTGATCTTATACCACAGTGACACGTAAGAGAATCCCTGGCATAGGCTCCTTCTCTGCATATGCTGTGAATGCATATAAAATTGGGACCCTTTATCTCAACTTTCTTATATTTGGCAGAAATAATTGAAAAAGTGAGATATACAGCCCTGCCAAATTTCATGTACACTGGTTGGACTACAAAGACATTACAGTTAGACATACATTTATAGGTTAATTGCTTATACCACCAGGACCCTTTATCCAATTCTCCTGAAAGTTGTCAGAGACAGTAAATATGGGAAGAGGTCTAATCTTGCCAAGTTTCATCTACATTAAATGTGAGACAAAGAAGTTATAGCTAAGAATGTATATGAATATTTTTGTAAAATAATATACTTCAACTGCTTCTAAAATTGGATTCCTTTAGCCAATCATTTTGAAATTTGGTACACTTAATGCCTTCCATTGAAGGTACAATCACTCCATGTATAAGCCAAATATATGCATTTTTTAAAAGTTACAACCGAAAATATGTTTTCAATTGAAACCAATGGAAAACGAAAATGAAAGCAAAAACAAAAATGGCAATTTGATATTTATGAAAATGAAAATGACATTTAAATAACAAAAACAAAAAATGGAAATGAAAAATGACACGAGTCCGTGGTGCACACCTTTAACCTCCAGGCCTTTTATTTGGGGCAGTTAAAGGGGGTGATGCAAGGTCTGCGCATGCCCTTAGGTGTAGTAAAGTTTTGGAGGAGTTATAATTCTCTACTTCCAAGGTTCTCCTTAGAGTTTCCCCAGTCAGTGATCCTAAAGAGATCATTTCAGTGACATGTAATAATGGTCAATTGCTAGGTGATTCTTACTGAACCAAAAGCCCACTACAGTGATGCAGGACACTAGTTTGGTGAATTATGCAGTCTTTTGGGTAAGACATAATCAAGGCCCAAACTATCTGTCATTGCTAGAATTCCTCTGACTCTTTATTTTATTTTATTTTATTTATTCAAATTTCTACCCCTCCCTTTCCCTAACGCTCAGGGCAGCTTACATATATCATAAAACATACATCATAAAAACACAGGCAGAAAACTCCATTTAAAAACCTAAGTAAAAAAACAAAACAAAACCCACATTCACCCCTAAACCCTCTCACCTCAACCCCTAACCCCACCTGTCAAATGCTTTGCAAAAAAGAAACGTTTTGCACCGCCTCTGGAAAATGCTCGGGCTCTAATGGGGAAACTCTGTGGGGAAACTGTGCGGAAACTCTGGGGAAACTCTGTGGGGAAGGGAGTTTCATAACATAGGGACAGCAACCATGAATGCCTCTCCACGGGTCCTTGTCACACAAACAAGATTAACAGGTGGTACCCACAAGAGAACGCTGCCGGACAACTGCAGGGGTCACAATGGAACATGAAAGGAAAGGTGGTCTCTCCGATGTGCGGTGCCCAGGCCGTTTAAGCTCAGAACCAGCACCTTGAGTTGTGCCCAGAAAGCTACAGGTAGCTAGCGCAGACTGTAAAGCACAAGTGTAATGTGCTCATGGCTTCTCACTCACAAAAGAACCAGGCCACAGCATTCTGCACCAGTTGCAGCTTCTAGACAGTCACCAAGGGCAGTCCCACGTAGAGCACACTGCAATGGTCTAGCCTCAAGGTGATGAAAGAATGGATGATGGTGGCCAAATCAGAATCAGAAAGAATGGGATACAACCTCCTCACCAGATGGAGTTAGTGAAAAGCACTCCTGGTCACCTCTGCAACTTGGTGGTCCAGCCTGAACCCCCTCAATAACAAGGGTCCCAATCTCCTGCAGGTCACAAGGTCGGCCAACCATTGTCACTTCAGTCTTGTCTGGATTCCTCTTCAATCTTCTCACCCTCATCCAGTCCCCAACAGCAGTCAGGCATTGGGTAAGCACCAATACTGCAGAACCTGGGTCAGATGAAAAAGAGAGGTAGAGCTGGGTATCATCAGCATACTGATGGCACCTCACTCCAAACCTCCAAATGATTTTGCCCAGTGGCCTCAGATCCGCTGCCAAGATCATTCACTCTGCCCGTCACTTCGACCATGTGCAGCCTCTCCTCTTCTCTCTTCACTCGCTCCCCCTTCCTGATCCTGTTTAAACTCCTGGCATTCATGTTCAAAACACTCCAGGACCAAACTCCCCCTTACCTCTCGGACCTAATCTCCCTACGCACTCCTGCACGCGCTCTCCGCTCTTCCTCTGTCCCCTCCCTCACTCTCCCTCATTTCTCCTGCTCACCTAACCGCCTTCGACCCTTTTCCCTCGCTGGCCCCCATGCCTGGAACTCCCTCCCTACCCACATCCACCTCGCCCCCTCCTTCCGGTCCTTCAAATCCCTCAAGATCCACTTTTTCCTTGCTGCCTTTCCCAATCCCTGCTAGACGTTCCCATATACCTACTGTCTGCCCGCCTCTGCAGACTGCTGCAACCAACCTGATTGTAACCAAACCAAGCACACACGCACCTGAGACTTCGCATCCGCTTGAATGTTTGTTTGTCTTCTCCCCTGTCTCTCCCACTGTCCCCTCTCCCTGTCTCCCCCTCCTTGTCTTTTAGATTGTAAGCCACAGGCAGGGACTGCATCCATTTCTATGTTCTGTACGGCACCAAGTACATGACTGGCACTATATAAATGTTAATAATAAAATAATAATAATAAGGGGAGACGAGATGGAACCTTGCAGGACACCACAGGGGAGGTCCCAAGGAGATGATGAAGACTCTTCCATCACCACCTTCTGGGACCTCCCAACAGTGATGAACAGTGTGTGGGGTTCAAGAGCAGTCCCACGCACCCCTGCAGGGTCCTAAAGTTGTGTCAAAGATACCCCATGATCAACTATATCAAAGGCCACTGAAAGGTCTAACAGGATCAACAAGGCACAATTCCCCTTGTCGATCTCCAGGAGTAAATCATCAGCCAAGGCCACAAGCGCAGTCTCTGTGCTATACTCCAGATGAAAGCCTGAATGAAATGTATCCAGTAATCCAATAGCATTGAGGTGAGCCTGAAGTTGCTCAGCAACCACCTGCTCAAAAACCTTCCCTAAAAAGGGATGGTTAGAGGCAGGGTGGCAGCTGGCCAGGGAGTCAATGTCCAAAGATGGTTTCTTGAGCAGGTGCCAGAGAATTGCAGTTCCAAAGGTGTCTGACAACCTACGCTCCCAAAGGAAGGCATTGATAACTCTAGACAACAATGGCCCCAGTGTCCCCTGAACAGGCAAGAATCTAATTCACAACTGGTTGCCCACATCGCCCCAAGCACCTCCCCGCATCAGTGGGCAACACTCATTGAAACTGATCCAAACAAAAAGGACAAGGCTGAGCTTCCACAGGCCCAAATTCTGACTCTGCAGTTGAAATAGCAGTGCCCAAGTTGTGGTGAATAGGAGTGATTGTGTCTGCAAAGTAGTTAATACAAATATCACAGCGGGCAATAGATGACTCTAATTCACAGAAGAGAGAAGCTGGATTAACCAGGCCATTCATCACCTTGAACATCTCCGCAGGATGGGACTTTCTGGATGTTATGATAGCGGAGAAGAAAACTTGCATCGCCACCATCACAGCAACAGCATAGTCCTTCAAAAATGATCTATACCACAATCAGTTAGCTTCAGCACGAGTCGAACACCACCTGTGCTCTAAACACCAATCCTCCCACTTCAGCTGCCTCAGGTCCCCTGTATACCAGGGGACCTATGCTGCCAAAGTGGTGGAAATGGACACCTGGGTGCAACTGTGTCGATGGCCATGGTCAGGCTATCATTTCACAAAGCAACCAGGCCATTGACAGAGTAGCCATCAAGGTTAGTGGGTAAATCCCACAGAGAGTTCTGAAAACCAATTAGATTGATTAGTCTTGGGGGTGGACCAACCTAATTGGTCTACCAGCCTGATAAGGGCATAGGAGGGCAGGGATCTGGGCCTTTTGGAGGCAATGGTCTGGCCATGACAACAGTGTTGTAACACCCCAATAATCAGAACCCCTGTTTCCAGGCCAGAGCAAAACATCAAATCCAATGTGTGTCCCGCCTTATGTGTCCAGCTGGATATTATTTGGGATAGATCCAGCGTTGTCATAGAGGCCATGAAGTACCACTCTGCCCTCAAAAGGTTAGTCTCCATGTGTATGTTGAAGCCACCCAAGACTATAAGTCTGGGTGACTTCAAAACCACCTCTGAGACCAACTCAGCCAGCTCGGTCAGAGAGTATGCCATGTAGCAAGGTGGTCAGTACACCAGCAAAATCCCCAATCTATCCCCAGCCAATTCCAATTAGGTACAGGATACCTTCAAAAGGCCAAGTTGTCTTTACAGATCACTGCCATTCTTCCCCCCTCCCAGCCCCTGACCCTAAGCTGGTGCTGCACCAAGTACTTGGCTAGCAGCATCTGGAACAATATAGGCCCAGGTGCCTCATCCAGCCAGGTCTCTGTAATGCACACAGCAGTCAGCGGCCTCATCCAGAATAAAATCAAAGATGGTTGAGGTCTTGCTAGTCACTGACACCACATTGAGCAACAACAGCTTCAGATCAAGGACCCCACCAGCCTCAACGCCCAAATATCCCAAGACAGGAGGGGAGCCGGATATGGGAACAGACACCAAGTGCCTCTCCCAATGTCCTTGATGGTATTCCCCGCCATACCTCCCCATGCCCAACATGACCCCAGTTGGTTCAGTGGCTGCCCCACTCTCTAACTCCCCAAAGAGCTCCCCGCCTCCAGCTCCTGATGACTAGTTTCCCCCCCCCCCATCTCAATAACCCTCAGAAAACCAACAAGGCCCTAGGGGAAGGGTGGCCAGAGATTACACTGGGTGTTTTTAGATAAACATTTCTCCTGGATGTTTTGCTGTAACATCCAGAACTTTCCGTGTGTCTAAATCACTCATCCAGATCTTAAACATCCGGATCGTTGAACTTCATGAAACTTCGTTTGTGTGTAAAAGGTCCTCCTGGTAAACTGCTTTGCTCCAGGCAGCTGTGGTCACTTGGTTTCCATGGCAGCCTGTCACGTTTACAGCTGCGGCTACTTTTAGGTTGCCTCAGGGCAGTGTTTGTGTGAAGAATGCATCCAGGAACTGCCTCAGGGCAGTGTATGTGTGAGAAATGAATCCAGAACTTACTTGTGAACCCAGAAGATTGAAACATCCGGAACTTTAACGTGTGTCTAAAAATGCCACTGTGAGCTTGGCATCCCCAGAGACAGACTGGCAGTAGAGATAGGTGGGAAGGTTCCCCCATTCCCCCAACCCAACCATTCCCAACCATCCTCAAAAGGAACACTTCCCTCCCAATCCTACCCATATCCTCCATTCCACTGAACCCCAAGATTTTCACACACCCCATACATACCCCCTTTCACAGGGCATCCCTGACATGGACCTCTCTCCTTGTGCCTGAACACATAACCCTTCACAGACAGGCTAGGATGCTAACTCCAACTTACCGTAAACCCCCCTTCCCTCTCACCAAGGGTCTTGGCAAATTCAACCATCCCCATCCCTGCATGCCAGTACCCCTCCCTCTCACTGAGAGGCTGTGGCATTCCTTCCCATCCAAACCCACCCACTAACATCATGTCTACCAACCCATTCTCCATTTAAAGTAACACTGCCATCCAACTTAGGCCACTTTCAGACATGCCCCCCCCCCACCCCCATTCATATTTGGGCTGCGGGGGGGATGCGCAGTCCAAATATGCATGGGGATATACTGGTCTGAAAGCCTTCCCCATCCCCCCCCCTGCTTGATCTTGT
>QEPC01013288.1:169019-190639 GCA_003113815.1 Sphenodon punctatus
CTCGGGGAGAAGCCAGCGGTTAGCGTTGGGAGCTGAAACATCTTGTCCCCGTGCTTTATTCTGCGGCGTTCCGCAGGATTCTATTCTGTCTCCATTGTTATTTAATGTATATATGCAGCCCTTGGGGGACATCGTGAGAGGGTTTGGGGTGCGATGTCACCAATATGCTGATGATACTCAGCTGTACCTCTCTTTTTCAGCTGACCGAGTCCCTGCTGTTTCATTGCTATCCCAGTGTTTGGAGGCCATGGCAGAATGGATGTGACAGAGCAGACTGAGGCTCAACCCCGATAAGATGGAGATGATGTTGGTGGGGAGAGCAAGGGATGTGTCGTCCCCCCCCTGATTGGGGGGTTCGCCCTCCCATAGCTCAGCAGGTTCGGAGTCTGGAGGTTATTCTGGACGCAGATCTCTGCCTGGAGCAACAGGTGGAGGTAGTGACGAAGACCGCTTTCCGCCACTTATATCTGGCCCTCCACACCCCAGAGTGGCTCCTTCGGTCTGCCAGGGGTGCCTTCTTGGAGGTCCCCCGTGTTAAGTGGGGGGCCACAATGGAGAGGGCAATATTGGTGGCCGGGCCGGGCCGCACCTTTGGAACTCCCTCCCGGAGGAAGCTCACCTGGCCCCAAGCCTTTTAACATTCCGGCGAAATTGCAAGACCTGGCTGTTCACCCAGGCCTTTGGGGAGGGTTGGGGGGGTTTATCTCCCCCCCCCCTTATTTATTTATTGTATTTTAGTATTCCTAGCCTGTTTTATTGCTGTGATTTTTATGTGTTTTAATATATTTTTATAATTGTATTTTATGTTTTGAAATTGTTAGCCACCCTGAGCTGTTCTGAGGAAGGGCGGGATATAAATTGACAAAATAAAATAAAATAAATAAATAAATAAATATTAATGGTCACCTAATGGCCGGTGCCTTTGGCACTGGCCTTCAGAAGCCACCCACAGACTAGGGTGGGCATGCCGTGGTGGAACAGATGTGGTAGCCCACTGTGGCCTAGGCTGTGACCTCAGAGATTGTCCAGAGGGCAAAGCCTAGGCTAGCCACCAATACTCCCCAGGCCAATCCTAGTCCAACATCTGGCAGCATGTATTTATACGTGCCGGTGGAGCCCAGGCCACAGTGCATCAAAGCAGGCCATAGGGGACCAAAGTCACAGCTGTTTTTACACTATTTTTCAGTAGGGATGGGTGAACAGAACCGAGTTCGGAAATTCGGTTCGGTTCGAAAGTCCGGTTCGGTTGATCGAACTATTCGAGTTCGGTCCAAACTCCGAATCTCTGAACAGAGTTCGGAAATCCAAACCCCATTGAACTAAATGGAATATTATCTTATAGGAATGGGCAAACAGAACCGAGTTCGGAAATTCAGTTTGGTTCGGTTCGAAAATATAGTTCGGCCTGGAAGTTCAGTTCGGTCGACCGAACTGGTCAAGTTCAGTCCGAACTCCGAACTTCCGAACCACATTCGCCCATCCCTATTTTTCAGTTCCAAGTTGACTTCATTTGAGATGTAGGGAGTCTCAACTATTCTCTTGTGCTCCCCCATATCTATTTGTTGTTTCCACCTGTTCCCACTTATTTTAGATAAGGTTAATGAGACTGTGCATAAAAGTGCTTGCATGATTGGGGCCTTCATGTGTGTCCATGGCCCTTCTTTTGTTATATGTTTGTAGTTTACCTAGCATAACTTTAAAACTGCCTAAGGGCACTGTCCTTTGTGATGGTGGTGTTCCTTAGTGTTGACGTGAGTCCTGTTGAAGCAAATAGGACTTGTATTTGTGCTTAGGGGTAGCACTGGCATGAGGCAGGTGGAAGATCTCATTGCCCATGTCTTAGAAGCCCAAGTCCCATTTTGAAAAGTAAATTGGAGGCTTAAATTTCATTTACCTTTAGAGGGGCTTCCAAACCAGCTAATTCAATTTTCAAAATGGAACAAATACACCCAAGTCATTCAGGCACCTTGGGAGGGGTGGGGTGTGTGGAATCTCCTTTGTCTAAACACCGGCAGGATGAAAAAGTTACTGATAGTCCAAGTTATAAATGCGTGCGTTATAAATGGACTTTCTACCTGAAGTTACAGAAGCTTAGTTTTAGCAACAGCAGAATGTAAACAATAGTAGCATTATTCTGGGAATCGACAGAGAGCCACAATTAAGTAGCTTGCCTTTAAGAGGGTAATCCTATTCTAGCTCTTCATAATTTCTTAATTTTTCACCCTCTCCATTTCTTCAGTGCGGACGGCACGTATGAAGTTTCTCTATATACAAACGTGATTGTAAGGAACAATGGAAGCATTTGTTGGTTGCCTCCAGCCATCTACAAAAGTGCCTGCAAGATTGAAGTCAAGCATTTCCCATTTGACCAACAAAACTGCACGTTAAAATTTCGATCTTGGACATACGATCACACAGAAATTGATATAGTACTTAAAACTTCCATGGCAAGCATGGATGACTTCACCCCCAGTGGAGAATGGGACATTGTGGCACTCCCAGGGAGAAGAACTGTAAACCCATTAGACCCATGTTACGTTGATGTGACGTATGACTTTATCATTAAAAGGAAACCTCTTTTTTATACCATCAACCTTATAATTCCCTGTGTACTCATAACATCCCTGGCAATCTTGGTGTTCTACCTACCTTCAGACTGTGGAGAGAAGATGACTTTATGCATATCTGTATTGCTTGCTTTGACCGTGTTCTTGTTGCTGATTTCCAAAATTGTCCCTCCAACATCATTAGATGTGCCACTGATTGGGAAATATCTGATGTTTACAATGATATTAGTAACGTTCTCGATAGTTACCAGTGTCTGCGTCCTGAATGTCCATCACAGATCTCCTAGCACCCACACTATGCCCCCATGGGTAAAAGTGGTCTTCCTTGAAAGACTCCCAACATTTCTGTTCATGAAGCGCCCAGATAACAGCTCTGTAAGGCAAAAACTGTGGAACCGCAGAAAGGCTAAGTCCGAGAGCCTCTACACTGATTCATCAGACCTCTGCAAGAACTCCACCTACTTTGTGAACACAGCCTCCACCAAAAAGTATGATCTGAAAATTGCAGAGAACCCTGAGAATGTCAGTGGCCAAACTGGCCATCAAGATTTTAGGTTAAGATCTTCAGTGAAGTTCTCTCCTGAAGTGCAGGAAGCCATTGACGGAGTCAGTTTTATAGCAGACCACATGAAAAGTGATGACAATGACCAGAGTGTAAGTAGCATACTTTATCAAAGAGCTCCTTGTCATTTTTCCAAACCCTTGTTTTCTTCCCTGTGTCTCAGAGGCTTATGTCCTGTTGTAGTGGGAAAGTAAAAATCTTACCTTAGTTTTAGCTTTTACTATAGATCTGGGATAAACTTTTCAAGAGTGGCTCCAGCATTCAGCAGCTGGGTGTAAAGTCCATTTGCATGGCTGCTCCTACTCGCGCTAGGGTGGCCATACCTCCCCTTTAAAAAGAGGACACATGAAAAATACATGGTGCAGGGCTGTACTGGAACCAATGCAACCCTGCACCATGTATTTTTCATAAGTGTCCTCTTTTAAAGGGGAGGTATGGCCACCTTAACTCCCTCACTCCATGTTATCAGATAGGCAAGCAGCCACATGAACATTTAATGGGCATTTTCAGACAAGCATCTTGCCATGCATTACCCATGGGTTACCCATGGCAACCAACGTGTAATGGGTAGGGAGGCACTTGCCTGGAAACACCCAATGTATGATCATTTTTACCCAGGGTAAGTCATCACACATTAACCTAGGCTACGCTTTGGGGTAGCATGTGGCAATTAACCCAAGGATAGGAGTAGCACAAACAGACTTTAACCCGGATGAGCTGTCCAAGAGTAGTTTCATGCACTTGGGCTTTAATCCTCAAACTACTTACTTCAAAGCAGTCTCATTGGTTTTCATGAAACTACTCTACAACAGGACTTGAGCTTTGTAGCCTATGTTATAATAGTACTAAAGGGAAGATTGGCAAAGGCACAAGTGACTTTTAAAAGCCTCACTCTCATCAAAAGCCAATGAGAATTATGCATATAAATCCTATCTGTGCTTTTGCAGATCTACCTGTTGGGCTCCTATGTTCCTAAGACACTTTTGAAAGTGAAACATCAGTCACTCAGGCACTTTTGAAAATGTTATGCCATCAGTATTTTTCATAAGTAACCATTGTTTATTAACAAGAGAGTCGACAGCAATGATAATCCCCTACACACACACATACACACACAAGGAACACATGCATTGTTTGAGGGGAGTGGGGGGGAAAGGTAGCATTCAACAATCTGGATTATAGGGCAGCAGCAGCAATAGGTGGAAGAAAGGATTAACATTTAATCCCTAATCAAAGAAAATATCACACTTAATAGCCTTAGGACCAATTCATGGTTGCACTGAAATTAATGGGGGAAATCTCATTGACATCAAAGTGGATCTAAAGTTTGGTTCATAATGGGATGAATTTCCAGCCAATTAAGTGCAAAGAATGACTGGACTTAGGTGAAATATTACCTGAAGGTTGCCCTACACAACGTTTGCAGACCATTTTACAGCACAACCCCTTGTTGTAACCATTTATTTCAGATTAAGAATGCTCTGAGTCAGTTTAGTTAGGACAATGACGAAGGAATTAACCTATGACAAATTAGTGTCAGGCACTCAAACAAAAATAGCAGGGGTGGTCAAAGTTCCCACCCTTAAGAGCCACATACCAAACTCTTCATACGGTTGAGCTCCACAAGACATGAATAAGAACACAGACAAACCTCTCCTGCTTCAGGATTGGCTGACGGAGCTGGTGCTGTCCAGTCCTGGCTGCTGAGATACAGAGGAGCATCTGTGATTTAGCTGCTGAGACTCTGCATTAGTATCTAACTCAACTGGTTTCTAAAAAGTTTTAATTAAATTTCTGGACGTACTGTGGTTAGAGAAGGCATCACTCCTTGGAGAACTATGAGTGATGAAGGCTGTAGGGGAGCCTAGTAATCCATTGTAGCCGTAGAGGATGGCCTTAGAACTGGAAGATAGTCCTTTCACGCGAGCATTTGCTGTTCCAGGGTGTCAATTAGGCTGAAGGAAGCCCTTCCTCAATTAAGCAGGAGAAAAGCAGAATAGTGCATTACTATGTGCACTAATTCCCATGAGAATGGAGCCGCGATTGCCCTCACAGTATTCCCCTCCCTTTCTAGGTAATGTGAGAAAGCAGCCTGTGTCTGATAATTTCCTATGACTCCACAAAGCCTCCCTTAGAACTACACCATTTACCTCTACAGGAAGTACCAACCCTTCTGGGACACCCAGCTCCCTCAGGGTGTCTGGGTAGTCCTTCCTGCTTAGGAGCTGCTGTAGGGAGTGCCCCTTCCAACTCTGCTTCCAAAAAATTCTCCACAAGCTGAACTGTTTCCCCATTAGTGCAGTGGCATCAGACCCACTCTTGGGCAGTTGGTGACAAAATCCTTCCAAACAAACAATCACACTTTTTTTTCCCCTAGTGCCACACACGACCCTCTCTGTTCTGCACTACAGTTGCCTGGTTTCAGCCACCAGGAGCAACAGTCAAGTCACCTTTGGGCTATAGCCCAAGGTACAGGTCCTGGTGTAAAGTGCAAGGCCCAGAGTTGCCATTGGTAGCCCTCTTAAATGAGCCTCAGCTAGTCTGAATAGCCTCCTTCAAGAGGTCAAAATTAGTAGTCTTGTTTCAATCCAAGGTCCAGTATGCTGCTTGAGAATCCCCCATTAGGCAGAGGCTAATTTAAGAACCCCTGCTCCTCATACCACCCCATGGCCTCTCTACTCAAAAGCCTCTAGAAAGGCTTCCTGTTCATCTCCAGGCCTCATCTTGAGAAACCCGCTACTCACTGAGAAGGGCTAAGGCAGCAGTGTCACTCCTCTGCCCCATGGGACACTCCAGAGTAGCAGCCGATGCAGGAACTGTTGCTGGGTTTGTTGCTGATGCTTCCTGAACTGCTGCTGCTGAAGCTGCTACTCTTCGTGTATTGTTGCTGTTGGGCCTGTTGTTGAACCACAAACAGCTGCTGCCACTCTTGTTGCTGCATCATAAAACTCTGAAGCTGCTGGTGGTTTTGATAGGTCTGGTGCTGCAGCTGTTATTAGTTCTCCACAAGCCATTTCAGAACCGGTCTCTGAATGGCTCATGGTGCCTAGAGGTTGCAGTGGGCATTTCTGGGTTCAAGCTGCCTGCATTCTCCACCATGTGTCACACAGCAGTCCTGCTCCCACAGGGAGTAGTAGCAGAAAAAGACCCAGAAACCACATCCCAGGCATCTTGTCCCTTTTCCACTCCTTTATTCTCACCAAATCAGTGCCGACATATTTACAACAAAATCCATACCTCTTAGGCCTTAGGGCAGGCTTTGCATCCAGGTTTTCAGTCTTTGGCCAAGTCAGTACCTTGAAGACCAGCCTGCTAGTTCAGCCTGATGTCTACTCTCTATAAGAACCAGGTACTAATTGTCTGCGCTCCCAAAGTTCAGGGTTCTTATAGTCCCTGGAGGTGACAGGGCCAAGGCTCCTTAAAAGGCCCTTGTCCAACCCATTACATCCTCATGTCTTGCAGATGTCCCTTATAAAACCATATGGGTGACCCCCATGCATTTCTCATAGCTAACATAGCTAATGGCTAAAATCAGCCATTAAACCTGTGACATTAAATCTGAAATGAGGTTTCTAGGAGCACTAAAAAGGAAACGTCATGCAAGCACTTGTCATGTAGATAAATGGATTTACAAAATACTACTTCTCATTCTCGGCTAGAAATAATTATCCAGGGCATCGTGAGTTAGACATTAATGACATGCTTTCTGCACCTACTCCCTCTGACATTAGCTAAAGTGCCAAGTTACATGCCATTGTTTTTCTAGATTCATAATTGTAATCTCTGCTTCTTCCATTAGTTGCCATGGTCTGGTAACAACTGCTCATGTAACTACAGTAAATTCTCTCAGAATCATGTAACTCCCATTAGTGCCAATGGAAGCTATGTGTGCGCACTGGGAGAGAAAATATGTAATGATCAAGACATGAGATAATTGGGAGGTACTGTAAAATCATTAAGGTGAAAAGGGCCCATGTGTAACTAGAGTAAGTTAAAAATTAACAGTGTGCCTTACAACAAAGGAAGTGACTAATGTTCCCTCTTTATACCTTAGTAATGTGTCCAAATTCACTGTTTGAGAAATGAATTTAAGAAACATAGCCTCTTCATCTCAGTGCACAAGAAATTGACTATAATTCCCATCAGTGTTACAATGGTTCAAAGAAGCTGGTAATGATAAAGGTATCAGCAGTAAATAATATTGTCCCTCCCTATTAAGCCTGATTAACAGTATGTGCTCATATAGCCTAGAGCCCTGAATATTCAAACCAAACTCAGTTAGACACAAGGAGTCTAGTTGGTTTGGTTCTGGAGCCCTCCTAGGTTGGGCTCCCTGGACAAGAGGTCCCGCCTCCAGATAGTGCTGCGATGTCACAGTGCTCTGCAGGGGTGTAGCTAGCTTGAAACGGGCCCAGGGACAAGAAATGTCCGTGCCTCCCCCCTTTTTTCTTGCTGGTGGTGAAGCTACTGGCTGGCCTAGGGGCCCCTCCCAGCTCAGCTGGCCTAGGGACACTGGTGCTTGGGACTTACTTGCTCTCTGCAGTTTGTGATGTGCTGCTTCTGGGCTCATCCATCTTCTGGGCCAGTGACTTGCTGGGCCCATGGTGCACCCTGTCCCTCACGGCTCGCTGTCCACATGCTGGTGCTGAGCATGGCCAGCAGCAGTGCCATTGCTGCCCCAGTCCACCCGACCAGGCCTGGAGGCTGGGAGCTGGTCGGGCAGGCTGAGGCAGGCTGGGCCAGCTCGATGCGGGGAGGCAGCATCTGAGCGGGAAGGTGCCCGGTAGCAGTTCCACTCAGTTATTGAATGGAGTCACCGCCAGGCACCTGCCCGCTCGGGCTGGGCCTCCCTCAAGCCAGGCCTCCCTTGAGCCAGCCCTGCCCAGACCAGGTCCGGACTGGTGGGGAAGACTCCTCCTCTGTGATGCAGTGCCAGGGGGAGCCACATGGGTTGCGAGTGTGACCTGGCCTGATGCAGACTGCTGCATGGGGCCCCTCCCTGCCCATGGTTGCAACATTGTGACAGATTGCAGCAAGTGTGACCTGACATGACACTGCTCCATGAGGCCCCTCCCACTCTCTACCCGCAGTTGCAACATTGTGTCTGACACAATGCAACCGCAGACAGGGAGGGGGCCCACGCTGCAGCCAGAAGGACTCCCAGTCAGCTCAGGTGGCAATTTTAAAAAAAAACAGAAAAAAAAGGGGGGGGGGAGGTGGCTTAGTTACCTTGGATATTGGGCCCGCAGCCAGTATGGGTCCCAGGACAAATGTCCCTGTTTTTCCAATGGTAGTTATGCCCCTGGTGCTCTGGGGAGGGGACATGCCAGGAAAGGGGTGGGGTTCCCTGCCTTTTCCCTGACATGACTCTGCCTCTGCCAAGTGCCATGACAGATTCATGACCCTTGGTGGGGTGAGACCACCCTTAGACTAAATCAAGCCAGGAAGGGAAGAGCCCAGCTACTGGTCTTGGGTTGGACTCAAACCAGGTAAGGCCTGGTTTTTGAGCTCATGCAGGGTTCTAATCTAGCCTGTAGCAAAGGTTTAGAGAGCAACATGTGTGAACTGCCGTAGCAAGAATTTACACATGCTGAAAGATGTCTCAGGGAATCTAGTGGTCTGCTGACAGCAGCCCTGGATACTTCCCCTTTGGGACTCCTGTCAGCAGATCCCACTTGGTTTGTCGGCAGCAGACAAGAAAAGAATGGGGATATTTCTGGCATATGGTGACAGCTCCTCCTGCATGTAGCGTTTCAGAGTAAGGGGATGAGCAGTGGGAAGAGGACTAGTCCTCAGTGCTTCAGTTTAGGTGGAGCCATCTTTCTTACCACCAAGCAGCTGATGGGGGTAAGGGCAACAGCCTCTTGCCTGTGGCAGTCCCAGACAAGGTTCTCTCTGTTACAGTGGGTGATGATTGGAAACAAACTGGGTTTTGAGCTTCATTTTTTTCTGGAGCAGCAGACCGAGGTTTGCCATGTAACCATTCTCATGTCTGTGTATACAAACATGCATCCCAACATTGGAATATGAGTGGCTAACATAACAAGTGAAAACCCCCTCTTACATTTGAATGCACAAGGTGTCCGCCGCTGAATGCATGTCATCAAATGAGATAGGTCAGTGGCAAAATCAAGCATAGTAAATCCTATATTCTTACTAGGAATTTTAATTTGCCAGTACTGTTAATTTCAGCTCCTATATGAAAATGTTAAATGCTGAACACAAAACAAACAGGAATTCCATAATCGCTGTACAAGATGGAGACCAAGTAGTTTAAATGATATCTTTTACTGGATCAATTTCTGTTGGTTAGAGTATGCAAGCTTTCAGACCACGCAGTGCCTTCCACGGGCATGTAAGCAGTCAGAACTACAAGCTTAGTAAACGTAAGACAGGTATGACAGCAATTGTTTGGAGGGCTGCTGTCATTGGCATATCAAACATTTAAATACAATGTAGGAAGACCAAGGGCGCTTTTAGACGATCCCGCTGACAAGCGGGATCGTTCAGAGGCAGGATCGGACACCCGCCTTTCTCTCTACGTGGGGTCTGATGCTCAGAAGAGCATCAGACCCGGCGTAGAGACTCAGTGCGCATGCACCCCTTCTGCGCATGCGCACTCGGCAAAATATCCTGGAAGTGTGTCATGAAGCCAGCACAGTGGCGATCCGCGTCGGAGGGGGCAGGATCGCCTGCCCGGTCTGACGCGGGGAAGAGCCGGCTTAAATGTATGTTTGCAATTTAAAAGAGCGCAAAGAAACGCAGCTGATTAGCCACGTTTCTTGTCTCTTTTAAAAACGCCCCAAGAATCAAATGATAAATTAACATAAATGCAGGGCAGAGCTACAGCAGAGAAGCCAGAGCAAAAGTGAGAGGGAAAAGAATATTATAAATTGCTAAGTATATCTAATTGGCTTTTTCTTCCAGGTCATTGAAGATTGGAAGTATGTTGCCATGGTAGTGGACAGACTGTTTCTCTGGATATTCATCTTTGTTTGCGTCTTGGGGACTGTTGGTTTGTTCAGCCAGCCATTCTTCCAAAACCACTCTCCTCCTGCAGACCCTTAATCCTCCTCTGAAGCTGTTAAATGCTTGCCTAAATGCTAGGTCTGATTCCCCTCTCCGTTCCTCCAGTGTAAACCCACAGTTGGATCACTTAAGCTACTTGAGCTATTCTGAGTTTACACTGGCAAAACTGAGAGCAGAATCTGACCTGCTGTGTTTCATGAAGATAAAAGGAATCTTCTGGAAAGGAATCTCTCTATTTTTTCTCCTTTCATTACATAATTTTCAGTACAATACTGGCCTTTCTTCCCATCCATTTAAAACTTGGATTTTACAGGAGGGAAAAGGCATTTACCTGTTTTTGCTCTAAGTGCACAACAAAGGTCGTCTATTAAAATGGTATTTTACTTAACACTGCCTTTAGAGGAACAGTTTCTTTCCATGGGATCCTGCAATGACACATTGCACAAGTTTGCAACCTTGGGACAAAGATATTGCTACAGTATCGGTTTCTGTAAAATGCATCCAAACTATGTATCTGGTTTATAATTATGGATGAAATTATTAATGTTTATCTGCTTTAAATGATATCCAAGCTACATATGAACAGTAAACAGACTCAAAATCTTAGGTTAACCAAGGTTGCCGATCTTCCATTCTCTTACAGGATATAAAGGAGGCCAAAGTAACATGACAAATGGACTTTATTATACTTTGTTTGGTGATGAAATATAAATACAACATGCGAGTTCGCCTTTAACTTATTTTATTCATTTATTTATTAATTCAAATTTATATGCCATCCTTCACCAAGGGCTCAGAATGGCTTACAAAAAAAGACACAATAATAATAAAAACCAATACACTAAAATCCCCTAAAAGTCCTACCCTCAACCCCCCAAAACCCACCTACCCAACCTCTATCCCCACCTGCCAAAAGGTCTGGCAGTTTTACACCACCTCCAGAATATACTCAAGTTCAGGCGGGTCTCCAGGGGAAGAGAGTTCCATAGTACTGGGGGCAGCAACCAAGAATGCCTCTCTGTGGGCCCTTGTTGGATGGACAAGATTGGCTGGTGGTACCGCAAGAGGGTGCTCTCGGCTGATTGCAGCAGTCACAGTGGAGCATGGAAGGAGGGGCGGTCTTTCAGATATATGGGGCCCAAGCTGTTCAGGGCTTTAAAGGTCAAAACCAGCACCTTGAATTATGTCTTTAAAGCTATAGGAAGCCAGACTATAGAACACAGGTGTAATGTGCTCGCTCACAGTGACTCACCCCCAAAAGGAGCTGAACCGCCACATTCTGTACCAGCTGCAGCTTCTGAACAGTCACCAAGCACAGCCCCACATAGAGCACATTGCAGTAGTCTAGACTTGAGTTGGCGAATGCATAAATTTACTTTTTAATTAATTTTATTTGATGATGTTTGTATGAGTTTTTATTATTGTTTTACTTGTTGTAAGCCGCCCCGGGATGCCGTAGGCATGAGGGGGTGGCCAATAAATGTAAATAAATAAATAAATAAATAAATAGACAGCTGCCAGATCAGAGTCAGAAAGAAAAGACAGCAAGCTTTTCACCAGAGTGAGTTAATGAAAGGCATTCCTGAACACTGGCGCAACCTGACAATCCAGGTGCAGCAGAAGATCCAGAAGCACATCAAGGCTGTGAACCTGAGTATCTAGAGGGGGCTGAACCCCCTCAACAACAGGCGTCTCATCCCCTCCAAGTCACAAGATCAGTCTTTTCTGCATTCACCTTCAATCAGCTAACCCTCAGCCTCAGTTCCCAACAGCAGCCAGGAACTGGGAAAACACAGAGACTGCTGGACCTGGGTCAGTTGAAAAGGAGAGGTTGAGCTGGGTGTCATCGGAGAACTGATGGCACCTCACTCCAAACCTCTGGATGATCTCACGCAGAGGCTTCAGATACACATTGAATAAGAGGGGAGACAGAATAGAACCCTGCAGGACACAAGGGAGGTCTCGAAGGGACAATGAGCAATCTCCCATCACCACCCACTGGGACCTCCGTTAGGAATGAACAGAACTACTCAAGAGTAGTCCTGCACACATGTCAGGTCCCCCAGTCACCTCATGGTCAATGGTATCAAAGCCACTTAAGGATCTAACATGAACAACAGGGCAAGGTTTCCTCAGTCAGTCTCCAGGGTGGTGTAGATCATCATCCAACACCACAAGCACAGTCTCTGTGCTAAACCCCAGATGAAAACCTGACTGAAATGGGGTCCAGGAATCTGAAAGCATCTAGATGAACCTGAAGCTGCTGGGCAACCACCCATTCAATAACCTTCCCTAAAAAGAGACGGTTAGAGACAGGGTGATAGTTGGATGGGGAGTCAGCATTCAAAGATGGTGTCTTAAGCAGGGGCCAGACTGCTGCAATTTTAAGGACATCTGACAACCTACCCTCCTGATGGGAGGCATTGACAATCCCAGCCACTGAAGGCCCCAACCTATTCTGGCTGGCTTTCACCAGCCAGGACGGGCAAGGATCTAATTCACAATTGGTTGCCCACACTGCTCCAAGCACACAATCCTCATTGGTGGATGACACTAATTGAAACTGATCTAATCAAATTGGACACAGCTGAGCTTCCACAGCCCCAAACTCTGACTCTGCAGTTGAAGCAGCAGCACCCAAGTCATGGTAACTATGAGAAATTTTGTCTCCATAGTAGTTAATAAAAGTGTCACAGCAGGCAGTAGATGACTCAGGTTCATGGCAAAGACAGACCAGATTAACCAGGCCAGTCACCACACAATAAAGCTCTGCAGGACAAGACTTTGTAGATGTTATGATACCGGAAAAGGAAACTTTCTTCGCCGCCATCACAGCCACAGTATAGTCCTTTAAAAATGATCCAGGCCATAATAAATTTGCTTCAGTGCAAGTCGAGTGTCACCTGAGCTCTAAGTGCCTACCGTCCCACTTCAACTGCTTCAGGTTCTCTGTGTACCAGGGGAACCTATGCTGTCACAGCAGTGGAAGTGGGTGCCTAGGTGCAATCGTGTCAATGGCCTTGGTCAAGATGTCATTCTATCAAAATGACCTGGCCAGCAAGGTCAGTAGGTAAATCCCCCAGACACATTTGGAAATCAATAAGATTCATAAGCCTCTGGGGGCAGACCAACTTAACTGGCTCACCACCCCAACAGGGACAGGACAGGAATCCAGGCCTTCAAAAGGTAATGTTCTGACCATAACAATGGTGTTATAACACCACCCGCAGTAATCGGAACCCCTGTATCCAGGTCGGTGCAAAACATCAGATCCAACGTATGTCCTACCTCATGTGTCAGGCCAGATAGAATCTGGGATAAACCCATGGTTGTCATGGACACCACAAAATTCCATTCTGGCCCCAAAAGGTTGGTCAAAGCATGTATGTTGAAGTCACTCAAGACCATAAATCACCTCTGAGACCAGCTCAGCCAGGGAGTCTGCTGTGCAGCGGGGTGGTCAGTACACCAGCAAAATCCCCAATCTACCCCCAGGGCTAATTCCAACGCAAGGTGGACCCACTATATTGGAAGAGTTAGGCACTGGATACCTTTGAAAGACCATGGTGTCTTTACAGATCAACCCCCCCCCCCACACACACACACACCCTACCCCAGTGTCAGGGGCCTCAGCAGGTCTAAGCAGTAACCCCTCAGGATTGAGAATGGCTAACCCTTACAGGGCAATGTCAAGATCATCATGGGGTGCAAAGGCACTTTGTGACACCAGACAGGGTGGAGTAACTCTTACTAAAGGGTCTAGACAGTCTGAGGGGCCCACAGGCAAGTTCCATGGAACTTGACAAGCACGCTATTACCAGGCAGGAGTATAAGGCAAGATCAAACATGAGAAAGAACTTATGAGTGCCACGAGCAGGACCGAGAAGTGAAACACTACGGGACACAAGTGTGTGTGTGTAACTATCAAGAGGTGGAAAGAGCAAGGCCTTAAGAAAGGGAGGATTGCAAAGAGCAAGTTGGGAAAGAGGCAGATCCCAGGCAGAGAAGGGTTGTATACTATTTAACAAAGTTTGGAGGGGAACAGGCTCTAATAGGAAGGGAGAGTGTAGTCAGCAGAACATGGAGGAAGGCAAACAAGCTGCAGAGAGACACCAGGCTTAGCAGGAGGATAGCAAGAAACAGATGCTAAAGGTAAGAAGGAATGTAGCCAGCAGAGTGTGGAGAAAGGTATGAAGGAGGAACACAAGCTGCAGAGGGACACCAGGCTTAACAGGAGTAAGGCAGGGACTGAGACAGCATAAGACAGAATGCAGGCTTCAGAGACAACAAGCCTTAACAAGAATCAGATGAGACATGGGACAGGCAGTGGGTAGAAGGCACTGGCAGAGACCTTCAAAACACCAAGGCTTAACAATACACAGGGATACAATACACAGGGTTCAGAAGCAACAAGGTTTAACAAGCACAAGGTATGGGACAGAAGGGAGAAGGCAGGCTTCAAAGGCAACGAGCCTTCACAATACACAGGAATCAAATAACAGAGCTCACAGACAACAGTGCTTAACTCCAAACGAGGATACAATAGCAAGGCTTGGGGTAATACTTCACCAAGGGAAGGCAGGATATGAGGTTACAACAGAGCCACCAAACCAGAGCATAGAAATGCGACTTAAGACTTTTAAGGGAAGGGAGGTCCATGGGGCAAGGTCATAAGGAACAACAACAGGAGGAGGATGATGATGATGATGATAACTTAAGCAGAAGAGCTACACAGGAAAGCCAGGACAGATCACCAGGCATAGCTGGGCAGGAACAGGGAAAGTAACATTTTCCCACCAAAACCCTGTTGTTCCCATCAGGCTTTATGCCCACTGGAAGCCAATCAGGAATCAAATAGGAGGGGTTAGGGGCTGCACCAGAGGCCAGGTGCAGTTAACAAGACAAACACAGAGCTCCACAAAGCAATGGGCAGAGCTTGGGAAGCTGAGATGGTAGCCCAGCAAGAAACGGCACCAACACAGAATCTTAAAGGATGGGGGTTCAGGACTGAGCTCTGACACCCAGCCCTTGATGCTAGGCTGATGTTGTACTGAACACCCAGCTGGGACAATATAGGCCCAGATGCCTCATCCAGCCAGGTCACTGTAATGAATATGAGGGCAGCATATGTGTTCTCAGCCTGAAATGTTCCTACAAGCTTTATAATGGAGAAAAGTGCTTTATTAGTAAAATAAAGAGGGGCCAAGGCTCAAGCCTGTCCCAGAAGTCCCATCCTTCTTAGATGCCCAATGGAGTGCCAAGTGGATTCAAAAATCAGGCTGAGCTGCCCTGCCAGGCTCCATGACTCCACCAGCCAAAACACTCCCTGCCAGAGACAGCTGATGAGTGACAGCAGCCCCAGCTTCAATCTTGTCAGAGAGGCTGATTCTTCTGCAGATGGGTGGGGAAGGGACTGCTGTTGCCCCCCATTAGCTGCTTGGTACAGGGGGTGCTTTGCCACCAGCAGTGGCACCAGTTCCCAGTCATGGCCCCCATTAAACTCTTTCTTGGCATGGGTGGGGTCTTGCAGAATAGCAAGCAGTAACAAGATCCGTACGCCAGTTGTGTGAAGGCTGAGCTCTGGCATGGAAAAAGATGCTGTTGCTGACCCCTGGCAACAATTCGAAGCACAAATTAAGCCCTGGATTTTTGTTACACAGCAACAAAAATCCAAGAGACTCAATAGTATAGTGCAGGGGTGAGGAACCTCAGGCCCACAGTCCTTTTGTGGCACATAAGTAGCCACCAAACAACAGAGGTTCCCCTTCACACTCATTAAAGGGGGTTCACCAGCCACTGGATGGCCACAGAACACTTATGGGTTTGGAAGCTACATCCCCTAACTAAGGGGTCACATTGTCTACATAGAGGGTTATGTCCCCCCCACTGCCCATGGAACCCTGCTAGACTGGGAATCAGACCCTTGGGGGTGGGGGAGATTTTCCACTCCTGGTGTAGTGTGTACAAAATAGCAGCTGATGGTGAAGCAAGAGGAGCTGGACACCCAAGCCCAGTAAGAAGAGCCAGATATAAGCACTCTAAAATGGGGAAGAAACAGCAGGTAAGGAGCAATCTTGACAGAGCAGCCTGTATCACTGGAATAAACACTTAATTCATAAGTGTGTTGATCGCATTCTGTTACAGTTCCAACCACAACAGAAATAACTGAGGAACCTCCTTAAATAATCCAGGCCTGAGACTGAGGTTTGAAGGCCTTGGGACTTGACCTATAGAGCCACATATGAAGCAGTTTCCCCTGGGGCACCTATGGTAACTGAAGCAGTCGCATTATGTGTTGTGGTAAGTCCCTGATTCAAAGTGGGGATATGGCTGTTATATCCCAGAACCATGGAACTGTGTGTGTATGGGGTGAATTATCTGGGGTGAAAAAAAATCCAGAAAAACGCTTTTATAAAACACGTTGGCCGCAGAAACCTCGTTCTCTGGAGTAATCCCATTGAAACAGAATGTGGCCTTTGTTATGAAAACCAGTTACCATGCAGTTCTCAGGTATTTGTGCCTAGTTGGGCTTTCTTCATCTCTGAGTAAATCCCTCTTTTGCGTGATCACGTGGATATAACCCATCACCGGCTGTTAATAAAATTAATGCTATCGCCATTCTTGCAAACTACATGGCACACACCAGCAGGTGGCATCAGAGAGATTATCTTTCCTTTGGACACATGCATCATTGCGAATATGCAAGCACATTAAAGGGACATTTTAAAAAGTAGCCAAAAATTAAAACCACTCTTGCTTGGATTTGGTGATGGAGTGCTGTCAGATCCTGGTGCAGAGGTTCCCAAAGCTGGGTATACGAAGCTCAAGTGGAGTCGCACCATCCGCAGAAAGGGTAATGATCCCAACTGATAGGTGATATGTGGCACCCTTATCGTAGCCACTGCCCTCTGGGAAGCCAGAATCCTGGATGGATGGGGCCACATCAGAAAGGAGGTGGGACAAAGGAGCTATCAAACCCCTCTCTGAGTGACACAACACTGTCCCTTATGGAGCACAATGCTCTGCGAGGGGTGGGGCCATACTGGAAAGGGGATGGGGGAAGGGGCTGTCCTGCCCCCTGCACAGTTGAACCCTGCCCCTGCAGATTATTGTGACATCATGGTGCTCTGTAGGAGTAGGGCCACATAGAAAAGGAGGCAGGAAAGTCCCTATGGCCCTAGTGATTTATACATCCTCTCAAATTTGCAGGAGACTGAATTCAGTTATAAGCATTGGCCCATCTCAAACTACTCTAATTTGATTTATTCCGCTAATTCTAAACCTGCCCTGTAGTGGAAATGGAGGTGGGGAGATAGGTGGTCTCAGAACACCAACTAAAAGCCCAAACTTATCCACAAAGAGTTAAGTTTCAGGGTCACATTTATGAAAAGAATCTGATGGACAGCAGAAGCCCATTTCCTCCAGCCTAACAGGATTATACAAATTATTGGAACAGGGTTTGTCTGGGGAGAGATTGAATGATGTTCGGAGAGACAGATAAGCAGAGTAAACGAGCTTTGAGCTGAGAGCACAGAAAAACAGCTGCTGGTCATGTGACAGGGCAGGAAGCCTGCAAAATGGCCACTTCCTTCTGCCTCTTTTTACACCAATTTCTTTCCCATTTTTTTCAGAAACAATCCCAAGCCATCTCTGCCACAGTGGTTTTTCAGCCCCTGCATTTATAAACAATCTAAGAGTGGGCTAATTTAGTAAACTGGGACAGGATGCAATAGAAGAAAGCTCACAAGAGGCCATTTCAAGTGCCAAGACCCCAGGTCAGCAGAAAGGAGGCAGGAAATGAGCAAGTCCTAATAATGAATTTGTTCTTCGGCATCTAGAATAGGTTACAGACACATTCCTGCTACTGTGAGAGTGTCCTGATGTCCATTCTCCATAGCAAGGACCTGTTTTGTACATTACTGCTGACTGATTTTTTACATGCCCAAGGAAGGGCTCTGTGTAGCCCATAAGCTTGCAAGCTCTCTGTTACCAAGAGAACGTGGTCCAATAAAAGTTATCATCTGAACTACTTTGTTGCCATCTCGCACAACTGACATCAACAAGGCAATGATCTGTCACATTTTCTCTACGTTACTCTCTCCTTACTATAGCCAATTTAGTTAGTGAATCGGGTGATTTCTACCATTAAAAAAAGTAAACACGCAAAGTTAGCATTTCATTCAAAACTTTTGAGATCCAGCATTTCAGCTTCAGCCTCCACATGCTCCAGTACATTATTATTATTATTATTATTAAACATTTATAAAGCGCCAGTAACAACCTGGCGCTGTACAGAACATATAATCAGCTGCGGTCCCTACCTGTGGCTTACAATCTAAAAGACAAGGAGGGGGAGACAAGGAGAGGGGACAGCGGGAGAGACATGGGAGAAGACAAACAAACATTCAGGCGGATGCGAAGTCTCAGGTGCGTGTACTTGGCTTGGTTACAAGGTGGTCGGTAGCAGCAGTCAGCAGAGGAGGGCTGACAGTAAGAGCAAGGGGAAAGACTAGAGGGCATTGGGAAAGGCAGCATGGAAAAGGTGGGTCTTGAGGAGGGATTTGAAGGAGCGGAGGGAGGAGGCGAGGCGGATGTCGGCAGGGAGGGAGTTCCAGGCATGCGGGGCAGCGAGGGAGAAGGGACGAAGGCGGTTGGGCGAGCAGGAGAAGCGAGGGAGAGCGAGGGAGGGGACAGCGGAAGAGCGGAGAGCGCGCGCAGGAGCGCGTAGGGCGATTAGGTCCGAGAGGTAAGGGGGAGCTTGGTCATGGAGCGATTTGAACGTGAAAACCAGGAGTTTGAACAGGATACGTTCAGGAAGGGGGAGCCAGTGAAGGGAGAGGAGGAGAGGCGTCACATGGTCGAAGCGACGGGCAGAGTGAATGACCTTGGCGGCAGAGTTTTGGATCGCCACAAGGGGGGACAGGTGGGAGCGAGGGAGGCCAGCAAGGAGGAGGTTGCAGTAGTCGAGGCGAGAGATAACCATGGCATGAACAAGGATTTTGGCCGAGGAGACAGATAGAAAGGGGCGAATGCGGGCAATGTTGAGGAGAGCGAATCGGCAGGATTTGGCCACAGAGTCAATGTAAGGTTTAAAGGAGAGGTGCGTGTCAAAAATGAAGCCCAAGCTGCGGGCACGGAGAACAGGACGGATGGTGACCCCATCAATGCAGACGGTCAGGTCAGAGGGAGAGGAGGGGGACGGAGGAAAAACATAGAAAGGTACATATAATGCACCGACTGCAGAGGTGATGTTTCTAAAGTTCCTGTGTAGCTGGTGTACACAATACAAGGGGAGATGTACCTGTACTGGAGAATAGAAAATAGACTGCATCTATTTTCAAGCAATCAAATAACAATAAAGGGAACTACCCAAGTGCAGGTTAAGAGACTGCATCTGCACAGTTTATATTAAAACTGAAGAGTCTTCCTTGGAAAAATGCCATCCACTGGGTTAAATAGATTATCTTGGTAATGGAGTCAGAAAAAGGGTGCACGGTGGTGAGAAAATGCCATTCTGCATCGGAGCAAGTGCAACAAACATCTCTTTATGTAACCTTTTCTCTGTCATAGGCCAGTTTCAAAAGTAGTACAAGTTCCATGTGTTGCATAGGAGTTAGGGGCAGGGGTGCTTAAGGGGGGTGCTCAGAAGGGAAAAAGAAGGGGAGGATCCAGATCATGGACCCATGAAAAGCCAGCCTTAGAATTTGCTGGGCCGAGGGTGAAGACAAAATGTGAGGGCCCCTGGTGGCTCCTTCCCACTTGGGGGCACCCTTCATGGAGCCCCACTGAGAGGGAGTGAAAGATGGTGGGGCCCCACTGAGAGGGAGTGAAAGCAAGGGCTACTGCAGGTCCCCTGGAAAGGGCAGGGCCCACGGCAGTGTCCCCGGGTCACCCTGTGGTAAGGCTGCCACTTGACTGTGTGCGTGCCTGCATCTCTGCTCTCCTTCCCTGAGCTCACACTTTCAGTGCTTGAGGGTAGGAAACAGATCCATGGGCCAGACCCTGAAACTGGAAAGGTGCTAAATAAAAAAACAGCTGTGGGCTGGATTTGGCTCCGAGGCCAGAGGTTCCCCACTCCTGCTTTATGTAAAAGGTCCCCTCCCCCATTATTTTATCACCATGGAATAGTGCCGAGAAGCACCTTTACTGCACACAAAAAACAATGTGGCTCCACTCTTGGAGCTGATAATTGACCTTTCTTGTACTGAGGCCTTGTGTTGCTGCCACAAAGGCAACATGGGGCATTTTCAGACGTTACGAGATCACGCTCAACCACAGTTCAACCCTGAACGTCTGTTTGGCGGCCGCCAGATGTTCACAACAGTCAATACCCACATGGGGTCAAAAATCAACCACACTTCCGGACCTCCGGCCTGGACCATCACCGAAAGCGTGGTCAAAGAGATTCCCGACGGGAAACAAAAAAAAGTAACATCTGGATGGCAATCACCGGCCGGAATCCAACAAAATGATTCCCAGCTGGGGACAAAGCATGCAGCGTCGCTGCCAGGCAACCAGCAACAACACAGGCCATGGAGGGAGATTTAAAGGGCACACAACAGCAGAGGGACATAGCAGGATGGAGTGAGGTGGGAGGCAGAGGTGAACAGAAGGCGAGAGAGCGAGGGAGGAGGAGGAGGTGGTGGTGGTGGAGTTGCAGGCGGGGGAGGAGGTGACATGGGGCCGGGGGGCCACCCGGGCACCCCATAAGTCCTCCACCAACCACCACCCCATACTCCACAGGGCACGGAATGCCCCAGCATCAGAAGCAGGTGGGCGAGGAGGCCGGTGCACAGCAGCCCTGGCAGCAGCCAGAGGACCCAGGTGAGGCTCACAGGCAGGGGGGGTGGCCTCAGGGAGGCCAGGTGGAGGACCCGGGACATGCAGGGCGGGATGGGGGGTCCGGAGGGGCGGGAAAGGGGGGGGCGGGCACCAAGGGGGGCGGGCGCCCGGGGCAGAAAAAGACTAACCACTATGTACCCTACAGGACAGCCGGAGGGGCCTCAGCATCCCGGGCCCATGCCCCCAGCCCAGTGGATGAGGGAGCACCGGGCACGGGTATGGTGACGGAGGGAGGACCAGGCGGAGGACATTGTCCGGACCACCACAGAACAGGGGGAGCAGATGATTGCGGCCGTGGACCACATGGAGCTGGCCATAGAGCGCTCCCTGGAGTGGGCAGAGGCAAGGGACCAGAGGCTCCAGCCAGAGGTGTACCTGGAGCGGAGGTGGGAGCGCCGGGAACACAGCAGGCAGGTATAGGCATTTGGGCAGCTGGAACAGGCCATCAAGGGGATGGTTCAGGAGCATTCAGCCAAGATGGACAGGTCCCATGACATTGGGACCTCCCTGCTCCTGCATGCGGGCACTATGTGTGCCTATGTCATGGCAGCTGCCCCCCAGGGCACCCTGCCTGCCCAGGGCCCTGTGCCGGGCCCCTCGGCACCCCCACCACCTCCCCA
>QEPC01013288.1:190834-228496 GCA_003113815.1 Sphenodon punctatus
CGGGCAATGTTGAGGAGAGCGAATCGGCAGGATTTGGCCACAGAGTCAATGTAAGGTTTAAAGGAGAGGTGCGTGTCAAAAATGAAGCCCAAGCTGCGGGCACGGAGAACAGGACGGATGGTGACCCCATCAATGCAGACGGTCAGGTCAGAGGGAGAGGAGGGGGACGGAGGAAAAACATAGAAAGGTACATATAATGCACCGACTGCAGAGGTGATGTTTCTAAAGTTCCTGTGTAGCTGGTGTACACAATACAAGGGGAGATGTACCTGTACTGGAGAATAGAAAATAGACTGCATCTATTTTCAAGCAATCAAATAACAATAAAGGGAACTACCCAAGTGCAGGTTAAGAGACTGCATCTGCACAGTTTATATTAAAACTGAAGAGTCTTCCTTGGAAAAATGCCATCCACTGGGTTAAATAGATTATCTTGGTAATGGAGTCAGAAAAAGGGTGCACGGTGGTGAGAAAATGCCATTCTGCATCGGAGCAAGTGCAACAAACATCTCTTTATGTAACCTTTTCTCTGTCATAGGCCAGTTTCAAAAGTAGTACAAGTTCCATGTGTTGCATAGGAGTTAGGGGCAGGGGTGCTTAAGGGGGGTGCTCAGAAGGGAAAAAGAAGGGGAGGATCCAGATCATGGACCCATGAAAAGCCAGCCTTAGAATTTGCTGGGCCGAGGGTGAAGACAAAATGTGAGGGCCCCTGGTGGCTCCTTCCCACTTGGGGGCACCCTTCATGGAGCCCCACTGAGAGGGAGTGAAAGATGGTGGGGCCCCACTGAGAGGGAGTGAAAGCAAGGGCTACTGCAGGTCCCCTGGAAAGGGCAGGGCCCACGGCAGTGTCCCCGGGTCACCCTGTGGTAAGGCTGCCACTTGACTGTGTGCGTGCCTGCATCTCTGCTCTCCTTCCCTGAGCTCACACTTTCAGTGCTTGAGGGTAGGAAACAGATCCATGGGCCAGACCCTGAAACTGGAAAGGTGCTAAATAAAAAAACAGCTGTGGGCTGGATTTGGCTCCGAGGCCAGAGGTTCCCCACTCCTGCTTTATGTAAAAGGTCCCCTCCCCCATTATTTTATCACCATGGAATAGTGCCGAGAAGCACCTTTACTGCACACAAAAAACAATGTGGCTCCACTCTTGGAGCTGATAATTGACCTTTCTTGTACTGAGGCCTGGTGTTGCTGCCACAAAGGCAACATGGGGCATTTTCAGACGTTACGAGATCACGCTCAACCACAGTTCAACCCTGAACGTCTGTTTGGCGGCCGCCAGATGTTCACAACAGTCAATACCCACATGGGGTCAAAAATCAACCACACTTCCGGACCTCCGGCCTGGACCATCACCGAAAGCGTGGTCAAAGAGATTCCCGACGGGAAACAAAAAAAAGTAACATCTGGATGGCAATCACCGGCCGGAATCCAACAAAATGATTCCCAGCTGGGGACAAAGCATGCAGCGTCGCTGCCAGGCAACCAGCAACAACACAGGCCATGGAGGGAGATTTAAAGGGCACACAACAGCAGAGGGACATAGCAGGATGGAGTGAGGTGGGAGGCAGAGGTGAACAGAAGGCGAGAGAGCGAGGGAGGAGGAGGAGGTGGTGGTGGTGGAGTTGCAGGCGGGGGAGGAGGTGACATGGGGCCGGGGGGCCACCCGGGCACCCCATAAGTCCTCCACCAACCACCACCCCATACTCCACAGGGCACGGAATGCCCCAGCATCAGAAGCAGGTGGGCGAGGAGGCCGGTGCACAGCAGCCCTGGCAGCAGCCAGAGGACCCAGGTGAGGCTCACAGGCAGGGGGGGTGGCCTCAGGGAGGCCAGGTGGAGGACCCGGGACATGCAGGGCGGGATGGGGGGTCCGGAGGGGCGGGAAAGGGGGGGGCGGGCACCAAGGGGGGCGGGCGCCCGGGGCAGAAAAAGACTAACCACTATGTACCCTACAGGACAGCCGGAGGGGCCTCAGCATCCCGGGCCCATGCCCCCAGCCCAGTGGATGAGGGAGCACCGGGCACGGGTATGGTGACGGAGGGAGGACCAGGCGGAGGACATTGTCCGGACCACCACAGAACAGGGGGAGCAGATGATTGCGGCCGTGGACCACATGGAGCTGGCCATAGAGCGCTCCCTGGAGTGGGCAGAGGCAAGGGACCAGAGGCTCCAGCCAGAGGTGTACCTGGAGCGGAGGTGGGAGCGCCGGGAACACAGCAGGCAGGTATAGGCATTTGGGCAGCTGGAACAGGCCATCAAGGGGATGGTTCAGGAGCATTCAGCCAAGATGGACAGGTCCCATGACATTGGGACCTCCCTGCTCCTGCATGCGGGCACTATGTGTGCCTATGTCATGGCAGCTGCCCCCCAGGGCACCCTGCCTGCCCAGGGCCCTGTGCCGGGCCCCTCGGCACCCCCACCACCTCCCCAACCGCCCCAGCCACCTTCATGCCGGCAGGGGCCCCGCATCCACCTCCCAGTCCCTGCCGGCCTCTGGAGGGAGCAGCTGCTCAGGGGCGCCCCTCGGGTCCTGGGTCCTCCCTCCCTCCCACCACCGCCTGCCCCTCTGGACACTGAGGCATCCCAGGACACCATTGGGGACACGGACAGCGGGGGGAGGGCAGCTCCCAGAGCTCTGTGCCACCCACAGGACGCTCGAGTGGGCACCCCAGGAAACATGGGGGTCAGGGGGGGCCAGGGGGAAGGGCAGTCTGAGGGGGGGCGGTGGTGGTGGTAGTGGGGGGCACAGGTAAGCGGGTGATATAATAAATGCACGGATGACACAGCCGCCTCCTGTGATCAGTTCAGGGGTCCAGATGTGGGGGGGGTGGACCATGCCCGTATAGGGGCTCGCCCGGGAACTTCCCTGGGGGGTGGGCTGGGGGGTGGATGCCCTCATGCCTGGGCCTCCCAGCTGATGTGCCTGGCTAGGGTGGCACGGATGCATTTGATGTAACGGTACTCCCTTGGGTTGTCCGCGTTCACATACAGAGGCACGGGGCCAGGAGGACAGGTAGGCATGGGGTAATCAAGGGCGGCCCCATTGATTTCGCACACATTGTGCAGTACACAGCAGGCACCATCACCAGGGCCGAGGTCTCCAACATGTAGCCTAGTCGGCCGGCGAGACTCCTCCAGTGCTGCTTGAGGGCCCCAAATGCCCGCTCGACCACGGTCCTGCTGACACACAGGCAGTTATTGTAGAGCACCTCCGCTGGGGTCTGGGCAACCGGGTATACCTTCATCAGCCACTGGATGAGGGGGTAGGCCAGGTCCCCCAGGATACAAGGGGGCATCTGCACCTCCTCGATCCAGGCCATCCTCATGTCTACAGAGTCCCCCCGGTACATTCGGGCATAAAAGGGGGAGATGGTCATGATCCGGGCATCGTGACTGTGTCCAGAGTTGCCCGTGAAGATGTCTATGAACCTCCCTCGGTGGTCCATGACTGCCTGCAGCTGCAGGGAGTGATACCCGTGCCTGTTGACATACTCTGCAACCTCCCCCGTGGAGAGGCAGAGGATCTCGATGTGGGTGCCATCCACGGCGCCCATGCATTTGGGGAACCCGTCAGCCGTGAAGCCGGCCATCACGGGCCCCTGATCCACTAGCTGAATTGCCCTGTCCAGGAGTACGCCCTCCACAGCCTCACAGACATCCCGGAGGATACAGGCCATGGTGCTCACCCCGACACCCAAGTGCTGCGAGACAGACTGGTAGGAGTCTGGCATTGCCAGGGCCCAGATCCTGATGGCCACCTGCTGGACCATGGGGATGGGGTTCCTTATGGGGGTGTGCTGTTGCTCCAGTCAGGACGTGAGCAGCTCCATGAGCTGCAGTAGGGTGAGCTTGTCCATNGGAGGATACAGGCCATGGTGCTCACCCCGACACCCAAGTGCTGCGAGACAGACTGGTAGGAGTCTGGCATTGCCAGGGCCCAGATCCTGATGGCCACCTGCTGGACCATGGGGATGGGGTTCCTTATGGGGGTGTGCTGTTGCTCCAGTCAGGACGTGAGCAGCTCCACGAGCCACAGTAGGGTGAGCTTGTCCATCCAGAAGTGTGCCCTCCAGGCTGTCTCGTCTCACTGAGCCAGCACCCGGGACCACCAGCCCTGGGTCCGCTCCATGGCCCATAGCCACTGGGAAATGGGCATAGCTAGCAGGGCGGCCCGGTGCATGGTCTCCCTCCTCCATTGGAGGCGCCCGGCCACCTCGCGGATCGCCGCAGGCCTGGTCCGGCTGCGGCTCATGGCCTGTAAGTCTGCCCCGGACACCCACTGCATCCTGAGCTGGGCCAGGGAGCGGCTGCGGGCTTGGTGAGCCCTGCGTGCCCCTGCAGCACTCCAGGCCACGGTAACCCGCAGGCAGGCGCCCAGGTGCACCTCAGCAGTCTGGATGCGCAGCTGATCAGTGTGGGTGTGGTACCACTCGGCACAGAGTGCAAAGAGCATCCCGCATTCACCCAACCTGTCCCGCTCCATGGTGAGGTGAGCCCTGGGGGCCGCTGGCTGCCCTGATATAGGCTGGGATGGGCATTTCCCCCTCCTCCCAGCTGTCTGTGCCAGCTCCTGCAGGGTGGGTGGCCCTGGGTGGTGGGTGCGCGGTATTGAGCGCACCTGCTGACCCTGCCAGGAGTCATGCTCATGGCCCGGCGTGCACCCGGGAGTGCAGTCTGCAGTTGCATGTTTCCTGTCATCACCTCCCACGTCTCCCTGTTAGCAACATTGTGTCCTTGCCAGCCTGATTAGTGTGCCAGCTGTCCTGTCTGTGTGCTCAGTTCCTGCAGCTGTGCTGGGTCTGCACCCCATGCCTCGCTCTGTTGCCATACATTGTTGCGGCCTGTGGCTTTCTCGGCCGGTCTTGGTGCCCCCCCGAGCCCCCTCCTGCCCCTGAAGGGAATGTGGGCCCCCCTGTCCATGGTGTTATTCTCCCTGGCATGCTGGACTATGGATGGCTGTGCTTCCACCGAGCTCCCAGCCCCCATGGGGGCCCCCATCCATGGTCCTTCCGCAAAACCATGACCCTGTGTGACCTGTGGCATACCCCGGGGGTGCAATTGCTGCTGAGCTGCCCGGAAATCCTGTCGGGTGCTTATGCGAGGCTGAGCTCTGGCCTTTGTTACTTTGGCTATGAGGCGAGTGCCCGGGATTGCCGACTGCATGCTGAGACGCTGGGGCTGGTTCCCTTTCCTGATGGGCGCATCCTGGAGATGAGGTGCTTGCATATGGCCTGGTCTGCGGCGGAGACCATGTCCGCCCTGTCTGTGTGCAGCCTGGCTGCCTACATGGTCTGTCTTGCGGAGGGGGGCCCTGCCTTGGCCGTGTCCTACTTTGGCTGCGTTCACGGGGCCCGTGGGTACCAGCGCTCCCATGGGGTGGTGCATCACTGGCTGTTGGAGCTGGGTGAGCTTCCATGGTCCCCTGCTGCTGACTGCTGCATGTCGGAGCCTACCATGGCAGAGCTGGCAGTGCTGTCCGGTGTGTGGTCCTATTCCGATGTGCAGCTGGGTCTCTCCATGCAGGATCCCTTCGAGGCTTACTACCTGATCGCCCACCACATGTCCGTGCAGGGGTACTGCCAGGGCATGCATCATTGGCCCCACCTCGTTCACCAGGTGTGACACCCAGCCCCTGGGCCCTTTGTGGCCCCCAGCAGCTGGCTGTGAGTCTCCCTGTGCCTCCTGGCCCCCTGTTCCTGGCCCCCGCGCGGGCTCCTGGCTCTGCCCTGCTGCCGTGGCCCGCTTCCTACTCCCTCCTTGCTGTCCCTGCTGTGCTGCTGTGCTGCCTGCTTCCTGGGGTGCCGCTGGCCCTGCCTGTGGCTCCAGGCCCCCTCTGCCCCTCCATCTGCCTCTGCCCCCGGTGTTCCCCTCCATGGCTGCCATCTCCATTGTCCACCTCTGGTGCCCTGACTGCCCCCCTCTGGCTCCCTGGCGTGCTGCTGACCATCCTCGTTTGCCTGTGCCCCCTTCTGCACCCCGGCCGCCCCTCTCCTAGGTGCCTGTGTGATCTCGGAGTTCTGGGACCCCCAGACTGACCCCCCACCCCCGGCTTCCTCCCAGGGGTGGGTGGGTTGTGTGACTTTGGACCTGCTGCACTGGCCTGGACCTCCTGTCTCCCCTCCATCAACCCATCGCCGGCGCCTGGGTTCTGAGTGTGTTTCCTGGACTGTTCCCGGCCCACTCCCTGTTCCATGCGTACTCCCGCTGTGCCTGTGGCCGGACCTCCTGGGGCCCCCATTCCGGGACTGCCTGTGTTGCTGTGGGGGTGCCCGTGCAGCCTGTTCTGTATTGGGGGTTCACAGTGTCCCTCTGTTCCCCCGTGCCATTTCCCCTCCTCTTCCTGTCCCTTGCCCCCCTCCCCCCCTTGCCCGTTGTGCCTTGTGTGGTGTCTGTCCTGCTGTGTCTCCCCCCCTCCTTTTCCCATGCGTGTGTGTGTGCACCCAGGCGTGTGTGTTTGTGCTGTGTGTTCCACTGTGCCCTCGCTGTCTGTGTGCATGTTGTGTGTGATACCTAGGCAGCTCTTCTCCCTCTCCTCCCTCCCTTCCTGTTTCCCTTGTGTGGGCGTTCCTTTGCGTCCCTTTTCGGCTTCGTTTGCCCTCAGGCAGCCATGTCTGTGTCCTGCCCCTGCCCGGCTCCTTCTGGGTGTTTTGATCACAGCCAGGGGTCAGCATCACGTCTGTTGCGCTGCCCCGGGCCGTGATCTGGCAGCCCGATTCCCTGCCATGGTCCCGCTCCCGTCACATCTGTTCGGGGCCTTTATTGACCACGGGGGGTGGTTGTTCAGTTCACCACTGCTGGGAATCCACTATGGTGACTCCGGAACGCATAACGTCTGAAATCACCCATGGACAGCAACAATGGTGAGTTAATTGCATTTTTGAAGCATGACCCCACATTAGACAGCAGGAAAGAATAAGCTCAACCAAATAGCCTCTAACCAGATCTGTACTGAATGAAAAGAAGGTTTCTGCAATGTCTTAGGCTGTTTTTAGATGAGCACACGGTGCACTCGCGCATCGTTGCCAAAATCCCGCGAGACAGAATTAGATGAGATGCTGCCGTGAGTCACGCGCATGGGAGGAGGACACACATTCTTTTCCAGCCGCAATTTGACCGGGTCGGCGATCGAGGTGGTCAGATCGCGGCCGGAAAAGAATGTGCGGCCCTCTCCCGTGTGCATGACTCGTGGCAGCGTCTCGTCTAATCCTGTCTCGCAGGATTTTGAAAACAAGCGCGAGCGCGCTGCACGCTTGTCTAAAAGCGGCCTTAGTTGGACACAACAATCAGCAATAGAAAACCAGGGGGACATCAATGGATTGAAAATAACTGTAGATCTAAAAACAGGAAGAAAGAGACAAATCCCCCTGAACTGGGGTGCCGAGGACAATCCCCAGAGGAGTGCAATATTAAGGAAGGGGGTGTCCATTGCACCACTCTGCTCCCTTCTGGCATTTGAATTTCAAGGAGTGGGTAATGCCATATCCAATTTCAATTTCCAATTTATTGTTTAGCCTTAGGCCATTTAATGCCATATTGAAGGGTCAGGGCTTATCTCCCCTCCTCTCAGCAGGTCCTGCCACAGCATAGCATCCCTATGGTTCCAGCCGGGGCTTTTGGGAGAAGGAGAGTGAGCACTTCCAGGAGGGAGCCACTTGTGTGGGGCCATGTTCTAGTCCCCTGATCCCCCCATATAGACCCCAACCCTCTTCTCAGGTCTCGCCCTCCATAGGGCTGGCCAGCCCTGATGGCTGGTAGGACATCCAAGCCTGCCAAACCCTGCTGCTGCTCATAGTTATCAGCTTCCCCGTGTTACCCTTCGGCAACTGGCTGGCCAATGCAGAACTGGGCAAACTCTCTGTCATCCTGCTTAGCTGGCAGCTGTTCTCTCAACACCCACATGCTGAAACAAGTGACAATGACCCTCCATGAGGACATCCAACTGGTTACTGAGCTCATGGTTTTATTGTTTTAAAAATGTGCCAGCACTTTCTCAGGAATGCTGTGTGCTCAGTAAAACAAATTGATGTCCCTCACAATGTACCTCATTTCAAGGCATGTTGTATTTCCTTGTGGCCCTCATTTTTGAGGGTCATTTCACAGCTCAGGGCTTGTGAAGCAAGACAGTATCTTAGATGGATTTTTTTTCCTGCTTGTTATTTATCAGAGGTGATTCATCCATTAGGGCTAATGGAGCTAAGTCCCACTAGAAAGTCCTGACCTATGGACAAGCTCTCCACAGCACCTCTGTAGGGAGCAGGCCCTGCTGCTGCTGCTTCCTAAAAACCCGGCACAGGCTGGATTTGAGCTAGCACCAGAGTGATTAGGGTAGCTGTGACGAATGGAGCACCATCACCTTAAGTTATCATTTCTGAAGATTTAAACAAAACTCTGGTAGATTTTTAATGAAGAAATCAAAGTCATTTCATATTCAATGGAAATTGAAAACATCCTCCATTTAGCTAAAACAACCTCTAGAGATAGGCTTCAACTCAGAATATGTTCCAATGAACAGTTAAATCAGATTTATATAATCCCTTACCTTGTTTTTACTTTGGAATCATTCACACATCAAATGTCTTAAACTGACAATATCCAAAATAGGAGTTGTGAAGTATATACTCCAGAAAAAAGCTCTATATGTCATACTATGTTCCATAACATATACTCCAGAACATGGTATGGAAATCATTCCTAGGTTGCAGTGCACTGTGGGTGTTTTCAGATGTGGTGGCGGCCACCACCGCTATAAATTCATCAGGGTAGTGGTGGGCGCTGTCACCAGTAATGTGATGGTGGCCAGACCGGGGGTGGGGAGATACATGAATATGTGTCTGCCCAGCTTCGCCCTCACACTGCACACAGTGGCTCACCCACCTGGCTGACAGGCAGACATGACGGCCAGTGATGGTCACCACGGTGCCTGGAACCACAGGGACTTTCAACTGGGTCTAAGTAAAGCAGGCTTTGAGATGTGAAAGCTTGCTTTACTCCAGGTCCGGTGGCCAGATCCTGACCATGGTGGCGGTTAGCCTGGGCTCTCACTCAGGGATTTCCCAGAATAACAGCCCAGACTAGGTTGGCCCATGGTTGAGATCCAGCCCGGGGAAAAAACTGGCAGGAGCCTTGCAACGTGACGGTGGCCCCCAAGTTAAACCACGCTAAAGTGTAGTGTCTGAAAACACCCAGTGTTTCTCTAGCTAGAAACTCTGTGGTTCCTTCTCATTGGTGACCCCTCCCCTGGTGCTTCCTATCTTCATGTGGAAGGGATAAATATCAAAGCATGAAGGGATGCATCTCCTTGTGTGTGCTTCAGGAGGACACGACCAGACCAGTAGGGAGAGATTGCAGCAGTACTTATTTAGTTTTGAACTGCAGTGCGAATGATACCAAAATGAGGTAGTAAATCATCTTTGTTGAATCATTGGGACTTATCCTTAGACTCTCATATCCAGTTCTTCTCTTTGAATGTCTGGATGGAATCCCTGCATCTTTACCTGACCTCTTGGTTTTGGTTTCAAATTTTGGATTATCCTACCCCAAAAGGGCCAGTTAAAGGATGCAGAAGTCTTACACGAAGCCATTCTTCAGGGCCCCTGCCTACTTCACCAGAGTACATCAGCACCTGGTTTGCCCAGCCCCCCAGTGCCGGTGTGCAGCCCCTCCCACCAGCTGCATCTTCGTATGGAGATATTCTCTAAACCTACCTTGAGTCGAAGAGTATGTGTATGAGAGGGAAGAGGTGGGGGGTAGGCAGGGCAAGAGGAAGGGAAGTACATAGCGCTTGTGCTGCTGCTTGGCAACCTGGTGCATCTGCCGTTGACCCGTGCCTGCGCAGTAGCCACGCTGTGAGCACCGGAGTCCTGTGACAACACCCAGACTCAGCACACACACCCTGACCCTGTAGCGTAATCAGAATCAGCACACAGGTCAATCTGGCCCTGTGCTGAAAATGGCAGAAGTCCTGTAGAAGCAGGTGTTCTCTGAAGATTTGGGTGCCATTAAACACAAACCTGTTTTGGAGGGCAAATCCTCACCCCCTTTTTTTCTTTCTTTGCAAACAAAAATTCTTGCCATTCTGACCTCTAACTAGCGTGGCCACTGGCCAGATATGCTAATTTTAGGGGACACGTATAAGAAATACAGGTTCCAGGGCTGCATGGAGCCAATGCAGCCCTGCAATCTGTATTTCTCATAAGTGTCCTCCAAAATTTGCATATCTGACCCCCCTACCGCTAACACGAGCTCCCAGTCACAGGGTGCTTTTAAACGAGACAAGAAACGCGGCTGATCCTTTGATCAGCCGCGTTTCTTTGCGCTCGTTTAAATTACAAACTTACATTTAAGCCGGCGCTCTTCTGAGCATCAGACCCGGCGTAGAGAGAAAGGCGGGGGGGATATGCCGGCACTTAACGATCCCGCTTGTCAGCGGGATTGTCTAAAAGCTCCCACAGCCTAGCCTCCATCTCCATACTTTCTATGCCCATATCTCATTAACACAAACCCATCAACATCAGTACAAACACCTCCTACCTGTGTCAGTTATTAATTCATTAAGTGCGTGGGACTAACAGCTCATGCTCTCCTGCGCTCCTATTATTGCTAGCTCAGGTGTCTCTAATGTCAGTATCTATTTCAGCACAATTTAATTATAAGATTTTCATTAACTGAACCTGTCCTAATGGCGTGGCACAAACTTGGTATAAAGATTCAAATCCGTAACAGTAGCTGATTGGAAAAAATCTCAGCATTATCATCAGATTGCTGGGTTCATTTATGCATCAGTTGATGGCATCTTGCCTGCCATTCTTGCCAGCTGATTGCTTCTTGCCTACAGTAACCACATCTATTTTGCCTACAATTTATTTCATTTTCCCAGTGTTTATGACCATGAGGACAGCTGGAAAAGGAGTAGGACTGAGATCCTAATGGGAGCTTCAAAACACAGAACTGTTCTTCAGGGTCCTGCTGCCTGCCTCTTCCTGGGACTGCATACGTTAGAGAATTGGAGCTGTCTGTATTTCCCACGCCTGTGCAATCCTGGCAGCTGAGCTTGTCTCTAGCAGAATCTATTGAGGAGCAGTAATTCATAACACCATGCGGAGCACGTTTGGTCTCACCCTATTTGTTGCTGCTTTCTTCTTCCTTAAAGGTGAGCGATGCTTCATTTTTTCATCGGGAATGAGAGGGAAGGGGAGGTAGTTTGGGGAGTAGAATACCCTTTGCAGGAATTGGATTTGGACTGGTTTGGAGTTAGGTTCAACAGTAATAAGTAGGATGCTTTAAGAGTCATATTTTGTTGCTGTTGCTAAGCAGTGAATAAATCTCTCCTTATAAAATACAAATACAACCTTATTGGAACTAAGTTTTGGAATGCCAAATTGTTCCCAAAATTCCAAAAAGTAATTTAGGAACCAATCAAAGAATGGACAAAGTTCCTATGTAGGTTAAAATGTACTCCACAGTGTATACATGCTATAAAACAATGAAACACCTGAATAAATACATGATGCTAAAACTGTCACTTTAGATAGGTTTAAAGATGAGCAGTGTACCTTGTCTTGGCAGAGCAAGAAGAACTGCAATAGAAACTTTAAACAGAATATTGAAACATTTATATGAATCACTGTAGTTACTGTCTATAACATGATCTGGATGTTGTCTCTGTGATAAACAGTTAAACACAGCAAAGAGTTAATTCAAATGCTGTGGACATAAACAGGCCACAGGCATCAGGGAACAAACAGTCAAACAGCAGAATACGAGTCTTAAAACCCACCTCTTTAAACACCCAAGAGTATTTATTCTAGGGTAATCTTGACTTGCTAATAAATATAAATGAGAAATATAAATAAATAATGATGAGAGCAAGTCTACCAGCTAAAACGTTACTTCTAGTGGGGAAGTATAAAGCTCTCTGTTTTAAAATAGCATATTGCTTTGAGTGACTTCTGCTAACTTGGAAAAACAAAGTGCTTCCAAGTGTGCATAAGAGAGCATTTTATTAACTGTGTGTGGCCTGATATTCTGGAGATTTAAGACTAGATGTCACCTAGACTTCTATCCTGGGTCTGCGCGGGGTGTGTATTTAGCTTGGGATGTGTTCTAGATTAGCTATTTTACAGATAGACATTTCTGTAGTCTACCTTTCCTTGCACTGGAAAGTACTAATATAAAAGACTGATGAAATCAAAACACATTCAAGCATATGTACATTCACATACACATTCATGTTTTAAAAGATGCATTAATTCAGTGACATTAACTCTTGCTTCACACAAGGGTAAGCAAGAGCAGAATTCAGTTGTAAATATTAGTTTGGCTGATCATACATGTTAGATATAAAGTTTTTAATACCTAAGTGGGAATGTGAGTATAATTTTCTCCTAAGAAAGGATTTGGGGGTATTGCAGCTATTTTCCAAGAGAGGAAACATAAGCCTACCGAATTTAGGGTGGGGTCTACTTCCTAGAGAGTTTATCTTCAGGCAGTGAGAACAGGAGACAGGAGCTGGAGGAATGGAAGAGACCCAGTTCAGCCAGCGAGGGTACTGAGTCCCTCCCTCGAGTTGCTGCTTTTCCATCAGCCATCAATGACTGCTATTGGAAGAAGCAGCAGTGAGAAAGAAACAATTACAATTACATCATGTTAATTTGTGAATGGTGATGTCTCTCTCTCTCTCTCTCTCTCTCTAATCCTGGTTTCCTTCTGCAGACCAATTGAGCTGTCACCATCAGAACAACCACCCTAACACAAGCCTCTTGAGAAGGGAGGGATAATGCTACCTGATTTCCTGGGAGAGGGTGTCACAAACCCAGTTTGTGCCTAATATGGGGCCTAGTGTACAAAAAGTCTGAAGAAACTGGGAGGGGGGGGGGGTGAGAGAGCCAGCAAAGGAGGTAAGGAGGGAGTTGGGGATTAGGGTGGAAGACGCTACGCTGACAGACACCCCTCCCCCAGCTGGACAGTGCACAAGGGTGTAGCTAATATAATAGGGACAGGTAATGCAGCTGCACTGGAACCCACGAAGCTGGGGGGGACCCATGCTCCCTGATACAACTGTATCCCCTGCTGCTAGGAGAGGGGATCATAGGGGGCCCTATTCTGTCTTTGGTACCAGAGCCCTTTCCAACAGTGTCACCCTGCTCCTACAGGTGCCACAATACCAGCATTGCTGGTATAGCTCCAGCTGTGTTGTTCCTTCTGCATTCCTGCGGAGCAGACAAACGCATCCCTCGCTATGGAGACATGCCTGGGAGCTCTCCCTGCAGGAGTGGGTTCATTGATGGGTAGGGGTCTGGGAGTAGCTATAGGTAGTTGTACTATGAGAACAGGGGTAGGAACTCTTTTCCCTCCCACAGGCCACAAGCTAGTACAAGCTCTGTGGGTTGGACAGAAACTGGGGCTTGGGGTGCTTAGGGTGGGGGAGAAAAGAGGAAGGTCCAGATCATGGTTCTATGCCACGGATCCATCCCATGGTTCTATGCCATGGATCCATCACTTGCGTGCAGCATGGCCTCCTCTCCCTCCCTTCTCCTGAGCTCACTCTTTCAGTGCTTGAGAGGAGATCTGGCCAATTCATCTAAACCCAAATAAAAATCATCCAGCGAGGGCCAGATTTGGTCCACAAGCCAGTGATCGCTTGCCACCTCTGGAGCAGAAGAAGTTTTTTCCTCAAGAGTTCATTTTTGTGGCTTTGGTCAGATAGGAGGGCTGGGTAAAAGGTATTTTTCAGTTCAACTTCCTATGATTGGATTAAATGGGCTTTTAAATTTCATTTGGAAAGACTCTGAGGGGACAAGAAAAATACTGCATACGCCTGAGGGTTCTCTAGCATCTTCCCCACATCAGATAAATGTTTTAAAACAACATCATACTTAGCACTTAGACAAAGCTTTGCCTTCCTCTCAGTGCTGGGCAGCCATTAGCCAATTAATCGGGTGCGTGTCAATATGAATAATGAACAAAGTGCTTTCATTCCTTTGTCTAATCTGCCATCTCCTATATCTGTGAAAAACTCTGCCAAGGCAGCTGTGTGGGCATAATAGCTCATTATTTAATTTTCATAGAAAATGGCAGTTAGCCACACAAAGCTTCCTGGGTTGCTTCACTAGCTAAACCCACCATGTCTCCTCTTTAGGTTGTGGTTGTTCGGAAGCCGAGCACAGGCTGTTTGCGGCATTGTTTGCCAGCTACAATCAGTTTATCCGGCCAGTGGAGAATGTGTCAGACCCAGTCATTATTCAGTTTGAGGTGTCCATGTCCCAGCTGGTGAAGGTGGTAAGTACTGGCTTCTTTATAAACTCATTATGGCTATTCCTATTGGGCTAAAGAAATGCCCAATTCCTTTTGTTCAGGATTTAAATGCGACTGTGTTTTTCAGGATGAAGTGAACCAGATCATGGAGACAAACCTGTGGCTGAAACACGTGAGTCCACAATCACACGTGTCATCAACACATTTTTAAATAATAATAATAATAATTAATAATAATCTGTGTCTGAAGCTTCCTGCTGTCCCTCCCAAGTAGGATTCCCACCTGGGCATAACAATGTTTATTTGTATGTGTTAGCTTGTTTGAAATTTAAAGCAGATCATTGCCTAGCATTGTGGATGGGATAAAAATAGTCTTTATTTCCAAATACCACAGCTCTATAGAGCCCCCTAGGACAGACACCCCTAACTCCATCAAACACCCCACAGCTCAATAGAACCCCATATTACAGAGGCCCTCAACTCAGTTGAACAGAAGCTTCACAGCTCCATAGAACCCTGTAGAACAAAGGACCCCAACTCAACTGAAAAGAACAGACTCCCCATAGCTCCATACAAACCTATAGGATAGATGCCCCACATCTCCAAAGAACCTTGTACAACAGATGCTTCACAACTCCATCAAATAGACATCTCGTAGCTCCATAGAACTCCATCAAATGGACGTGGCACAAATCCATACAACAGATACCCCCAACCCTACTGGACAAGAGGAGGAATGGGGGCACAATTGAACCAGGCCCCCAACCAGGCCTGGCGTAAAATACAGAGCCAGACGTACGATTTTCACTGCCCTCCAAAACCACACCCGCTAGCCACATACCCCAAGCCATGCCCCCCCCAGGCCAAGCCCCTCTTCAAGTCATGCCAGGCTTCCCCCCTGGGGGTGGGTGATAAAATTAAAAATAAAATTAAATAGAAAAACATAAAACAACAATTTTTAAAAATCTACTTGCCTAGACCAGGGGGCATCCTCAGCTGCTTCCCAGAAACCTAGCACCCCTGGTGCCACCCCTGGCCCCATAGCTGGCTGTGGTGAGGGTTGGGATAAAGGCTGGACTGGCTGCATGCTGAGAGGGGGGCTGGACTGGCTGGGGGCAGGCAGGTAAGCAGGTGGGCTGGGGGCAGGCCAGGGGGAATGAGTGAGCAGGCAGGGATGGGCCAGGGAATGAGTGAGCAGGCTGGGTGGTCTGCAGCATGGTGGTCAACCTCCCTGTGCACACCTCAGGCATGCACACACCGGCCACCGCCACATTTTCTCTCTGTACATGCGCAGAAAGTGAATGTGGCAGAAGCTGGTATGTGCATGCCTGAGGCACGCACAGGAAAGCTGGCAGCTGCCGCAGCCACCTACACAGCTGAGCCAATCCCTGCTCATCTGCGCAGACAGCTGTGGCAGCGGGCAGCAGTGGCGGCTTTGGGGGGGGCTTTTTTCTGCCCCTCCAAATCCGCCACCCTCAACAACTGCCTAAGTCTGACCCTGGTAAAATAGCAATCGCTAGTAATACATGTTTAAATAAACCACCAGTATGATCTCCAGAAACTGATTTCTTAACTTATGAAACTGGGATGGGAGAAGTTTCCAAATTTCTCTCAAAAGCATCCCAACTCCCCCAAACAGAGCTGTCTGGAATAGACATCTCATAGCTCAACAAGACACCCTGCAGCCCCACAGCACTCCATATAAAAGACGACCAAAATCCAGATACGTGGCATCCAGGTCACATGTCAACCCAGAGACACACTAAACAAAGTTAGATCCCCAATTTTCAGATTGTCCAGATGAAAAATGGGCAGGTAGCAACATTACTTCAGAGGTAAGTTTGGGAAGCAACATTTTCTACTGACCATGCTTTATTCAGATAATATTATCATTAGTGTTTAGACAACCAGCACGTACTGCTGCAAGTTACTCTCCAGTACTACACATGCAAAGGACACAAAGCACTTTAAAAAAAAGGTAAGTAAATAATATTATTCCAGTTTTATAGCTGGCCCAAATGAAGAACAGAAGCAAGAGTAATTTGCTTAGGAACTCACAGCAAATTCGTCAATAAAACCCCGGTATTTGGACTCCAATATCCATGCTTATCCCAGAGCTCACACACTCTCTCTCCTGGATTTCCATCAGATCTCTGTTTAATTAAAAATTGGAACTGTCATTTTCAAAGATGTAAATCAAGACATCTGGGCACAAAAGAAGGGAGATACAAGTAACACCAACTGATGGGAGAGGTTTGGGAAGGCAGAAAAAAGACTAGCTGCAATAAATCTAGGGTCGTACAGTCTTCAGTAGGTATTATGAGATTTCACAATTTATTTGCAGCAAGATCAATGAGGGACACTATGTCTTTAGAATAAAAGTCTTGGCTCAGGCGGCTCTTTATGGGTCAGAGATCTGGGGATTGGTCACCGATGATAACGTTAATATACACCAAAATAAGTTTCTTAGGAGTTTACTTGGGCTTCCGCCTTCAACTCCAGCTGTCTTATAGGAATGGAGACAGGCCGAATTAATCTGACAACTTTAATAACAACTAAAGTGCTCGGATACTGGTTCAAAGTATTGGCAACTCCTGCTATACATTATATAAAACTGTGTGTTTTAGAGAATAGTAATAAATAGTCCGTTCCGGCAGTCACCCTGGATGAGGTTTGTTACTAGTACCTTCCATAAAATTGGGTTAGGATATTATATGGTCAGAGATAATAGGCTATTCTCTACCATGGAAAGATCTTTAGCTATGCAGCAGGTAACAGATATTTCATGGCAAGAGGATTCTGCTGCCATTCATTTTTTACGGGTGGCCCCACTATATCCTCTTTGGAAGGTAGAGCAGGGTATGGAGAGTTATCTCAATTTGGACATGGGTTGGCACTATGTTAAAGCCCTATGTAGGCCAAGGCTGGAGCAAATGCCATCAGCTTTATTAGAGGGTAGGAGGAGAGGGGTTCCTAGGAGCCAATTATTGTGTCCTTGTGGTAGTGGGGCCGTTGAAGATATTGTCCATTATGTACTGGAGTGTCCCTGGACTGATGTGCTCAGGAGTAGATATCTCCCTGATAGGTTATGGCATTTACGATGGTTCACCTCTAAGGAAAAATTAATTTGGCTACTTTCCCAAACTGATCAATGCATTCTGCGTTAACTGGCCCTTTTTGCTGGTAAAGTAGAGATGCTTAGAAGGATAATAGTAGGGAATAGCACTAGGGCAGGACTAAATAGAATGTCCAGCTATGTTGAGAGTTAGGCCTTGTGTCCTGTTGCAAAGGCTTTTCCCTCTTCAGGAGCTAAGGTGCCGCTGCCACCAGGTCTGTTAAGAGCTAGGCCTTGTGTTTTGTCCTGGGTTTTTTCCCCTCAGGAGTTAAAGTATTGCCATTACCAGCTCTGATAAGAGCTAGGTTTGTGCTCTGTTTGGGGGTACCCCCCGCCCCCCGCCCCGCTGGAGCCAAGGTGTTGCGGCCATTAGATCTGTTAAGAGCTGGTCCCTGTGTTTTGTTTGGGGATTTTTAAATCCCCCCACCCTCCAGGAGCTACGGTATTGCTGCCACCAGCTGTGGTAAGAGCTAGACCCTGTGTTTTTGTTCTGGTATTTCCACCCCCTCTCCAGGAGCTAAGGTATTGCCGCCACCAGCTTTGTTAAGAGCTAGGCTTTTGTTTTCTTTTGGGGGTTTTTCTCTCAGGAGTTAAGTTACTGCCGCAATTAGTTCTGTTATGTATGCTTCATAAAGTAGAGATCTAGTGTTTGCTACTTGATAGCCTGAGAAGGGCAAGGTATCATTACTGTAGTGTCTATGTGTTTTTAAGAGGTGCATTTTTGTATGGTAATGGCAAAAACTGAACCAATAAATTATACTGATTGATTGACTAGCTGCAATCTACAAACCGCTTACTCCAGAGTACTGTGGGACTACTCTCTCACAGCCTAACTATTTTGCTCCGTATAGAAACTAATGCCTGGTCATTAAGGACAGACAGCATCCAACATTGGTAAAACGTTTCTTCCATGCGTGAAAACAAGCACCGCATGGAAAATGCTGTGAGAAGAGTAGACTCTTCCTTAATGGAACTGGGCAAAGACTGTCCTTGCTTACCTTAATGCACTCCTGACACCTAGTGGATGTCTATTTATTTACATCAAATTAATTTTAAAAAGCTTCCCTTTCAAAACCCACAACACACAAGGCCTAGGTGAGGTCTGCATTAAGGAATTCCCAGTGAATGTTTCCCCTTAGGATAGTGGAGTTTGGGGACTGCAGATAGGGACAAGGGAGTCAATCCTTGGCCACAGTAACTAAGTTTTGTGATGCTCCAGCTGTGACATTTTATACAAACAATTAGCTAATTTACATGTATTCAAATAATTTGAAGTTAATGGTCAGTAATACGCTCTTACTCAAGAAACTTCCCTTATTTTAAAATGGAAACTGAGATACAGTACTTGCAATTTTATCATGACTAGTGTTGTTGCCTCTCTGAGTTAGACCATCTCTAGATCCTTGTGTGTCATTTCTGAAGCCCCTATTTCCCTGGGTTGTCCAGGGGCTCAGCTAAAAAAAATGTTCAGTGGGATGGCCACATTGGAAAGTGTTGCATACTCCCTTGCCCCCTTTCTGACATGGCCTCATGTTCTGCAGACAGTCTGCATGGGGGAGAGGTATGGTAGAAAGGGGTGGGAAGTCCCTTTCTGATGCAACCCCACCCCCTTCAGAGCATTGGAACATTAAAACATTCCCAAAAGGGTGTGGTAACATCTGAAAAGGGTGTGAGCCCTGCCCTTTATTTGGCTAGCCCTGTCCCTTATCAGGTGAAGACTCCTGAGAAGCTAATTGTAAGCCATGCCAATTTAGGATTTAAAAACTCCCACCACCACCCCAAATCGTGAGGCTTGTAATTAATACAATTGCGAGAGTCAGGAGCAGCCATGCATGTGTATTGTGTACAGGCACAGAGCGATGCCAAATGTATCACTGCAACAGCATCAGAAGTGTGACTCTTGGCAGCCCTGGGTTTCTTAGTGTAGGTCACACCATAATCTCTTTGGACTGATGATTTTCAGGCATTACATATAAGTAGCAGACACATTACAGGGTATGAATGTGGTGGACATGAAACTGAGAAAGCAATTATCCTGGTTAGAGCCAGTCACGCTACAGAAGCTGTGCCAGCAGCATCACACATGCCTATCAGTATCTACTAAAATACTATAAAGCCTCTGGCAGCCTAACCTGGAATTCTTATAAGCAGAAGCTGCCCAGCTGTGTTAACCGTAATTTAAAAATACCTCCCCTATTCTCCATTGCGCTCCCTAAGGTCAGCTGGGAGTGCCTCCTTGCAGTTTCCATCACAACACCAGGTCCGTATGGCAAAGTCGCACAGAAAGGCATTCTCAGTGGCTGCTCCACAGTCATGGGCACCAGGCGGCAAGGTGAAAGAGGTGTGTGGCTGCATCCCCAGCTCTTACCTGACCCCACCACTTCTGAGTCCTTTGGGCCCTCCCCTGTTAAGGGGACAAGCAACGGGAGAGGTAGAAATCCCAATTACGGTGGCCCTGGTTCGGGTCAAATGGACTAAGGAGGTAGAGGCCCGATTGCTGTCCTTACTCTCCTCATTGGAGGTAGAGGCTTGTAAAATGGGTATTGAGGGCATGGGTAGGGATAGTATTTCCTACTATGAAAGTTTGATCAGGAAGTTAGCTCCACTCTTATCTAAATCTAAAATCTTACAGAGTGGAAATGCTAATTATGGGTGGTTTGACAAGGAATGCCGCTCTGAAAGATCTTTGCTGCGGAAATTAGTGCGACTAGTAAATTTGAACCCCCAGGGGGCGTTTCGATCTAAATTGCAGCAGGCTAGATCTAGATACAGGAAACTATTGAGCCTTAAAAAGCAGAAATTTCAACTCTCCGGCTGGGACAAATTACAGAGAGCAGCCGTCAAGGGAGATTCACGTGAGTTTTGGGATATAATCCGATACATGAGGCCAAAGGGGACATCCTCAGTGGCCCCATGTATTCCAGTAGCACAATGGGTTCAACATTACACAAAACTTTTTTCCCCTTTTTTGCCCAAAAATCTTCATGTGTACCTTCGCCCTGAGAATACATTCCCCCAGTGGCCGCCAGTTCTCCCGGAGGAAATTCTGGAATTAATTACTCAACTTAGATCGGGTAAAGCTCCTGGAGAAGATTATGTCCCCCCAGAGTGTTTGAAATGCGCTCCAGAGTGGTGGGCAGATATCCTAGCTCCACTTTTTACGATTATCAACGAGTCGGGAGAAATCCCGGCCTCCTGGCTAAGAAGTATAGTGTACCCCATCTTTAAAAAGGGGGATCCCGCCTCTCCTGCAAACTATCGACCCATCAGTTTGTTGAGTGTGGTGGGGAAAATATACGCCCGATTCCTGTTAAACAAACTTCAAAAATGGATGGATTCCTCTAACATCATGGAACCAGAACAGGCTGGATTCCAAAAGGGAAAATCCACTACAGATCATATACTTGTCTTGTCAGCCCTAGCAAAGGAATCTATTGATCGGCAGCGCGATTTTTTTTTGTGCTTTGTCGATCTTCGAACAGCATTCGACTCAGTTTCAAGATCTCGCCTATGGCAGAAATTACATAAAACCTCGATTGATCCTCGCTTATTATTTTTAATAATAAAGCTCCACCAAGATAACACCCTCCAGCTTCGCTGTCCAAATTCTAGAAGCTTGACCCCTAGGATCCATGTGACCGCAGGGGTGAGACAGGGATGTATATTGGCCCCAGTGCTTTTCAACTTTTTTTTGAACAACGTGATTGGATACTTAAAACTCAGGGACACGCATGCCCCGGTGGTCGGGGACAGGTCTATTCCTGCCCTCCTGTATGCGGATGATGCCGTCCTGGTCTCCCGCTCGATGGTAGGCCTCCGCCGGGCGATGGACCAATTCGGCCTATACTGCCAAAACGAGAGATTAGAGGTCAATTTTGAAAAAACCAAGGTACTGGTACTGGGACACCCTGGCCGACATAGGGAACATCGCTGGTCAATGGGGGGCTCTCCAATAGAACAAGTAACATCATATAAATATTTAGGGGTGATTTTTTCAGATACAGGGGCCTGGAGTGCGCATTTTGATGCATTAAGGGCCCAGGTTAAGCGTACTACTGCTGCTATAGTGAGCTTCTATATGGGCGTAGGGGGGAAATTGGCTCAACCGGCCTTGCGCCTATTTAAGGCAAAAGTGATCCCCCAGATCATGTACGCTATCCCAGTCTGGGGATTAGCCTTCTTGCATAGATTGGAAGTACTCCAGAATGGATTCCTGAGGACTATTCTTGGTCTACCGAGGGGTTCTCCCCAGGCAATACTTAGAGCAGAATCCCATTGCTGTCCGTTAAGGCAAATTGCCCTGAAGGTTATGTTGAAATACTGGCTCCAGAAATTTATGTTTTCTGGGAAAGACAGGTCGTTGGTTTCATTGTTGGTGACTTATAAACTAGTTGAACCCTGGAATTCGGGGATGGAGAAGGAAATCCACATGCTAGGCTTTTCACGTAATTTTTTGCTGGAAATAGGTTATCGGTCTGCTATATCCCTAATTCATAGGAGGATAGCTGACCAAGATGTCCAGAGGGAGGAGGCCCAAATCAGTGACCAGAAGGCTGTCCAATATTATTTTCCCCCCTCATCTCTTGGATTTAAAACCAATTACTTGTTTTCATGGGGGGAGGCTACGGTTAGGCAGTCTTTCACTCGATTAAGGTGTGGAGCCTTTCCCCCCGAATTATTGGAGGGCCGATATGCGGGTATCCCTAGGACAAATAGATACTGTTCCTTGTGTGACTCCCAGGAGGTTGCCTCTTTAACTCATGTTTTCTTTGCCTGCTCCGCACTGTCAATCTTAAGGAAGAGACTTTTTGATTCTCTTTCCCCCCAATTGCTGGATAAAAATCCTGCAGACTCTCTGAAGCTGCTGTTAAATTCTCAAGACTCTTTAGTGACTAGACAAGCGGCAAATTTTGGTCTTGCGGCCGCTCGCAGATATAAAGCACTGATGAGACACAGGAATTCTGAGCCTCTTGATAACTTTGAGCAATTATAATTGTATGGCAGTAATAGGCGTAAATTATGACCAAGTTGACAAGTGGAAATATTGTATTGACTGACTAGAGAGGATTCAGCTATGTAAAGTTTAAGGGCTAACTGTGTTTAGTCCATTTTATTTGGAAATTGCAAATGGTATACTGTATGAGTATTAACTTGCTTTGTTTTAAGTTCTTTTATGCTCCTTTATTTTTGTAACAGCCATTGGCTAAACAAATAAACTATTTTGACTTTGACTTTGAGTCCTTTGGGACGAGGGCAGAACCACTTTGAAATGGCTGGGGTGTGTGTGAAGGTGCTGCCCCACACCTTTCTGACATGGCCTACCCTCTTTGAAATGTTGTGATGTCACAATGCTTGAAAAGGAGCTTGAGCATGTCAGAAGGAGGCGTGGTGAAGGGAGTCTCCACCTCCCCTCCCTTTCAGTTTACTTCTGCTAGTGTCCCTGTCCATAGGTCTGGAACTCTCTTCCTCTGGAGATTCACCAGTGCCTGTGCATTTTCTGGAGACAATGTAAGACCTATTTATTTGGCTAGGTGGCTTGGCAAGTGACCCTAGGGAATGAAGTGAAACATAGGGAAGAGGTGGCCTTGTAGATACATAAGGCTCCGTTGTTTAGGGCTTTAAGGTCAAAACCAGCCCATTGAATTGTGCCTGGAAATCTGTTGGTAACCAGTGCAGACTCTGGAGCACTGCTCTAATGTGCTCCCAACAACCCACCCCTGTCAGAAGGGGGGATGGGAACCACACAGCTGTTTTTAGTGGGAATTGTATAGTTTTACAGAGTTTGTATGTTTATAGGGCTTGTGTGCCAAGTTGTGGCTGGTCCTTGTACGGGGTAGCTAATGTTCCGAAGACATGGGTTGGCCTGCTAAATGAGGTTGTGCCATCTCTGGATGTGATCATGATCTTGACTGATATTCAGTATACTTACGTAACCAAAGGTTTTGTTTGGTCAGGATGAGTAACGTTAATTGGAAACAGAAACAATGCACCCTGCATCATTTGCATATCACCTAAGTTATATACATGTCACAGATGCATGATGGGAGATGGGAGATATCTGTGGAATGGATAAGGAGCGATTTGCAGCTGCTGGACACTAGGGGGTCAGTTCCCTTGGACAACAATGCCCCCCCCCCCCCGACAACAACAGACATAGGCAGACTTTGGGACTGGTTCAAGCGTGGTCAGGATACCCAAGTACGGTATTGGAAGTACACCAGCTGACTATTGGCGAACAAAAGAAACAAGCTGCACAATGACAGACCTAGATAAACCTTGGGTCACGATACCCAAGTACGATATTGGAAGTACACCAGCTGACCATTGGCGAACAAAAGAAACAAGCTGCACAAGGGAGAGGTTCATATATTTTAGTTTTAGTGCTGGGATAGCTCTCATCTGAAGGTGTGCTGTGGTGATCCCACTGTTGTGCTGGCATATAAGCTGTGATCCTGCTAAGAGCTGCTGCTTGCCACTAGTTTACACTTAGGACATTTGCTCACCTTACCGAGACACAGCGAGAAAACTCCTGGCAGACTCCCAGTGGCCAAACTCTCAAGTAGCTCTGAATGTGGGGGGAAAAACATCATCAGATAGGTCCCATGGTGATTTCTCTCATGGATCATAGGGCTGGATTTTGAGCTGTCATCCACGGGAGAATCTGCCGCGGAACACACCTGATGATGCGTAATCTCTTGTGGCCACGTTCAGAGCTACTCATAGATTTGGCCACCAGGCGTCTGCTGAGACTTTCCCTGCCATGACTTGGTAACATGGGCAAGTGCCCTCGGACAGCTCCTCTGATCCAACTTTCTAATGAAATCACTTGACTGAGTCAGACGGTGACTTCTGGGGCTCCCAGAAGAGGACATCAGAAAGCTGCAGCCAGTGTGGGATGGTGGGACCTGGTAAGCCTCTCTGATCCAGCCCCTTTCTGAAATCACTTGGCTGGATCAGGTGGCTCCTGGGACATTCTGGAGGAGGATGTCAGAGAGCTGTGGTTAGCATGGGACTCCTTGGGACAGGTCATGGCCAAAGACTAAATGGGCGTGGCACAAGGCTTTGCAAAAGGACGCCAGTGATGGGAGTGACACCAGCCCTTGGAGACTGCCACCTAGACCTGTATGGAGATCAAGGACAGAAAAGATGCACCCGAGCTGTGCATGAGGTACAGGGATTTGGGACCATGAGCCTGTGGAACTAGACTCTTGCTTTATGGGTGGGGTATTTGGCTGGTGCCTGTCACCTCTGTGTATTTTAATAATACCTTGTTTACTTATCCTCTTTAGTAAAGCTTCTTTGTCTGTATCCTAACCTGTGTGCTTACAAGTGGGGAAGGTAACAGTCTGCCAGGTTTGCTTAATGGAATTTTAGTGTCCCAGGTTTCTGGGCAGGGGCTCAAGCCAGTGTGTAAGGTGTGCAAAACCCCTTGAAAGTTAAACCAGCACTTCTTGCCACTGGCGTCATTGGCACAAGGGTTACAGTTTGGGGGCTTATCTGGGATGTTTGATTAATACTGAGCAGTATGCCTTGCAAGCATTAAGGTAAGCTGTGGATTTAGCGAGCTATGATTTTCCCCCCGTCTGTTTGTGTGGGAGTAAGACTATGGCAACTCAATTGTTAGAAGACTGGTGTAAGGGAATGTATGTGGACCTCCCAAAATCCCTTTTGGTGCTGGGAATATCTGAAGCAGATTATGAGGGTACCATTGAAACAATTCTACAGTTTGCTTTAGAGTCTTTGGGCAGGTGCAAGGCATGATGTTTAGGAGGGAGGATAATACAAATGCTGTACTGTGCAAACTTTCTGTGGTTGTGGAGCCTTCCAAAATTCCTAGGGAGATACCTGTGGGAATAGGCACATGGAAACTGATTACAAAATCCCCTGCATCAAACACTGCGTTTTTAACGAAAATGGCTTCTTTCTTAGAGAAGGAAGGAAAGACCATGGCCGACATGCTGGGTTTAGTGTGGTATACCTACTCCTCAAACCTCAAGTGAAGCAACTTCTCTAGAGGTGTGGGCCAAAGCACTGGGGCACACTTTGGGACAGGCAGTGAAGCCCCACCCTGAACTGACCCCTTACAGGAAGTGAAGGTTATTTTCTAGGGGCACAGTTCCTATACCGGTGGAGGAAGGGTTTGAATCCTGCCTGGAGCATGCTGCTGAAATGTTGCAAGAATGACAAATGCCAGATGACATGCTGAAAAATAATGGTGACTGATGGAGCCTCTCAGGGGCCCTGCGTTAGATGTGATACATACTTTGAGAATTAACAATCCTGCAGTTACCATGAATGACTACCTAAAGGCACTAGGGACCACACCTTTGGGAGCATGGAAAGTGCGGAGGACCTTTATTTCAAATTAAATTAAAATCAAATTTTAAAAAAAAGGTGACAAGGTCTCAAGATATAATGGAGACTGGAGAAAATGCTGCATAAAGTGGTGTCAAAAGAGGCAGTGACCCCAGAGCACATGGACCATACTAGGCTTGCCCAAGTTGTAAGGGGCACATTATATAATGAATTGCTCCTATTGAAACTCTACTTTTCAATTTGTGCATGGAATGTATCTGGGTGGCGTTCGAAGATTGGAAACCCTGAGTTGGTACGTTTATTAGTTGTTACCAGGTTATACTGGTCCAAGAAACGTGGATGAAGGAGGTGGTGTGTCTGGAGCATTATAAATCTTATTTTCTTCCAACTACATCTATTAGCTGTAGAGGCCCCCCTAGTGGCGATCTAGCGTGCTTCATAACAGAAAGCTTAGAGTTTCATTTGGTTAAAGAATTAACATTCACTCCTTTCGCTTTAGGTGTGATCATACGATTTGGAGTTTATACAATGATTTTGTTAACTGTATCTGTGCCTCCATCTAACGCGGGGACTTGATTCCATTGTCTGGTTAAAACTGGAAAATTAATTGATTCAACTGCTTTTAGAGTATCCTAGAGCTCTTTTAGTTATGATGGGGGATTTTAACTCCAGATTGGGTTCTGACGATGAATCCATTACAATGTACTCTGATTTTTCCCCGCGGGTTCCCCCAGAGAGATTAAACACCAGGTCCTCAAAAGATACCAAAATAAATGCTTCTGGCATTAGACTGGCAAACTTAGTTGCTGGTCTAAATTTGCATGTGGTAAATGGCTCTGGGTTTGGGGATCTTACTGGTGAATTCACCTTTATAGGGGCCCAGGGGTGCAGTGTTGTAGACTATGCGGTGGTGTCAGTAAATGTACTGAAGATTTTGGAGGATTTCTCAGTGGCCTCCTGTATATTGAGTGATCAATATACCGCTGTCTCTGCACTTTAATATATCTGGACAGGCTGTAAATATGCCGGAGCGATTAGATCTTAATCCGACAAGCCTGTGTTGCCATCGTTCCCCCAAATGGAATAAAAATCTAGCTGCATCATTGGGAATATTTTTGAAGGGGGATTTATGTAATAGAATAGCAGAGACAATACTTGGGGGCGGGGGGCAGGGAGAGTAAAGTTGTTCTGGATGCATTTAATAAGTTCACTGTAACCTGTCAAAGATGAATAGAGGAGGCAACCACTTTGGGGGATAGCAAGAACAATTCTAATGTCTTAAACCAACCTTGGTTCGATAAGTCTTGCAGGGAAGCTCGAAAGGAAATTAAACAAATATATTGGGATTATCGTGCAAGGTCAAATTGTACTCTCCCAGCTCAATATTTCATCTTAAAGAGTACAGAGAGTTACTAATAAGGAAGAAACATTTATTTGTGGAAAATAAATGGTTGGCCTTGATAGAGGCCAGTTGAAGTAAGGACTCAAGGACTTTTTGGAAATTGATAAATGGTTCTTTAAGGAATGAAAGGAGTTTGTCACCTTTCCCGATACCTCCTCATACTTGGAGGGAGTTCTTTTCCACAAAGATTCCTGCGGGAGAGGATTTGGATCAATCGGATCCTGAGATTGATATAGTACAACTTCCAACTTGGCCCCCAGTGGAAGAGGCAGAAGTAGTTGAAATTATAGGGACTTCTGCTAACAACAAAGCCCCTGGGCTTGATCTTGTCCAGATTGAATTTATTAAGGAATATATGGATTGGTGGATCCCTCTGCTGACTGCTCTTTTCTCTGCCATAAATGACTCGGGTTGTATCCCAGAGGGGTGGGGCAAAGCCATTATTATTCCCATTTATAAAAAAGGGATAAGAACAAATCCTGTAAATTATAGACAAATTAGTCTCCTGAGTGTCGAAAGTAAGATCTACACTAAGTTTCTTTTACATAGGTTAGCAAAATGGATGGAACAAGAAGGAATTTTGTACTCCGAACAGATGGGTTTCCAAAGGGGGAGATCGATGATAGAACAATGCTTTGTTCTAACTCATTTAATAGAGAAATATAAAGCGCTGAATGGGAAGTTGTTCATAGCTTTTTTGGACCTCTCCACTGCCTTTGATTATGTGGATAGAAGGCTCCTCTGGGATAAGCTGAGAAATTTATCTATAGATGGAAGACTGTTATGCCTCGTTCAGGGACTCTACAAGGATACTATGCTGGTAGTGAAAATTGATAGTAAGGGTCATTTAACAGAGGAGATCCGGGCAGAGATGGGGGTACGGCAAGGATGCGTTCTGGCTCCCACGTTATTTAATTTATATATTAATGATGTAATTCCTAGATTGACTCAGATAAACTTCTTTCTGCCCAAGCTAGCTACAAAAGAAGTTGAAGCATTATTATACGCAGATGACTTGGCTATCATCTCCCAAACGCATGTAGGGTTGAATAGGCAGTTAGAGGTACTGTTCAGAGAAGAAGTTGGAAATCAACTATGAGAAATCTAAGGTTGTGGTTTTCTCAGGTCTTAGGAAGACCTTTACCTGGGCAGTTGAGGATCATCACCTGCAGCAGGTGAAATCCTTTAAATATTTGGGTATTCATTTTCATGCCCAGGGGAGCTGGAAGCTCCATCAACAAAAAGTATTTTCTGCTGCAAAAGGAGTAACACAAGCCATCCTAAGGTTTTTTACAGGAGTAGGTGGTAAAAATGTAGACTTGGCTTTAGAAGTCTTCAGTAGTAAGGTGAAGGCTTCTTTTTTGTATGGAGTGGAGCTATGGGCCCCCCTTTCTGGGCAAGATCTTAATTCCCTGCAGGCATCTTTTCATAAAGCCCTTCTTAGAGTTCCAAATGGTACACCAGTGGCTTGAGTTTGGAACAAGGAGTTGGTTAATGGCGGCCTGGGAGCTTGCTTTAAAATTCTGGCTCCGGGTGACCAAACTTCCAAATAGAGGTCTATTAAATTATATGAATGAAGATTCTTTTGAGAAAAGGCAATTCAGAAACAATTATTGAAACTAGGGTTTTCTGTAAATTATATTAGTGAGAAGTCCTTAGAAGCAGCCTTAGCAGAGATCAAGATAAGAATTCAGGACTTGGACAGACAGATAGACATGGTTAAGGTAAGGAAGTACTACCCATCTTGGGGTCTATAATTTTTGGGCTCCTGAGTCAGGTAAAATGGCCAACTATCTTTCTGACTCCTACTCATTTAAAGAGAGAAATTTATTTCTCTGTGCTCTATTTACCTACGAAGGTTCTTGAAGGATGTTTTCTAGGAATTGATTATGGAGAGCATCTCTGTCCTTTTGACATGTTAACTATGGAATCCACCCACCATATACTCTTTGGCTGTCAGCTTTGAGTCTCTTTGGGAAAAAATTTTGAAGCATATTCTTGCCAAATTCCCAGGCAGAACAAAGCAGGAGTTGTTGGAGATTGCCTTGAGTGATACCTCACCTGAAACCACTTTGATGGTTGTGAAAAAATTTTAATCGGCCATAACTGATAGGCATAGTTTTTTAAATTTAAAAGTTTAGGATAAATTTATATTGACAACGATGGGCAAACTGGATGGCTTGGGTAAAAATGGGGTACTGATACAGGTCAGTATTTGTACCAACTGGGCAGTACTCCTTGGTGGGAAGATAATAGATGTATCCTTGGGGGGTGGGGTTTGTGAGTTTGTATTAATTTCCCCTTTTACTTTGGTTTTTCGGATATTCTACTTTGATACCATCTGTTTGTGTCAGTGGGAGGGGGGTAGGAAGGGGAGAAGCACCACCCGTTCACACCTTTCACACACAAGGGAGCTCTGATTGCGAAGTGCGGAGAAAGGAGGCCCGTCAGGATAGTGTTTGGGTCTGTTCATGTGCTTACGCACTCTGAACGTCGACCCCTATCATCATAGGGCACAGTGCTGGGGAAGGGAAAGGGGTCCAAACTCACTACTTGCACTTGCCAGGGAAATGGTAGGGCGGATAAGTGAGGGAGGTGACAGGTCCACAGGGGAGGGGTCCCAAGGTTCACAATAGGGGTCACGGGCTCACTCACTCCAGGGGGAAAGGGAAGGGATGGTCCCAGGGCAGAAGGGAAAGCCCAACCGGGCGAGCCCGCAGGCTCTCAACCACACACTCAGTAACCTAGGTCAGAGGGAAAAGGAGATCACACATACACAATTATAACAGGGAAGACAGAGGCACACTCTAATACAAACAGCAGGAAGGGAGCAGGGTAAGGGAGGAACACAGCAATGCTAACAATAGGGTAGTCAATTTCACCACTTAGCTCAGAGGGGGGCCAGTCTCTCCAGGGTTGTAACTCTGTTCACCGGCACTGCTACACTTGCAGTGCCGGCCTTTGTAGTGCTGGCTCCGGGGGCGGGGCTCCTCGGCGTTTTGCACAGTCCCGGAGCCATTTTCCTCGCCGCTTTTGCCTCCGGCGCCTCCGGCTGGGGCGCCTGCAACAGAGGTGGCATTGCAACACTGGTAGGTGGAGTGGGGTCCACGTGCCCTTGGGGGGGCCGCCGCGCCGGGCAGTGGCCGCGGCGGCTGACAGTTTGTTATGATGATATTTTATTGTAAATGCTGTGTTATGGCAATGGCTAACAGTCACGCCAAATAAACTTGATTTGATTTGAAACTCTGCTTGCCTGAATGACAAGATCAGCCTCCCAGATCCTCACAATTGATAAAAGAAGTAAGAGAAGAAGAAGAAGATAGATGAGCAGCCAAAGAGAGTTGCCGAGTTAAACCAACCAACTCTGCCCCTGTGCAATCAGCATTGACTGCCAACACTCAACACTTAAGAGGAGGACCTTGTTGGTTAAGGGCCTCCTCTTAACCACTCAAGCAGTTGGTTAAGAGGAGGACCTTAACCAACAAATCCACCACCTGAACAAGAAGGTAGATACACTGCAGGCTGCTGCCCACTTGCCAAAGCCGGCCAGGGATAGGAAGGCACAAGCTGCAGAATGCAGGAGAACCGCATGGACAGTACTGTGAGGGTGAACTAAGGAATGTCCGTTCTTCTGTTACAGATGCAGGCAGGATGGACACATGGGTGCACAGTGCCCAAATGAAGAAAACCAACCCCTGATATCGGCATTGGGAAACTAGGAGGGGACTGGGACAGGAGCCTTGTAGGCCCCCATGAACTATAGGCTTCCACCAACAGACTCTCTGCATGCACATCCCACCAGGACTGATAGAGCCATGAGCAGAGGTGACTCTAAAGAGTGAAGGAATAGAGTGTTCAGTCGTACTTGGCAGCAGATCTGAAGTAATAATTATATTTAAATTCTTCTATGACCAGAATTTGAAGCATTTGCCATTGCAGCTATTGTAAGGACTAGGACTATGTGGCCTAGAGAAAAAATATCCCTACCAAGGGTACATTATAATATGCCTAGAGTTTCCAGAGGCAGCTGTGGGTATCAGAGAAGAGGTAGACACTGCAACTTTGGTGTGCCCAGAACCAGAAGGAGTTCTAGGCATCTCAGCCTTGATAGGGACCAACTCAAGCCACATTAGGGTGCTTGTCAGGAACTGCAGACTGCAAGCAGGGAACCAGTACCTGAACACCTTGATACTAGGGATGTACCGAATATATATTTTTAAATTGCGCATGCGTCCAAGGTTCAGAGTGCCAGTCCCAAGTGTTGAGGCCAGCACTCAGAACCTTGGAGAATGCCTGCGGATTTTGATGGGTGGGAAGTTAGGTGGCAGGGGGGCAAATGGAAGCTGGCAGCGGGGGGTGGGGGGCAAGGAAGGGAAGTAGGCCTACTTGAGCATTAGAAGATATGAGTACAAGCTCTACACAAACTGAACGTTCCAACAAACTGTGAATGGGGCGCAGGGATTTGGAACCCGAGACTGTGTGTCTTAAAATTGTTTGGTCTTTTGGATCAGTTCAGTGATGACTCAAACAAAATGGTGCCAAGAAAGCTATTTTATTAAATACAAAACATAACGGTATAAAAAGAACGTCTCACATCCCTTTCTGCAAGCCAGGGAACCCCAACAACGGCTGCAAGATGATCCTCAGGTGGGCCCCGGGTTCTGCTGCACCCCTCAGCACGTCTGTAAAGTGGCCAGTAGTGAAGTGTTTCCAATGTGGGTTTCCAGTTTCTCTGTCTTTATAGTATTCTAACTTCACAAACCCACTATGCAAACACTGCACATGTGCTAACAATTAACCATTGCAGATGTGCCTCCCTCTGGCCTGAGTCATTCAGCTCTCAATTAAGAAACCTTCCTCTGAAAGCTTCTCATAACATTACGTCTCTGGCCTTGGTATTCCGCACAACAATTACTGTGGGATGGAATACAACATAAGCTGCCAGAAAGGCATGCATACAGCTCATGACAAACAAAATGGATTCAAAAGCAAAAGCAGTCCGAATAAGACATATAAGCATTCCTAACTGGCTCCACCAGTGTACAATGGATCTTCCGCATCTTTCACTCCACTCCACCCCTGAACACTTATATTCTTCCAATTGAGGCCTGTAGTCCTTGTTCACACTTATCCAAACAATACCACAGCTTACGCACGCAATGCCACATGTAAAACATTAAACACAAAATTAATAACATATTAAATACATGTGTTGTCCCTGCACAACAAAGTACAGTGCTAAAATAAAAAATGCAGTTGCTTTGGGTAGCCAATCATACTACATGTAAGTCTTTCTATATGCTGACTGTGTTACCTCCATGACAGATCAATATTTTGCCAAGTCACACATCCTGCCTTGTGTGACCTCCAACACAACATCTCTCTAATACAGGAGTATCCTAGGGGGCTAGGCCATTTACACGCCAGATGTTGTCGGGCATAAAGATGACCAGTGATATCCCAGCTCAAGTCACCTTCATGAGTTTAATTAACAAGGATTGCGTGGAAGTTAAAGCAATCCAGGGTATTCGGTTTGCCCCATTACAACCTTGTTTATCCCAATACATGGGAACATAAGCCTGTCAAGGTAATTTCATTTCCACCACAATCAAGTGCCTTAATTGCTAACAGCATAATACAAACATTTCAGTTCCTTCAATAAATTCAGTAGCCATCACCAGGCAGTAGAAAGCCATGGTGGTGTAAGGCCAGAAGGAATGGTAAGCTTTCTGCAAAATATAAGCATAAATGTTATAATCATACATAAAAGCTATTTTCTAACAAAACGCTGCAGCTTTAAGATAAAGGTTCATGGCTGTGTCCAAAGGTGCAAAAATCATATTATTCATTACTCTCGCTGTCTCAGCTTGCCTCTGTCGAGACAAATAGATATTGAGTCACCAGTTTTCACAGTATTTACAGGACAAGGAATACCTCTGGCTGTAGCCCATGCCCTAGTGCCCACCTCCCCCAAGTGACCAGATTTTTCATGTGCCCATTGGCATAGGAGATGGAGATCATCCTCCATCTCTCCCCAGGTGTCATTAGGGGCTTCCACCCCTCGGAGCTGGACCATCTGATCCACAGCACTGTTGTACTGGGTAGTTGGGGAGGTGTCCCTGGCATTGGTATTGACATGATACGCTGTCACAGGGATTTTCCTGGCAATCTCCATCACTTGTTTCCACAGATCATCCCCCCACAATGGCCTGCCATGGATTAACCAATTATCTTGTTCCCATTTGGGGGCCCAAAGTGTCAGTCCATTTGCAATGGCCCATGAGTCTGTATACAAATGTATTTTGGGTTGGGACATCTCTAGCGCATTCTGAAAGGCCATAGCCACGGCCATCAACTCTGCATATTGGCTAGAGTGTCCCTGCCCATGTTGAATTAAGACAGTGCCCTTAGCTGGCTTTAAAGCAGCTGCCTTCCACACCCGCTCCCCCTTGAGATATTTTGCTGAGCCATCTGTGAACCAAGCATAACGTTTGTCCCTCTCTGGCAACTGCTCAAAGGGAACTTGGCTATCAGGGGAAGGGGTTCCACAGGCTGTACCGTGGGAGCAGTAGGGTCCTGTGGCAGCTCCGCTACCCGTTCATGGATGTGTCTCACCCCCTGCTTCCCTCCTGTCACTCTTTCAGATATGTACCATTTCCATTTAACAATGGATGCCTGCTGGGCCATTACCCAAGGAAGGATAGGGATGCTAGGCCGGAGAACAACTTCATTGTTCTCAGTCAGGTGCTCAGTTTCCACTAGAGCCCAATAACAGGCAAGCAATTGTTTTTCAAAGGGGGTGTATCTTGTGGCTGGATCAGGGATCTTACATGACCAAAAACCCAAAGGCACCTGTCGGTCGGGCTGAGTCTGCCACAAGCTCCATGCTGTAACCTCACCCACAAGGGACACCTGTAGCTCAAAGGGACATCCTGGTATCACTGGTCCCAAAGGCGTAGCATAAGCAATAGCAGCTTTGGCTTGATGAAAAGCTCCCTGCTGTGCCTGCCCCCACTCAAATTTAGCTTTCTTTCTGGTCACAGCATAAATAGGTCATAGTATTGCTGCCAGGTGGGGGATATGTTGTCTCCAATATCCCAGCAGTCCCACAAACACTTGTGCCTCAGTTTTGGAGGTTAGGACCTTTGCCTGTGCGATGGTATCTTTAGCTTTCTGTGAAATTTGTCTCTCAGCTCCTGCCCACTGTATTCCCAGATAGATTACTTCTCGTGCAGGTCCTTGAACCTTTTTTGGATTAACCTCCCACCCTCTGGCTTGCATTGTTTCTGTCACGTCACTCAAAGCCTCTGCCACTTGCTGTTTACTGTGCCCCTTCAACAGGATATCATCAATGTAATGGATCACCAATACTTCAAGGGCCACAGAGCATGTTTCCAAATCCTGGGCCACCATCCCATGACATAGGGTGGGGCTATGCAAATAACCCTGGGGCAGACGTAAAAAGGTGTACTGTCTCCCTTCCCAGGTAAAAGCAAATTGGTCTTGTGATTCCTTGGCAATAGGAATTAAGAAAAAGGCATTAGCAAGATCTAGTACAGCATACCATGTGCCTGTATGTTTCTCAATCCATTCAATCAAACTGACCATGTCAGGTACTGCCTTTGTTAGCGGCGGAGCATGCTTATTCAGCTGACGATAGTCAATAGTCATACGCCAACTCCCATCAGGTTTCTTCACTGGCCAAACTGGGCTATTAAATGGGGAGAATGCTGGTCTAATAATACCAACCTCCTCCAAGCCTTTCATTGTCTGTGAAATCTTAGCGTGTCCCCCTGGGAGGCAATACTTCCGTACCACTATGGCCTCCTTGGGAGGGGAAATGCAAAGAGGAGTCCACTTAGCATCTCCCACTACCACTGTCCTCACCCCAAAGGCAAATTTTCCGGTGGGAAGTTGCACCTCCCTGCCCTGCAAAACATTCATTCCCAGAATATACTCAGGGACAGCAGTGACGAACACATCTGCCCAGGAGGGAGGGTAACCCCCAATGGCCAATCGCACCCTTGTCCGCGTGACCTCATTCTCTCCCCGTCCAAAAGCATTCACCACCACCTGCTGTCCACATGCTTATGAGGATTTCCATGTATCAATGTAACTTCTGCCCCAGTATCTATTAGGGCCATCACCGTTTGTCTGTGGCCAGGGCCCCAATAAATTGTCAGTGGGACATGGGGTCTCAGCTCACCAAGGGCAGCCATCTTTATTGGCCCTATCACAGCAACCCAACCACCCCGTCATTGGGGCTTGGATACTTGCCATTCTGACAGGTCAGGATACAAGGTGAAAGGTCCCCTCTCTGCCAAAGCAGAGGCTTCCAGAGAGGACGTATCCTGTACCTCCACTTTATCTTTCACCTTCACCTTTCCGTTACATCTCTCCTTGTACAAAACATATAAATCAGCGGTAGGAATTCCATCTATCTGTTTCTTTGGCACCCCTGCTTTCAATAAAGCAATGAACATGTATCTACGAGTCACTTTTGCTTTTTGTGTGGTTTTGCTGCCATCTACTGGTTCATTCTTTTGTTGATGAGCCGCATGAGCACGCATTCAGATCTCTTCAATATCTCCTAACTGTCCCATTAACAGCACCACTTCCCCCACTGCATGCCCCTGCACTGGCCCTAACAGGGCTAGCAGGGCCCCCCTCAACTGGGGAGGCCCAGCTTTCATCAATCTTGTCCTCATTCCTGCAGTGAAAGGCTCCCTATCTGGCCCATCAAAAATGTTCGAATAAATTCCTATCTGGGTAGCCAAATGGCGCAGCCACGCCACCTCCTTCCTCCACAGTTCTCCACCACTCTATGCTGTCATCCTCCCAATCCATGGGCTCAGGAAAGCGAGCTCGCACTGCCTGTTTCCCCCAGTCAAATAATGAATGTGCCGCATTGCTAACCACCCTGAGTGTTTGATTGATCATCGGATTCTTACTTAAGTAATTCTTCATCCATTAAAACGAGACCATTTGCCCCCTGATCCCACAACTTAGTTAACCATGCCCCCAGTGTCTCTTGGGGCAACTAACGATGTTGCTTAGCTATGTCCTGCAACTCTGTCTGGGTGTAATCTTGTACCACCCGGGTAGCTCGCCCGCCTCCTCCAGGCAGCCCCTTAGTCTTATTTGTTATAAGGGGCCGAGCCTGGGCCACGGGTGGAACAATTTCAAGAGGGCCTTCCGAACCTTCTTCACAGTTCATTCCTCCAAAGAGGAGGAATCCCAGATGTTCCCATCCCAGATTGCCGAATGCCAGTCCGGACTTTACATCAGCACCCGCACTTTCACTCTATTCAATGTCCAATTATGGCACCATGCAGCCTTTCAGTGTTTCACCTGGGCAAGACGCATAGCAGCAGCCATAGGCTGCTCCTCCACTTTCTGCCCTCGCTCCTGAACCGTTTCCAGCCCCTCACGTAACAAAGCATTTCGCTGCCTCACAGCTACCAACTCATCATCAGTGCTCTGGCATCACCTCTCTAACTGCTCCTGCTTCTCCCACAGTCCTTTCACTGCTGTGAGGAGTACCCAACCAATTCCAGAGACTGCTTTCTTGCTCCCCCCCCGGGACCCCCAACTCCTGCAGGCATTTCTCAATTGCCTGAGGTGTAAGCCCCCTGGGATAAAGCAGCTCTGCCCGGCTCAACATTTGAGTGACTGGAGCCCATTCAGGGGTGGCACGCAACCCCGGAATCCATGTCAGCTCGGACCCAAAAGCTTTCTTGAACCACATTGCGGGTTCAATGATCTGATCCTGCTGACTACACCAAGTGTCTTAAAATTGTTTGTTCTTTTGGATCAGTTCAGTGATGATTCAAACGAAATGGTGCCAAGAAAGCTATTTTATTAAATACAAAACATAAAAGGTCTCACATCCCTTTCTGCAAGCCAGGGAACCCCCAAAATGGCTGTGAGATGATCCCCAGGTTCTGCTGTGCCCCTCAGCACATCTGCAAAGTGACCAGCAGTGAAGTTTTTCCGATGTGGGTTTCCGGTTTCTCTGGGTGATTTCAAATGTGATGGCTGGCAGCATTGACCCTGGGCCATGGGGTGGTTCAAACCACGGGCGGGGGTCAAGGGGCACGCCAACAGGTGTTCGCCCCTTTGTCCCAAGCCATGGGGGCCGCCAAACCATGGCCCAGGGTCAATGCTGCCAGCCGTCATGTCTATTGCGAATCCCCATCCCCCAGAGGGGGTGGGGCCGCGTGACGCAGCGTGCAGCCGCACAGCCCCACCCCCTGCATTCCCTGGCTGCCCACCCTCCATGAGACTGGCAGCCGCTGTGGCCTATCTGGCCACTGCCGCCGCCCATCACCCACCACCGAGACTCCGGAACGCGGTGAAGGTAAGGTTACAGACGTTACTTTTCCTTCACCGTGTTCCGGATTCCCCCTAACCACGCTTCGTTCGCCACTGTGGTGCAGGAGAACAAAGTGTGGTTAGGTTCACTGAGGTGAACACCTGGATGCAAGCAACCAGACGTTCACCTGCTTTCAAACCCCTCTGCAGTTGACTGTGGTGATTTCAGACAACACTGGATTTGGGGCAGTAGGGGGAGAGC
>QEPC01013288.1:230003-262516 GCA_003113815.1 Sphenodon punctatus
GCCTTTGGAACTCCCTTCCAGAGGAAGCTCGCCTGACCCCAAACCTGTTGACATTCCGGCGAAGTTGTGAAACCTGGCTGTTTGCCCAGGCCTTTGGGGAGGGGGGAGGGTGGGTTAGGGTTTTTTCCCCTACCCTAATTATTGTTTTAATGTCCCTGGGCCCTGTTCAATATTTTATAGTTTATGTATGCTGATGTTTTAAAAAAAATTATGCGTATTGTGTATGGTTTTATGGTTGGAAGCCACCCCGAGCTGTTCACAGGAGGGGCGGGGTAGAAATTTATAAAATAAAATAAATAAACGTAACATCTGAAATCACCCTCTGTTTTTATAGTATTCTAACTTCACAAACCCACTATGCAAACACTGCGCATGTGCTAACAATTAACCATTGCAGATTTTCCTCCCTCTGTCCTGAGTCATTCAGCTCCCAATTAAGAAACCTTCCTCTTGGTATTAGGCTCAGTTACTGATAAGGAAGCTTCTCATAACATTACATCTCTGGCCTTGGTATTCTGCACAACAATTATTATGGGTTGGAATACAACATAAGCTGTCAAGAGAAACAAAATGGATTCAAAAGCAAAAACAGGCCAAATAAGACATAAGTGTTCCTAACTGGTTCCACCGGTGTACAATGGATCTTCTGCATTTTTCACTACACTGTGACTGTGCAACTAGACTCTTGCTTTGAAGGTGGGACCCGCTTGTGTGGGATATTTGGCTGGTGCCCATCACCTCTGTTTATTTTAACACCACCCTCTTTACTTATGCTCTTTAATAATGGTTCTTTGTCTGCATCCTAACCTGTGTACTTGCAACTGGGGAAGGTAATGGTCTGCCAGGTTGCTCAGGGGAAATTTAGTATCCCAGGTTTCTGGGCAGGGGATCAACCTGGTGTGCAAAACCCCTAGAAAGGTAACCCAGCCCTTCTTGCCACATTGGCACAAGGGTTACACTTAGAATCTCTTCTTTGCCATCTGGGGTCATGTGTTCCTATTTAATTCTCAAAATGAGGTCATGCAGCCATACATTTTGGGAACCACTGGGGTGGAGAGAGGAAGGGCAAAGATCTTTGCTGTGTAACTTGCATTCCTGCACGTGTGTCTTTCAGAAGGGGTCAGGACTGATTGTAATGGATGGTGTAGGTACTGTGGATCCTGCTTCATTCAGGGATCTGAACGAGATAATTCACTGAATCATAAAGCTGGAAGGAACCCCAAGGTTTATCTAGTGCAGCCCCATGCCATTAAGCAGGGACTGCTATACCTACATCACTCCTGGGAGAGGCTGGGCTGTCAAACCTATTTTTAAAAGGTCTCCAGTGAAGGGGCCTCCACAACCTCTGCCCAACTGTCCTGGTAGTTAGAAAATTCACCCTAATGTTTAGCCTAAATATGTTCTCCTTTAATTTAAGCCCACTACCCGTTAGTTCTATTCTCAGTTGCCAGAAGGGATTCCTGGGCACCAATTTTCTCATAGCAGCCCTATAGATATTTGAAAACTATAAACTTGGGGTTCTTTCTGACTGTATGATTCCCTGTACTTTGGAGATGCTTAATTTCAAAGGGCATTGCAGTTTCTCAGTCAGAATTTGGCCCAGTGTGACTTTCTCAGGGTCACAGCAGCTTAGCTGGGAAGAGAGCCTCACTGTCCTGACTCTTAGTCACTCTCCTTGCATTATGCACTTTACTTCCAGGACAGGGCTATTACGTAAAATTCAAGGACCATAACCACCTTATGTAAGAAAGATAAAAATAATCACTGCAAACCCTTTGGGTTTTCAAGTACCCTGAAGTATTTCAAGTATTTCACTGCTGAAGTCTGAGTCTGGCAGCAATCAAGCTTTGAATTAACCCCATGTTAACATTCTGTTCAGAAAGATGTTCAGCAGAGGATAACACAAGGTATGTCTTTAGACGGACACCTGCTCCATCCCACCCCCTGGGTGGCCCATCCATGTAAAGGAGGGCCACCCTGGAGTGAGATGGGCTTGCAGTGCTCCAGGACATCCTGTAGCACCACAAGCAGAGTAGGCTGCCCAAACCCAGAGCACCTGCCAGGGGTGGAGCAGCCGTCCATCTCTTCACAGACAGGCCACTGCAGCTTTGCTTCTGGCCAGGGGTTGACCCAGCAAAAGCCAAAGCGCTGTGGGTGGCAGCCTAGGCAATCTGCCTGCAGCTCTATCATATGGGGGAGTGGGTCACCGCGCGGGCAGACTGCAGTCCACCAGGGCGGCCACCTCCGTTTAAACCTGCTGTAGCCATAGCAGACCTGGGGGTGACCACCCCAGGTCCATTTAAAAACACCCAGGGAGAAGAGCTGGGCTGTCAGCCACCAGCTCCAGTACTAATATTTCCAAACAAAAAACTGGAGTAATAGAGGCAGCCAAGACATTGATCACAGTTGGCTTAATGTTTGGTGTATCCTGATATCCTTGGGTTGGAGAGGCAGGGCTGCACTGGAAAGCGGTGAGGTGAAAGGGCTCTCTCACCCTTTTCCAATGTGGACACATCTTTTCTGGGCATCATGACATCACAGTACTAGAAAGGGGTGCAGTGAAGGAACATGCTTACTCCCCGAGTAACTAGAATAAATTTAATTTAGTTTGACTGAGTAAATCTTGTGCTGGATAAATCTGGCCTCCCCTGGTCCAGACTCCAAACTGAGGAGATGGACCTCTACTAGGGGTGTGCACCAGAAGCCCCATGTCATTTTTTGTTATTGTTTTCATTATTATAATGTGTTGGTTTTTTTATTGATAATAATGAAATGTTTTTTGTTGTTGTCATCAGTATCAGTATCAATTTCAAATGAAGATACTATTTTTGGTATAGGTATTGATTTTGTGTGCCAATGAAGAATTGTCATCAGAATTTGAACTCCTTCCCCTTCTCATTGTGATATAGAAAGAACTGCACACAATATATACTATATATAATATATAGAGAATCTAAGCTAAACCTAACCTATGTATAATACAAATTGTTCCTATCCTATAATCCTAATATATATAATAAAACAGCCTATCTATCTATCTCATATATATATATATATATATATAGGGAGACAGATGGGGAGGGAAAACTCAGGAGGTATATCTACTATCTCTAATCTCTCTCTATATATATATATGTATGTGTGTACCTAAGGAATAAGGATTGGGTAGTAGGGAAGGGAATAAGGGAGATATATATGGGAGTTTTTCTAGTGCAAGCACCAGCAGCTTCTGCAAGCGCACCCTGACAAGCAAGAGCGCTAACACAGAGTGAAGCAGTGCAGCCCTACAATATTAAGGTTGCAGTGCCCTCCCCCAAAGCCCTCCTGATTGCTTCTGGGCGGCAAAGGCATTGAGGAATCGCAGGGTGCCATTCAACTGCTGGGATCAGGTCCTTCCTTTCCCAGTTCAAGAGTTCAACACTTTTTCTGGCTCCGAGATGTTTTCTCCCTCCTCCCCTCTCCACATTTCCCTCCAAAAAACACCTGCCAGGCTGCTGCCAGGCAATAACGAAATCAATAATGACTTTTGTTATCATTATTGATTTTGTTATTTTTTGTCATTTTTCATTATTGCAATAACAAAAACAACAATTTTAGTTTTCGTTATTGATATAATGAAAACTACATGCACATCCCTAGCCCTCTACCAGAACACTACTCGTTCAGCTACAGAAACATTTTTTAATTCAGCTACTAAAAGACTTTGCATATTGCCCAATAGTTAAGTAGCTGTTTGTCAGGATGCTGCAATAGCATTACCAGTGTATCTAGGTCATGACTGAGCAGGCTTGTTTTGCTGCAGTGGACAAGGCAGTTCAAGGAGCCGACCCCCAACATTGCAAGCCCCATCTTTGGGGAGAGGGTACTCTTCTTCACTGGGTATTTTCAGACGTGACGGGCGGCCTGTTCACCACAGTGAACCACCGGGGGGGTGAACAGCGCAACCACGCCCGGGGGTGGGAAAACGACCCAAACAGACGTGCCGGGAACGGAACCATGGGCCGGAACCTGGCCGCACCATTGCGGGCTGCGGCAGCACAACAGACGTGCAGCCGAACCCCCGCCGGGCGCTAATCCCCCACAAGGCACCGGGCAGGGGCGGGACACAAACATGGCCTCCTGAGGGCAAACGAATCCACAAGGCACACAAGGGAACACCCACACAAGGGAAACGGGAAGGGAGGGGGGAAGAGCGAGAACAGGCTGACAGCCGGCTCACACAGCGGACCCGCAGCGGGGCACAATGCACGACCACACGCCCGGGCACACACACTCACACCAGGGAAAGGCCGGGAAGGGGGGAAGGGGCGCCCGGAACGCCCCACCCGGAACACCGGCAGGGAGGGGGGGGGCACCACCACGGGGCAAGGCACGGACAGCAGCAACCCCCACACCACCCCAGTCCAGTCCAGTCCAAGGAGGTGCCCCCACAGGAACAGAGGCAGTCTCGGAGGGGGGGGGGGACCCCCGGAGCAAGGCACGTTGGGGGCCCCCAAAGCACAGCGAGGCCGGCGGAGGGGCGCCAGGAGGAGGAGGAAGGGGGCCCCACAGTCAAAGGCTGGCACAGGCAGGGCAGCCGGGTCCAGCGGTGCTCCTCCGCAGCACCAGCGACGCTCAGGCAGCACCCACGGAGTCACGGGGATGGAGGGGGCCCAGGACCACGGCCAGGGGCAGCAGCAAGCAGCGAGGCGGGCGGGAGCTCACCGAGGTGGGGTCCGCAGGTCGGGAGCGGCCAGCGGGGACCAGGCCCCCCCCCCGGGCCGGGGCGGGAGCCCACACGGGGGCACCACGCCGGGGGGGGCAGGCCAGCGACGCGGGGCTCACGGGCCGCTGCCGGGGGCCCCGCTGGCCCGAGGGCCCGGGTGGCCCGCCCGGTGGACCAGGTGGGGCCAGTGCAGCATGCCCCGGCGGTACCCCTGCAAGGACATGTAGTGGGCGATCAGGTAGTAGGCCTCGAAGGGATCGGGCATGGTGAGGGCCAGCTGCACATCCACACGCGCCCACACCGCCAACAGGGATGACATCTCCACCGCGGAGGGCTCCGGCACACAGCAGGCAGCAGAAGGGGGCCACGGAAGATGCCCCAGCTCCAGAAGCCGCTGGAACGCCGCCCCACGGGTGCGCTGGTACCCACGGGCCCCGTGAACACAGGAGAAGTAGCTCACGGCCAAGGCAGGGCCACCCTCGGCCAGGCACTCCGAGTAGGCGCCCAGACCACACACCACCAGCGCTGACACGGTCTCAGAGGCGCTCCAGGGCACATGGGCGCACAGCACCTCCGGGATGCGCCCCTCGGGGAAACGAGCCAGCCCCAGGGCCTCCGCATGCAGCCGGCAATCACGGGCGCTCACCACATGGCCAAAGTAACGGAGCCCGGAGCTCAGGCTCTCGTAGGCACCTGCACGGCTCCCCGGCCCGGCCAGGAGCAGCTGCACGGCAGGGGTGTGCCACAGGTCGCACAGAGACATGGTCTCGCGGAAGGCCCAGATATGGGGGGCCCCTTGGGGGCCGGACAGCGGGAGCCCCATGGATGGGCAGCCAGCCATGGTCCAGCACAACAGGGAATGGGACACGGAGCCCGGAGGGCACACAGACTGCCCAGGGCCGGGAGAGGCTCGGCCCGGCCCCCGGGACAGGGAACACGGGCCCGCACCGCAACATTGTAGCACAACAGAGCGAGGCGTGGGGTGCGGGCCCGGCACAGCTGCAGAGAACAACAGCGAGCTCTCTGTCTGCCTAATCGCACCTTCAAGGCCATCCCGCTACAAACAGCGAGGGGAGGGGGCCCGGGGTGCTGGGGGCGGGAGCAGCCGGAACGCACCGGCACAGGGCGCGCGCAGGCCCGCGAGGCCGACCCCCGGGCGGAGCCACCAGCACCGGGCCGCCATAAGCGCTCCCAGCCCCCACCGGGGCCCCAGCACCATGGAGCGCGATAGGGCAGGTGGGAACTGGATGTTCCTCGCGCTCGCGGCTGAGTGGCACCGTGACCACACTGAGCAGCTGTGCCTCCTGACCGAGAGGGTGCACCTGGCCGTCCGCCTGCGCTATGTCCTGGCCCTGCGGGCTGGCGTGCGCCTCCGGGGCCAGCAGGCCCGCAGGAGAGTCCGTGGCCGGCTCAGGGCTCGGCGCCGGGCCTGGGGGGCGTGGCTGGCCGCCTGCCGGAGCCTCACCCGGCCCGCTGCGCTCCGAGGGGCCGCGAGGCGGTTCCGCTGGGCAACGCAGACCCTCCGCCGGGCAGCGCTGCTGGCTATGCCCATAGCGCGGAGCCTATGGGTCACGGAGCGGCCCCAGGCCTGGTGGGAGCGGGCCCAGGCCCACTGGGGGGAGGCCGAGTGGGGGTCCCACTTCCGGATGGGCAAGGCCACCCTGCTGCGCCTAGCGGAGCTCCTCGCGCCCTGGCTGGAGCGGCAGCACACCTCCATGCGGGAGCCCATCCCCATGGTCCAGCGGGTGGCCATAGGGGTCTGGGCCCTCGCAACGCCCGACTCCTGCCGCTCCGTGTCCCAGCACTTCGGGGTGGGGCTCAGCACGGTCGCCTGCATCGTGCGGGATGTGTGCGAGGCTGTGGAGGGCGTGCTCCTCGACAGGACCATCCAGCTCCTGGACCAGGGCGCTGTGATGGCTGGCTTCGCGGCCGGGGGCTTCCCGAACTGCATCGGAGCCGTGGACGGCACACACATCGAGATCCTGCGCCCGGCCGCGGGGGAGGCCCTGGAGTATGTGAACCGGCACGGATACTACTCCCTGCACCTGCAGGGGGTGGTGGACCACCGGGCCCGCTTCATAGACATCTACACGGGCAACTCCGGCCGGAGTCACGACGCCAGGATCATGACCATCTCCCCCTTCTATGCCCGCATGTACCGGGGGGACTTCGCGGACATGGGCATGAGGTGGATCGAGGGTGTTCCCATGCCCCCCTGCATCCTGGGGGACCCCGCCTACCCCCTGACCCGCTGGCTGATGAAGGTCTACCCTGTCCCGAGCACCCCTGCGGAGCAGGTATACAATACCCGCCTGTGTGCGAGCCGGACCGTGGTGGAGCGTGCCTTCGGGGCCCTGAAGCAGCGCTGGAGGAGTCTAGCTGGCCGCCTGGACTTCACCGTCCCCACCTCCGCCCTGGTGATCGGTGCCTGCTGCGTTCTGCACAATGTGTGCGAGACCGAGGGGGCGGCCCTGGAGTACCCCGAGCCCCACCGGCCCCCCGGTCCTGTTCCCCTGTACGTGAACGCAGGGAACCCCCGGGAGTACCGGTATGCCAAAAGGATCCGGAACGCCCTTGCAACCCACATCGCCCGGGGGGGCCCGCTGTGAGGGCCTTCCCGCCCCTGGGGGCCCCACCCCCCGTTCCGTGCCCATGCCCCTGTACACGCGGTCCCACAGCCCTGTCCCCCCCACAAACGGGCCGGGGACAACTGTCTCTTTACAACACTTTATTGCCCACACAGTGCACACAATCACCCTGTGCCCCCTCCCCACCCCCGTCCCCGTGACCCCGTCCACCACCCGCCCTCATGTGGCCCTCCCCCTCCCCCCCCTTCCCACCATCCCCCCGCGTTTCCTGGGCCGACCCCTCGTGCGGCCGCTTGGGCCCACCGAGCTCTGGGAGCTCCCCTCCCCCCCACTGTCCGTGTCCCCTGCCGTGTCCTGGGCCGGTCCCGGCCCCGGCAGGGGGCCGGGCGGCGGATGGGCAGCTGTGCCCGGTGCCCCGGTCGCGCCCCGGGGGGGCTGGACCCTCCGGAGGCCCGGGGGCACTGGGAGGCGCATGCGAGGGCCCTGGGGCCGGGGGGGCGCCAGGGGCGGCAGGGCTGGGCCCGGGGGCGCCGAGGGGCCCGGCATGGGGACCTGGGCGGGCAGGGCGCCCGGAGGTGCGCCGGCCATCACGTAGGCACACATGGTGCCCGCATGCAGGAGCAGGGAGGTCCCAATGTCGTGGGACCTGTCCATCTTTGCGCTGTGCTCCCGCACCATGCCCTGTATGTCCTGCCGGAGGCCCCTGAGCAGCCCCTGCTGCCGCTGGTGCTCCCGGCGCTCCCGCCTCCGCTCCAGGCGCACCTCCGCCTCCAGCCGGCGGTCTGTCTCCAGGGCCTTCTCCATGGACCGCTCTATGGCCGCCTCCATGCGGTCCACGGAGGCGATCATGCGCTCCCCCTGTTCCTCCGCCCTGCGGACGATGTCCTCCGCTTGCTCCTCCCTGCGCCTGCGGACCCGCGCCCGGTACTCCCGCATCCGCTGGGCTGGGGCCGCGGCCGGCGGAGGCGCCGCGCGCGGGGGCTGCCCTGTGGAAATGGGCGGGTGGGTCAGTGCAGGGCCCTGTCCCCTAGCGGGGTCGGGTCCCGGGGCCCCCTGCCCCCCCTCCCCCACTGAGGCCAGAGGCCCCCCTGGGCTGGCGCCCGGGGGGCCCTCCCGCAATCCCAGCCCTCCCGCCTTACCTGGGTCCGGCACCTGCTCTCCTGTGCCCTCCGCGGGGGCCTGCACCGTCTCGCTGGCCCGGTCCTGGGGCTCCCCATGTCCTGCGGGCGGGAGAGGGGGGAGCGGGTGAAGGGGGCTGGTTGTGGCCCCTGCAGCAGGGCCCCCACCCCCGCCCCTGCCACCGGCCCCCTGGTCGTGCCCCCCCTTGCCCTGGGGGCCCGCTTACCCTCTATGTCCGTCTCCGAGCCTTCGGAGGCCGGCGCCTCACCCTGGGAGTGCTCCCCCTGGGACCACTGGCTGAGGGTGGTGAAGGTGCCGACCTCCGACTCCGCCTGGCCGGCCCGGCGTTGGGATGTCTCCGGGCTGCTGCTGGGGGGGGGCCTTGGGGCTTCTGCGGGTCCCGGGTGGTCCTCCTGGGGGTGGGGGTCCCCTGAGCTCGTGTCTACCGGGCGGGCGGCGAGGGGAGGGGGTACCTCGGCCCGCTCCCTGCCCTGGACCACAGCGCTGCCCACCAGGCGTGGGGCAACTATGGAGCCCTTCATGTGAAGGATGCGGTCCAGGGCATCGTAGTAGGGGGCGGTGCGGGCCCCGTGGCCGGAGCGGCTGTTATTGTCCTTGAGGGCCTTGTACCCCCTCTTGAGCTCCTTGGCCTTCGAGCGACACTGGTTGACAGTGCGCTCGTGCCCCGCCGCCTCCATGTCGCGCACGATGTCCCGGTAGACATGCTCGTTGCGCTGGTTTATTGCGAGCTCCACCTGGTACTCGAGGGTCCCCCAGATCCGTATGAAGTCCCGGGTCTCCTGGAGGCCCCACTGTCCCCCTCTGTGATAGGCCTTCCTCCGGCTGGGCCCCTGCTGTTCCTCCTCCCGGTGCAGCTCCTGCTGCACCTGCCTGTGCTCCTCCTCCACCTCCTCCTGGGGGTGCGCCTCCAGGGGCCGGGGGCCGGGCTCCTCCTGGGGCTCGTCCGCCCGGGCCGACTTTCGTGTCTGGGGGGGGGAAGGGGGGTGGTTGGTTGCTGGGTGAGGGTGTGGGCCCTCTCGGGGGCCCCCTGCCCCCCTGCCCTCCGCCCGGGGTCCCCCTGCCCCCCTGCCTTCCGCCCGGGGTCCCCCCGGCCCCCTCCACAGGGGGTTCCCCTGTGCCCCCTGTTCCCCTCCCAGTGGGTGCCCTTACCCGTTTCCTGGGTGCCTCCTGTGGGCCTGTTCCGGCCGCTGTCCCCGGGGCGGCGCGACCCGGCTGCAGCTGTGGTTGGTGTTCCCGGGGCGCCTCCCTGGTCGGGTGCTCCCGTGTGCCCCCTTCCTGCACCTGTGCCCCCTCCGCCTGCATCGCTGGGCCTGGCTGCACGTCCTCCGCCTCCTGTGCCGCCGCTGTCGCTGCTCGTGCCTCCGGTCTCTTCCGCTTCCCTCCTCGCTCCATCCCGCCACGCTTGCTTGCTGCTGCTCTCGCTTTAAATCTCCCTCCGGTGTTTGTGTTGGTGCTGGTTGCCTGGCAGCGACGCTGCGTGCCTCGTCCCCGGCCGGGGCTCCATTTTTTTGGTTCCGCTGGGGGATTGGCGTCCAGACGTTACTTTTGCTTGGTTCCCTGTGGGGGTTGGTTTGACCACGCTTCCCGAGACCTTCCCCCGGCTAGCCCGGGAAGCGTGGTTCAAACTGACCCCATGTGGGTATTGAGCGTGATGAACATCTGGCGCGCGCCGTTCAGACGTTCAGGGCCCTTTGGCCCCACGGGGGGGTTGAGCGTGGTTCAGTGTGGTTGAGCGTGATCTCGTAACGTCTGAAATCACCCACTGGTACTCAGAGCAATCCCCTCTCCCTTTGCCCAAACACACTGCTGGCTCTAACTCACACAAGTATCTCCATGGGATTAATTCTCATTGTACCTCATTGATGATTTACCTCAGACACCACTGTGCTTTCATCTGATAGTGAAACTTCAGCTCCACACTGAGAGGAAATAGTTTCACTTATGCTACTGCCATAATTGAAAGGCATTCAACTGAAGATGAATCCAGACAAAACTGAGGTAAGGATGGTTGGTAGGTAGGCCCTGTGATTTGGTGGAGGTGGTGGACTCCTGTCATTAATGGGATCAGGTTCACCGCCTTGGTCTTTGGTGCACCTGGAATCTCAGATTACAGCAGTGACTAGGAGTGTCTTTTACCATCTGCAATTACCCTTGAATAGTGTTCAGAGGCTGCAGCTGTTGCAGAATGTGGCAGCTTGCCTTTTGATGGGGATGGACGACTGCCTGCCTGGGGCACATTACACCACTGCTCCAGGGTCTGTATTGACTTCCTATAGCCTTCTGAGTCTAATTCAAGATGCTGGCTTTGACCTATAAAGCCCTAAATGAGTAAATGGCTTAGGTTCAATATACCTGAGGGACTACCTTCTCCCCTATGTCCCATCATACTCTCTTCAGTCAGCCAGGAGCAAACTTCTGGCTGTGCCCTCTGTGTGCCAAGTACGGGCAGCGAGAGTGTAGGCATTCTCAGTGGCTGCTCCCCATTTGTGGAATTTTCTTCCCACTGAAGTTCATCAAAACTCATGCCTGTGTGTGTTCTGGAAACAAAGCAAGGACTTTTTGTTTAGGAGGGCTTTTGGTGGTCTGGGAATAGGTATGGGGTGGATGAATTTTAAATATTTACTCTTCTCCCCCCGTCCCTCTTTTTATGTTATGCATGTATTTATTTTTATACTGTAACCTGCCCTGAGCCTGCTTTTTGTGAAATGGGAAGAATATAAAATGTAATAAATAAATAAGTAAATATTGCTCCTTGCAGCACGTAGACATTATTTTGCTATCTCCCATTCATGCATCAACCAAGACTTTAGTTTCCTAAATCAAGCAGCGCTTATTTACATTTTCTATCCCTCCTAGTCCCTTGAGACTCACACTGCTTTTAAACGATGTGCTGAAAAGTGCCTTCTGAGCCCCGTGTTGAGAGAAAAGCCGCGCGGGGAGTGTTTACATGCTCCCTGCGCTGCCAGAAGTGACATGCTCCCCGTTGCCGGCAGCAGCGGCGGCTGGAGATGCGGTGCTTTGAAGAGGCACGTTCTGAAAGCCTGAAAAGTGACACTTGGAGTGGGTTACAATGTAGAAACAAATACAACTCCCCTCAAATAAACCCAAATACTAAAATATCCCAATAAAACCAGATAAAATTCCCTAACGCACAACACCACTCCTATCTGCCAAACGCCTGCCAAACAAGGTGGCCTTACACTGCCTCTGGAAGATGAACAGGCTCAGGCTTAGAGAGGAGCCTCCAAGGGAAGGGCGTTCCATAACTGTAGAGCAGCCACCAAGAACGACTCTCTGCGTGCCCTTGTAGAAACTTGTGGGCAGATGGTACGTGCAAGACGACACTCCTGGCTGAATAGAAGAAAAGAGGTGTTATTTCAGCTACTTGAGGCCCAAGCTGTTTCTGGCTCCCCAATCTTTTTAGCTCCCTCAAATGTAAAAATCAAACTTCTTCCACCACCTTAGGCCCCAGGCCTAGAAAGGCAGCCATATCCAGGGTGGTGGTGGTGATGCCTGCACTGCATGTGCCCCATCTAAAATGGCTGCCAGTGTGAAGAGGATCAATATTGCACGTGATTATAACTGATTACCCAACATGCAGTGTGGGCATCCCAGACAGAATGGATGGGGGACTGTGGGGATCATACTATATAGGACTGCCAGCAACCTGTGGCTGCCCTGCTTCTTCTATCCCTGGTGGTAAGGGGAAGAGCAGGGCAACTGGGCAGGCAGCTGGAAGTCCATATAACCCAGGTCCCTCAGCTGCCCCCTTCTCTCTGCTCTGGATCCAGCACAGAGGGGCGAGGGCCCAATGAGTGAGGCTGGTGGGTGACGCAGGACTCTAGGTGACTGGTTTTCCTCCTTACTTTAAGGCTGACCTTACTTCAGACATTGGGTGTTTTTAGACAAGTGCCTCCACACCTATTACCCACCCATCATGCATGTTGCAGGGCTGCATAGGGCATGATAGGTTGCAGGGACATGTTGCAGGGCTGCAACATGCATGATGGGTGGGTAATGGGCAGGGAGGTGCTTGTCTAGAAACACCCATTGTTGGTCACTGACAGGTATTTGAAGAAAGCTTCATTCTGAGTGTTTTTGTCATTTCTATATGAAGGGGAATCATGGCCATTAACAATAGGAGTGGTAGCATCTTTACAATACAAAAAGAGAAGATGTGGGAGCAGTGTGGTCTAATGGGTGAAGCGCTGGACTGGGAGTTAGTTTAGTATCCCTGGATTCTGTCTCCAGTACTGCAACTGAGACCATGTTCTGACAAACAGAGGTAAACCGAAGTAAATACTTTGATTTAACTAAATCAAAGGAACTACAGTAGCGTCCAGCAAAGTAGTATCATGTCAATTGCCCCCTAGTTAGCGGTATGGTTGCTGAACCATGGTCACCACCCTACACTAAGTATTTAATTCAAAACATTTAATTCAAAATAAAAACCAAAGGGGAGTATGTACTCCTGATTTTTCAGGAGTACGTACTTTTCTTTCTATTCTGTTCATGTGAACAGTTCAGTGCTCTGTTCGTGTGAACACTTCAAGAGTGAAATAGAAGTAAAGCCCAACTACATCAAATTAACTGTTAGTCAGAACATGGCCTGAGGGTATAAATTCTCCACCATTGAAGTCAATGGCTCAGCTCCTGAGTTGCTCAGAGATCTTGATGATCAGTGTACTCCATACTGCGCCTCCATTTCCCCTCCCATGCTTTGTCTGTCTTGTCTATTTAGATAGTAGCTCCTTGGGGTGGAGAATCACTCTCACTCTAGATCTGTAAAGTTCCTAGTACACTGGGGATCTGGCCTTCCAAGACATTAATGTAAAATACATGATTAAAACATGATTAAAAGTAAACCAGTTTCAGTGTCTGAAATAATGCAAACACTAACTCTATAGGCTGATATCCAAGTACCTTAATTAAAGGAAACATGCAATGATCCACAGAGTCAGGTATTCTTCATAATTTTAATGAAGCTTGCTTTCTCTTCCAACTAGATCTGGAATGATTACAAACTTAAGTGGAATCCAGCAAAATATGGAGGTGCTGAGTTCATTCGAGTTCCAGCCGAGAGGATCTGGAAGCCAGATATTGTACTATACAACAAGTAAGATGATAGTATTTTATGCCCCAATCCGAAGTCCAAGGAAAACACCCCACCTCCCAACCACGTCTCCACCATGGCACCCTCACTTCTCCCTCTGGGATTCAAGTTTTGGTCAGGAATTTAGTTGCTTTTACTTTGCTGCACAAAAGACCTAAGATTTTGGAGAAATCGGGGTGCTAGTGTACAGTGAATTTTGGTATGTTATTCAAGCTACTTGTAAGCTTGCCATCTATCACTGCACTAAGATCAACTTACAAGTCACTGTTGCTTTTGCCATACATTTAAATGACAAACCTTTCGACCCGTACTGTTGAGATAATGTGGCTTAAAAGTTAGAAATGTGCACAATTTAATAAGAAAAAATAAGCAACTTCAAAAATTTCATCTTTTCAAAATCATTCTGTATAGCTGTGTGTGTGTGTGTGTGTGTGTGTGTGTGTGTGTGTGTAACACACAAGACGATAGCCCCTTGGAGTCTGGGTTCAGTCTGTGCAGCCCTCACTCACATGATTAGTATGTGGAGCCTAATAAACAGGAAGCCTGCTGCATATATTTCTTGTGCATTCAGGTAGCCCCCACTCACAGGTTTAGCGTGACAAACTTAATACAAGGGCAGGTGTTCTTCCCCACCATGCTCCACCCACCAACCCTGCCTTCCCAGTATCCTGCTCCCTGTCATGACTCACAGCTGTGGTAAACCATGGGAAGAAGTTGAAGTCACACTAGCTGTTTCTTCTGCAGTACAACCGCAGGAGACTGTCCAGCACCTGCTGTCCCTGCCCACCCACAGAGGCTCATACCTGGGTTTATACCTGCCAGCATCTGGCTGCTGGAAATAACCTTTTCCTGTGCACATAATTCTGAGTTTATTGAGCAATAGCATACTTTATTGAGTGCCTATAGTGAAAATTGAAAGCAAAAGTAAAAATTGAAAGTTAATGCAATCTGTCTTTGCGTGTTGTCAACCTGGTTTCTTGCACCCACAGCTCACAGCGATGCACAGGCAGGTAGCAGCACACAGTTTTACTGTGGTCTCATCCGCAGCATTGCTGGGAATCCCTCTTGGTTCACATAAAACCCTGAAACATGCATCTCTTGTGCCCCCTCTCTAGCAACTTCTGCATTACCATGCGGTGGAGGGGCGGAAAACATCTCCACTCACGAGGGCACTCTGCACTTCTCCAAGGGTTCAAATTTTGTACAGGGCAGCAAGCTCTCCTTCGGTCAGTTGACATTCCCTGTACCCCAAGTCATTTGTGTCCCCAAAGAGATTCATCTCTGTGATCCAATCGAGGATCTCTGGGTGGAATGGGTATCCTCTCGCTGTTATCAGGGCAGTGATGAGAAAAAACGACATGGAAGGCCCAGCCTCCTTTAGTGACTGACCTACTTCTGGGAGTGCACAAACATCCAGAAAAGTCACAGTCTTGTTCACATTCTATTGCCTCATCTCATCCAGGGCTCCCACTCTTCCATTCTGCTGAACTTGGAACTGCAGCGGGGTTGCACAGTGTCTGCACTCTATTATGTATACATAGAATCCCACTGTGAGCATGTGTCACCCTATGAGCCCGTAGGCTGTCTTGGAGGATGTGTCTCACAGTTCTCTCTGTACATCAGGCTTCATCCAAATGTCAGCAAAAGGCCAGGGTCTCCATCACCCCACAAATTCTCTGGGCCCTGTACCCTAGGCAGCCACAGCACCCACCGACAAAAGGCGAGACCATTTGGCTTTCCTAGGCAAACAACTTGCAGCAATAGCTTTCCGTGACATGATACCTCATGCTCATTGCAAGCAAAAAATCTTATTTTCAAAAGATAACATATATGAGTAGCCCTCCCACATTCCAAGCACAGTGACAGTCACTGCTTAGCAGATCCCTCCACCTGCGCATTTCTTAACATCCAGTAGTTCCCTCCCTCATCCCATTAAAAATTCCATGCTCCATGGTGCTATCTAACATTTTTAGATGACCTGGCATGTGCGCTGATGTGCTCGTGATAGAAATGTCTATGCAGTTTAATAGCCACCTGGATTGGCAGTATCAGTGCAGCCACATGCACAACCCCAGCATAAGCTTTGCAAAAACCTTTTCAGCCAATACCCGACCTGTATCCAATAGCAGCTCACACTCCGCATACAGCCAGGACCAAAAGGGACCAGTAGTTGCTCATGTGCAGCCAATCCTACCTAGGCAGCTGCCCAGCTCTTTAAACTGTTCAAAACATTTGACACGTGGTCTGCAGTTTTCAGGGACGCCAGTACCTCAGCCTTGGAGGTGCATGCGGAGAACTGCTTTGTGCTCGTTATTACACTCAGGCCTTCATTACAGCTGCTGAGCAGAACCTGCGAGTGACCCAACAGATCCAAGCCTTCTGCTTTCGCTGGCAAATGTGACTTCAAGGTACAGCAGGGGGGCTGGTGGTACCCAGTTTCCTGTGCCCCCCCCCCCCAGCCTTACTCTCCTGAACTTCCCACAGACCCCCTGGCCCTGGCCCCAGCGCCTGCTCCCACTGGCTCCCAGCTGTGCTGCTTGGGTGCATGAAAGGCAAGAGAAGGGGCTTGCTCTCCTGCCTTCCCCTTCCCCTTATCAGAGTAGCCAACTAGTCCTCCTCCACACTCTCTCCCTCCCTCTCTCCCCCCGGCCACCTCTAAGCTGGTCGGTGCGCTGGCAGGAGAAGAAGGAAGCTTGCTGACACATGAACAAAAGTGCACCAAGCTGAAAAACAGTGTGAGCTCTCTCCCCTGTCCCCTCTTTAGGAGAAGTGAGGTGGGGAGGGTTCAAGAGTAGAGTGATGGCTCTATTTTGGTGTGTCATTTAAAAAAAAAAAAAATCCTTAATTTTTATTTATTTCCCCCCCAGCTTTCATTGCTCTTCTCTATGGTACAGTCTCTATTAATTCCCCCCACCCCACCCCCGGTGAGGTATATTTTATTTTATTCTGGATTTCTATTATATATATATATTTGGATTTTTAAAAATATATTTTACAATTTTTTAATGTTTGGTTTGTACATTTTATGCATTGACAATATTTTTTTTGTTATATTTTCTATTTACTGGATTTCTTATATATTTTTAATCTTATAGTGTTTCTGAAAGGAGAAAAAATTGGTGCTTTTTCTTGTTGATAGCCCCTTTGAATTTTGTCCCTCTTCCTCAGTGATCTGATGCTTGAGAAACTTTTTGTTTTTTAAAAAAACTTTGAATGTTTAAAAATTGGTTGAGATATTTTGGTGGGTTCATACTATAGAAAAATTAGACAGATATAGAAGCTTTTCCAAAGGATTTATTTGCTAACTTGTATTTAAGCTTTCTTCTGCAGCATGAACACTTTAAAAATGCTTGCTTTGCAGTTTGCACACATCCTTGTGTGGTTTTAGTGTTTTTGAAAGGGGAAAATAGTGTTAGCTTCTTTTAATTTTGTCCCCCACTCTACAAGCAATCTAATGCTACTGGAAATTTAGGATCCTAAGTATTTTTCCATATATTTTTTCTCTTATTAGCTGGTCCGGGAGTTTATAGGAAGGATACTGAAAGTCGTATATCAGAGTTGTGAAAACTTTTCCTCTGAGGGACCAAATAAAAAATTAGTATAAGGTCCGAGTCACATAAAAGTTGGAGACAAAGGCCTACTAAGTGCACTCAGGAAGAGAAGGGCCCAGATCAAGGATATATGCCATGGCTCTGGTCCCTATCCTTGTGTGCATGCCCTCCTCTCTGCTCCTTTCCTCTGAGTTCAGCCTTTCAGTATTTGGGGGTAGGAACTGGATCCAGAGGCCAGATCCAGGAACTGCAAAGGGCCAAATAAAAACTAGCTGCAGGCTGCATTTAGCTCCTGAGCTTAAGTTTCCCTGCTCCTGCACTAGACACTTCCTTGGTCATGCAGACAGGGCTTAGCAATGGTTTTCTGATGGGGGGAGAAGAAGACACTCCATCCTGACCCATCACTTCATTCACTAGACCATCTATGCAATGGGCTCTGTATGAATAACAGAGGGTGTTTTTAAATTAGCATCGTAGGAGGGGGGGATCTGCGGCCACTGAGTGTCATGGCTGTGGTGTGCCCAGGCACACAATGTGCTTTGGGAGCACACTTCAAATGAGCAGCTCCCAGCATGGTTGGCTGTGACAGGGTGATGGTGCCTTGCAGTACGTTGTGTCCGGATTGGGGCACCAAAGTATCAGTTTTCAGAGAGAATGAGCTTTCCCACAGTTTATTCACAGTTCTCAAAGTATTCATTCTTTCCACATGTATGTCCACCATATAACATATCTCAGGGTCCCTCTTGTACCAGATAAGCAACCCCAGCACAACCCAGTAACAATTCTCTGGCTGGCTATTCATAGGGTGTACAAACTTCTCCCCTTCCCCGTTAACGGGCTATTGGGAGGGGGATGGGGGACAAGACCCCTTCCGAGCCAGAAAAAGGAGGATAGTGCCCTCGAGCTGGGGACAATATGTGTCCCTACAGTCCTCGCAGTCACTTCTCCCAGGGGGTTGACTCCACCACTTGCCATACCCTGCAATTGCAGCTGGCATCACCCCCCATCTCTTATGAAGATGCCCCATTCTAACTTATGACCTATCCTAACTCTGGTGCTGGTCCCCTGCCACTAAGGGACCGCCGGTCCTTCCGGACGGGCCCGACCCCCACCTAAATTCCACCAACCAAAACTTCATGTAACTTCTCTTTCAACGCTGACAGGTACCATTCATTTCCGGCAGGTGACAAGTGCACCCCATCGTCCCTGTAAAGATCTGGCTTCCTATGTGATATGGTGTGGTGGCCTATCTTCTCCCCACCCAATCCTTTCAGCCACCGTCCTATCTCCCTATTGATAGTCTTCCTGGTCCTATCAATTTTACGTGGTGGTACCCCGTGGCCCCATGACACCCGCTCTACCAGGTCAGTCCATATAATGGCTACCCCAGGGAACATATATTTGACCACCCAGATATCGTTCCTGATGTCTTTCAACATCTGTATGCCTTTCACCTGGACCAGATCGTTTTCACCCAGGTGAATGACTAAGATATCTGGGCGGGCTACCCCCTGCTCCCTTTCTAACATAGGGATCAACTGCCACCATTGCATGCATCCACGGCCCATCCAGCAGATCTGGGCATAGGCCGACAACCCCAACTGTGTTCCTCAGTGCGATTTTTCAGTTGCCTTGCCAGCCCAGCAAACCGTGCTGTGGCCCACGATCCAGACCGTGCTTCTTTGATGATGACAGGCACCTGGGGAAACAGGCAAATCATTAGTGGTGACTCAGTTGCAGGGGGGATCTGACGTATGCCCAGTACGCCTGCTATGCCACCTGCCTATGGCTCGGATCTCCTGGTCCAGCAGGTCAACTGTAGCAGCAAAACTGGCTGCCCCTATCCTAAAGGAATGGGTACCAAACAGCCCTGCTGGGATGCCAAGGGATGCAAGAGAGGCACACATTACCGTCGTCAGTTGATACCTGGTTAGAAAACTGCCATCCGCATGATGAAAAAAACAAACCAGGGACCGCTGGGTGGACCGACAAGTACTGCAATAGTGCCCGTACTGGGCACAGCACCGGGGCCCCCGCCTGTGCCAGGTGTACATTTAACCCCCTGCCACATTGGTCAATCTTTGAGTGACGCAAGTGCAGGGTCAACTCTCGGTTCCCTGTGCAAACATCCTCAACGGCCAATGCTCAAGCCAACCTATCTCTTCGTAGGGATGGGTGAACAGAACCAAGTTCAGAAATTCAGTTCGGTTCGGTTCAATTCGGAAATTCAGTTCGGAAGTTCGGTTCGGTCGACCAAACTATTAGAGTTGGGTCCGAACTTCTGAACAAAGTTCGAAAATTCAAACCCCATTGAACTAAATGGAATATTATCTTTTAGGGATAGGTGATGAACAGAGCCGAATTCGGAAATTTGGTTCAGTTCGAAAATTGAGTTCGGTTCGGTTGACCGAACTGGTCGAGTTCAGTCTGAACTCCAAACTTCCAAACCACGTTCACCCATCCCTATCTCTTGCAGAGTCATCTACTAACTCACCTTAAATGTCCCCCAAAAGGTCACTATGAAGGCCGCCGTAAACAGCTTGACCTCACTTTCTGATGAGCAGATGCAGGGGAGGGTTCCGCACATACCCATCAGCAGCTGCGGTGTTATGGGTGGCCTACCATCAGTGGGGGTGCCTCTCTCCCTGGCCCATGCTTCCATCAGATGTCTAGTGAAAAAAACTCGATCCGGTGGGGGATGACTGGCTAAACGGCTCATAAAAGCTAAGGCTGCCATCTTAATGCCAATGATGCCCACTGCCGCACCCTGTCGCCTTGCATCGAGCATGAATTGAAAAATGTGGGGCTCCGGGATGGGAAATCCCAAATCCCAGCCTCGGGATAGATGATAACCCTGAAACTCCTTGAAGACCCTTTCATAAGCAGCCCTAGTCCAAGGCACCAAGGATCCCTGGACGGTGTGGTACAGCTCTAGGATCCAAGGATCCACACCCACTGGGGTAGGGGCTCCAGGTCTGGTCTGGGTCCAGGTGTGAGCGAGCAAAACTGCTCCATCTGGAAGCGAGCTATGGCATCAGCCACACCATTATTGACACCCGGCACATGTCTGGCCTGGAATAAGATGTTATTGCGCAAACACGTAAGCACAAATGCCCTGACTAGCCCCATAACCCATGGGGACTGCGAGGACTGGGCGTTGATGATGTGGACCACTGCCTGGTTGTCACACCAGAAGAGCACACCGCGATTGGTGAATTCCACCAACCACAAATGAACCACCAACATGATAGGAAAGAGTTCAAGGAATGTCAAATCCCTGGTAAACCCTTCCTCAACCCACGCTGGGGGCCACGGGGCTCCACACCACCTATCCCTGAATATAACCCCGAATCCCATCCCCCACAGCCCATCAGAGTGTACCTGGAGTTCCGCTTCCACTAGAAGCTTTTCCCACCACAAACTAACCCCACTGAATTCCGCCAGGAACAAGGCCCAAGTATGTAAATAGTCTCTCATTTCCCACATAACTCATATGTGATAATGGGGTTGCAGGCGGCCCACCAGTTTGGAGTATAAGCGGGACAGAAAAGCCCTCCCTGGAGCTACCACCCTGCAGGCAAAATTCAGGCTGCCTATCAAGGACTGGAGCTGCCGTACTGTAACCTTTTGGGCCACCAAACACCCAGCAATTTTCGATCTAATATCAAACAATTTGTCCCCGGGGAGATAGGACACCCCCACCACCGTGTCTAGCTCTATTCCCAAATACTGGAGGTTCGTGGCTGGGCCCACTGACTTCTCCGGTGCTAAGGGGATGCCCAAGCTGGCAGCTATGCCCTGGAAGGTCTCGATCAAGAGACAATACTCGTCAGACCCCGCACCATCCAAATATTTGGTGACGTCCCCTACCTCAGCATGCTGCCTGACCAGCCACTCGACAAGGAAGCTAAACCGTTCAAAAGCCGAACACGAGATTGAGCACCCCATCGGCATGGCCTTATCGAAATAGAACTGGCCACTGAACTGGAGGCCCAAGAGGTGGAAACTATCCGGATGGACTGGGAGGAGGCGGAAGGTGAACTTTATGTTGCACTTTGCCAACAGGGCCCCTGTCCCATGGCGCTTCACAAGCTCCACTGCCAAGTCAAAGGATGCATACCGCACTGTGGATAGCTCCTTTGGGATGACATCATTGACAGACCCACCCCTAGGGTGTGACAGATGGTGTATCATGCGGAACTTGCCCAGGGCTTTCTTGGGGACCATCCCCAGCCGGGACACTATCATGGTGGGAAATGGGGGGGGGGGNTCCCCAGCCGGGACACTATCATGGTGGGAAATGGGGGGGGGGGACGTGAACGGGCCAGCTATCCAGCCCTCCACTCTTTCCTTTTCGATTTTGTCTTTAACCACTGACTCTAGTCCCAACACTGATTTTAAGTTGGGCGCGACTTTGTGCGGGTGCACCTTCCCAGCTGGAATTTGGAACCCATCCCTGAAAACTTCAACTATATAATCTACTTTGCTGTGGCCCGGGTGGGATTCGAGGGCCGCTGCCAGCTGCTCCACCCTAATTGGGGTTGGAACCTTTTGCCAGAGCTGACCACCCCGCTCCTCCCATACCAGGTGGTCCCATGCGCAAGTCTTCCTTCCTTTGTTCCCTGCTCTGGCCCTGGGACATGCCGCAGCGATGTGAAGGCCTGAGCAGTTGGGGCAGGAATGCCGGAACCTACTAGCTGGTCGGGAAAATTTCCCCGCCCGCGCAAATTCCCAGCATTGGCTCGCCTGGCTGCCCGCTGATAGCTTCGTGTCACCAAGAAAAAGATCATTAGCAGGGGCAATGCCGCCTTTTGCCAAGAGGTGGCCACTGTTGGATCTCGGGGCATTGGCCGCGTCTACCATGCAGTCCAGCCATAGGGTATCCTACCTCATCCCCGGGTAAAGGCCGCCCGATGGCGAAAGGCCTCATCGTAGTGAAGCCAGGCCCTGACGGGCCCAGATTCATATGCCCGACAGACGATATTCACATACTTCAGGAGCTCAGAAGCCCAGGAGAGTTACAGCTGAATAATTACCCCCTGATATATCACGAAGGCCACGGTCCAATTAGACCAATTTCTATCAGTCTTGGGGCACTTAAAGCTCTCCTTCTTATTCTCCATGTCTGCAGGGTCAATTATCAGGTCTCTGAAGAGGAGGGCGAACAGGTCTATAAATTTGCCCCTCTATATCTTCTCCCACATAGCCGGAAGCAGGTGTGCCCCGATGGGGGCTGACACAGCTGCATAGCCCACCCCTGGGAGCAGGTACCGGCCCATCTCTCGACCTTGTGAATAATCCGAGCCTACTGATGCCCCAGGGGCGTTCCACACTTGCAGGGCCTGGCCCACCTGCAGGGGGGCCGCTGAAAGAGCAGTGGCCTGGTTAGCCTGGGTCGCACTGACTGGGCGAGGCACTGGCACCCAGGTCCCGTTCCACCACACTAGCTGCATGGCCGGTTCACCTGCCACGCTCACTCCCACCAAGCCCCCCCGCCTGCTGACTAGATGGATGGACAAGGCCCCATCCGCTCAAGTGGACCCCTACCCCAGGAAGTGGGATTGCACTGAGCCCCATCACCACTGCCCCAGATGGGGCCACTACCCCTGCTGTACCTTGGCTCGCTCCTGAAGCCACTACCTCCATTGCTGGCACGCCGCTCCCTCAATCTCCAGTGATGTTTCGAATCACTTGCTCCAGGGCCCCTATCTGCTGGTGCAACTCGCCATCCTCATCCCGTTGGGTCACCCCTGCTCCTGGAGTTCTTGGTTGTCGCTGCTGTTGGCAAGAAACAGGTGGGGGGGAAGGGACCCCCCCATCCACCCCCTGCTCAACGCCGGGTGCGGGGGGATCCAACCCATGCCTACGCCATCCATGCCCACCATTGATGGAAGCTGCAGGGCCAAATGGGCCTGCAGCGCGGGAAGCGAGGCAATCCCAGTCCCCCAACTAGGTTCCGGATATGGATCAGGCCGTGGGAGGGGGGCCTCCACCAGCCCCACCTGTGGGTTAGGCTGCAATGGCCTTGGCGCAAGTGGATCCTCCACAAACTGGGGTGGGGTATGGACCCTCCTGCCCCCCCTTCAGAGTGGCTGTAGTCACACTGGGCCCTCTGGCCCCACTTGAACCCCTGCTGGTCCTGAAATCTCCTGTTGGCCTGAATCCCCCAAGCCCGGCCGAGACCCCCCTCTTCCCCCCGCAGCCAAGCTGCGCGGGACGGTGTCACACCGCTCCACCGGATGTGGAGGACATCGAGAGGTGTGAGGAGGAACCCCAGGGTAACGCAAAGAAATACCCCAGCATCGAGGAACATAACCCTGCCCCCGTCACAGCTGACAGCGCAGCCAGCACCAGCTCTGCGGCAAGAGGATGCAGCACAGACTGGGGGGTTAGCCCCGCCCCGACGCAGTGCTCGCATAGCGGCGCGACGTACGTCATAGGGGGCGGGGCTTGGAGAAGCACTACAGCTGAGACCTATAAAGGCACCGGTGGGGCCTCAGTTCCCGCCGGTAATCGCAGAGAGAAGTTGGCCCCTTTGATCTTGCCTTCGTTGAAAGCTAAGTTGCTGATTGATAGACTGTGTTTCTGTGTGGTGCCTTATCCTTGTTCCCCTTCCTAGCACCTATTCTTCCTCGAGACCTGCATTGTTTGTTGCTGTTTGTGTGCCCCCCACATCGTGTTGTGTTCCCTTCCCCCACCTTAGTGCTAGCCCCTCCTTGTCATATTTGGTCCCCCTCTGCTGCGTCTGGACCTTACCCTACCCCCCTCCCTTCCTGGACCTCCCAGCACCTCCCTTCCCCTTCTATACCCCCTGCCTCCAGCTCCCCACCCCTGGCCTGGTTTTCCTTTGCTCCTGCACCTGGTCCACCCCTCCCCCACTTGTACCGCACCGTGGGGTTTGGGGTTTCTCATCCCCTCAACCATCCCTGTAAGCCTGAGCTCGCAAGTGATTTCCTTCCTTGCCCCTCCTTTTCTGGTTGTCAAATTCTCTCTCCGCCCCTGTGATGATAAGGGTTGCCTCATAGAGCTCGAGGAAAGCCCACTCAATATCCTGAGGGGAAATCCGGGAAGCCTCGCCCTTATCGGAGAGAGACCGCTGCTTACCAGGGCATGCTTAGGTGGATCCCAGCCCACCGGTCGCCCTACCTCCCTGCTCCTTCTGCCCCATCCCCCTCTCATTCTCCCCCCTACCTACCTGACAGAATTACCGGCACCTAAATCCCTTCCTCATGGAGTCCCTGGATCCCGCTCAACAGATCCAGGAGCTAATCCATGCAGTCCAAAGTTTAACCATGGAGGTGCAGGACCTCAAGAAACAAAATCAGGAGCTCCAGGAGCATAACCAATTCCTGCAAGGAGCCCTGGGGGCAGCAGGGGGGGGGGAAGAGATGTTTCACCTGGCAGCCCCTCCTCCGCTCCTGTGGTAACCCCGGGACAGGTCCTACCGACCTTGGGGCCCCGAGAACCTAAGGCCTCCTGGCTTGATAAGTTTTATGGGGATAGACGAGCGTGTCAGGGTTTCTTGGCCCTATGCAGCCTGGTTTTCCAAACCCAACCCCTCACCTATGGCACTGATCAAACTAAGGTTGCATTTATAGTCGGGTTACTAGGAGGGGTGACCCTGGATTGGGTTACTCCCCTCCTGGCTACCAATGACCCTCTCTTGCAAGATTATAATGAATTTATAAAGCAATTTAAGTCTCTGTTTGACTACCCTCATTGAGTCAGAGAGGCCGAACATGCTATCCTCCATATCAAACAAGGAAAATCCCCGCTTCTAGACTATATCACGCACTTTCGTTGTTTGCCCTTTGATGTAGGATGGGATGACGCGGCACTTCGAGCATTATTTCGCCAAGGGTTAGCAGATGAAATCAAAGTCCAGTTGGTTGAGGCCTCAACCTCCCCCTCTACTTTGGATGAATTAGTCACACTCACTATCCAAATAGAGGACCAGTTAATGGAAAGAAGGCGCGAATGACAGAGGGAACAGAGCAAGGGAGGAGGATATCGGAGCCCTTGGCCCTCACTGACATTCCCGACGCCCATTAGTGAGAACCAGGGAGGAGAACCCATGCAAATTGGGGCCATTTGAGGGCCCTTGACCCCCGCGGAAAAGGAACGTCGGCACCTCCTCCATCTGTGCTTCTATTGTGGGGCCAAAACCCACTTTTCAAGGGAATGCCCTCTGAAGCCAGTGCGCCCCTCACTGTTGGGAAACACCACGGACCGGAATGGACAGGGGGCCTCCCGGTGACTTCACTATTCCCCGACCATTCAACTAACGAATCACCGACTACTCTTCATCAACTGTTTGTACCCGTATGGGTGCATTTGAGTCTGATGACCTCGCTGGTCATAAAAACCCTGATAGACTCTGGCGCCTCGGGTAATTTTATGGACCTCACCTTCGCTCGGACCTGTGGGATTCCATTCCAGGTGAGGCCCCAGATAGAAACGGTCCAGACCATTGATGGGTCTCAGATCTCTTCGGGCCCAGTACGTGAATGCACTCCACCATTGAGATGCCTGGTGGGAACGCACCAGGAGACTATCCAATTCGATCTTATTTCCTTGCCTTTTTTCCCCCTGGTTCTAGGTTTCCCTTGGCTTGGTCTGCACAATCCCAACATCGACTGGGTACGTAAAAGTCTTTTTTTAAATTCAAAATACTGCCAAGAAGTCTGCTCCGTTCCGGTCCCTACACTGGCCCCTACGCAGGCAGGGGCTATAACAATGACTCCTCCTCAAGAATTATCCCAACTTCCCCTTGTGTACAAAGACTTTGATGGCGTATTTAACAAACAATAAGCAGCCGATCTGCCCCCACATCGGCCCTACGATTGCCCCATTAAACTCCTCCCAGGAGCAGAACCTCCATACGGACGAATTTATAACCTAACCCCGGGGGAAACAGAAACCTTGCAACAATATATCAAAGATAACCTACAGAAGGGTTTTATTAGACATTCCTCGTCTCCTGTGGGAGCCCCCCTCTTTTTTGTGCCCAAAAAGGAGGTCGACTTACGCCCCTGCATTGACTACCGTGGACTTAATAGTCTTACGGTAAAAAACTGGTACCCTAACCACTTATTCCCAAGCTGCTAGGAAAGCTGGAGGGAGCTCGTATTTTCACTAAGTTAGACCTTAGAGGGGCGTATAACCTTGTTTGCATTAAAGAAGGAGATGAGTGGAAGACTGCCTTCCGAACATGTTTCGGACATTTTGAATATTTAGTAATGCCCTATGGATTAGTTAACGCACCAGCAACCTTCCAACATTTTATAAATGACGTTTTCCGTGATTTATTAGACATGTTCCTTGTGGTATATTTAGATGACATTTTAATATTCTCGCAAAGTCTGCAAGAACATGTTAAACATGTACAAACAGTACTTCAATGATTAAAATCCCAGAAACTGTATTGTAAAATAGAAAAATGTTTGTTTCACGCGGACGTAGTGCCTTTCTTAGGATTTATCGTCTCGGCTCAGGGGATCCAAATGGACCCAAACAAGATCTCGGTGATTCGTAGGTAGCCAGCCCCCTCTTCTGTCAAGGCGCTGAAACGGTTCCTCGGGAGTACCAATTACTACCGTCAATATATCAATAATTATGCTTGTACCACAGCACCGTTAACTCAATTGTTAAAAAAGGGAGCCGCTTACCAATGGTTGGGGCCCCAACAGCAGGTCTTCCTACAATTGAAACAGGCGTTCTTGACAGCACCCCTGCTTCAGCACCCCGATATTACCCGGTCATTTATAGTCGAGGCTGATGCTTCCGATAAGGCCCTCTGGGCAGTTCTCACCCAAAAACTTGAGGGCCACCAACAGAGGTTACCCTGTGCCTACTACTCTCGGCAGCTCTCCCCCGCGGAGCGAAACTATACTATTCTGGACAAAGAACTCTTGGCCATAAAAGCAGCTTTCGAGGCTTGGAGACACTTCTTAGAAGGGAGGCCTTACCCCATCCTAGTGTTAACAGATCACAAAAATCTAACTTACCTCCAAACCGCACGTATAACCAATAGGCGGCATGCCCGATGGGCGTTGTTCTTTGCAGGTTTTTGGTTTAAGATTCAGTATCGCCGGGCCCTGAGAATACAATGGCCGACGTTCTCTATCAATGTGAAGAGGTAACCGATACCCCAAATCCACTGCCAGAACCCGTATTGTCACCTGGGGTATTTGCAGCCACTCTTCCTTTGATACAAGACCTACAAGAGGAGAGTGAGTGCGCGTGCAAATCCCAATACCTCGTATGCCCTCCAAGAAGGACTACATTACTATAAGGGACGAGTGATCGTTCCTTCTCGTTATAGACCTCAGGTACTCTGGGCCTATCATGACTCTCCCTTGGCAGGACACCCAGGAGTGAAACGCACCCTCGCCCTCATACAGAGGACCTTTTGGTGGCCCCACGTTCAACAGGAGATGGAACAATATGTAAGCGGCTGTTCAACCTGTGCACGGACCAAGACTCCGCGTCACCTACCAGTGGGCCTCTTATAGTTAACCCCTGTTCCAAAGGGGCCATGGCAACGCATAGCAATGGACTTCATTGTAGGACTCCCCGTATCTAAACATTGTACAGCAATCCTCGTTATCGTGGACTACTTCACAAAAATGGGTCACTTCATCCCATGCGCAAGTCTTCCAACGGCTAAAGAGACCGCGGCACTCTTAAGAGAAGTTGTCTGCCTCCATGGTACTCCATGAGAAATCACCTCAGACCGGGGGCCCCAATTCACCTCTCGATTCTGGAGGGCGTTTTGCAATCTCCTTGGGGTAAGGGTTCAAACCACCACCGCGTATCACCCCCAAGCTAATGGGCAGGTCGAGCATGATAACCAACACATAGAACAATACCTCCGCTGTTTCTGCAACTATCTCCAAGATGATTGGGTAAAACAACTCCCCCTCGCAGAATTTACCTATAACAATGGGCCCAATGCGTCCTTAGGCAATTCTCCCTTTTATGTGTCATATGCTTTCCACCCGGATATAGGGCTCCCAAGATTACCTACTACTATGGTTCCTACAGCGGGAGCCCTAGTACACCAAATCAAACTCATCCAAAAGAAAGCACACCAGTATCTGCAATGGGCACGCCAACAATATAAAAGGAAAGCCGATATACGTAAAACGGAACCATCCTTCCAGATTGGGGATTTTGTTTGGGTAAGACGCAAAAATTACCCCTCGCTTCGACCCTCGGCAAAACTCGATGATGTATACATGGGACCTTACCCTATTCATAGAAAACTCAATGACGTTACGTACGCGCTGGGACTTCCTCCCCATCTGCGCATCCATCCCTCCTTCCATGTCTCAATGTTGAAGAAAGCTACGCCCCCCCCTCTACCCTACGCAACAAACTCATCCCCCTCCTCCATTCTTACACCAAGGAGTTCCGGAATACGAGGTGTGAGCCATTTTAGACTCCTGATACATAGGTTCACGTCTGCACTACCTCGTGGATTGGAAGCACACCAGCACAGCCGAGCATTCCTGGGAGGCCGCTTCGAACCTCCATGTCGATGAAAGACTAGTCATCGCCTTTCATCGATGCCACCCATACTGCCTGGGCCTCTGCACCCTAGTGGGGGGTGGGGGGGTGCTGGATGGGGGGGTACTGTCACGCCGCTCCACCGGACGTGGAGGACATCGAGAGGCGTGAGGAGGAACCTCAGGGTGATGCAGAGAAATACCCCAGCGTCGAGGAACATAACCCCGCCCCCACCGCAGCTGACAGTGCAGCCAACACCAGCTCTGCGGCAAGAGGATGCAGCACAGACTGGGGGCTTAGCCCCGCCCTGACGCAGCGCTCGCATAGCGGCACGACGTACGTCGTAGGGAGCGGGGCTTGGAGAAGCACTACAGCTGAGACCTATAAAGGCACCGGTGGGGCCTCAGTTCCCCACCGGTAATTGCAGAGAGGAGCTGACCCCTTTGATCTTGCCTTCGTTGAAAGCTAAGTTGCTGATTGATAGACTGTGTTTCTATGTGGTGCCTTATCCTTGTTCCCCTTCCTAGCGCCTATTCTTCCTCGAGACCTGCATTGCTTGTTGCTGTTTGTGTGCCCCCCACATCGTGTTGTGTTCCCTTCCCTCATCTTAGTGCTAGCCCCTCCTTCTCATATTTGGTCCCCCTCTGCTGCGTCTGGACCTTACCCTACCCTCCTCCCTTCCTGGACCTCCCAGCACCTCCCTTCCCCTTCTATACCCCCTGCCTCCAGCTCCCCACCCCTGGCCTGGTTTTCCTTTGCTCCTGCACCTGGTCCACCCCTCCCCCACTTGTACCGCACCATGGGGTTTGGGGTTTCTCATCCCCTCAACCATCCCTGTAAGCCTGAGCTCGCAAGTGATCTCCTTCCTTGCCCCTCCTTTTCTGGTTGGCAAATTCTCTCTCTGCCCCTGTGATGATAAGGGTTGCCTCATAGAGCTCGAAGAAAGCCCACTCAATATCCTGAGGGGAAATCCGGGAAGCCTTGCCCTTATCGGAGAGAGACCGTCGCTTACCAGGGCACGCTTAGGTGGATCCCAGCCCACCGGTCACCCTACCTCCCTGCTCCTTCTGCCCCATCCCCCTCTCATTTCCCCCCCTACCTACCTGACAGACGGCCTCACAGCCCTCGAGGCAGTCCCAGAGGGCCGGGTCCTGAAGGGAGGGACCCGGTGCCTCCAGGCCCCCGCAACCACCAATTGCTCCCCCCCATACTGGCCCTGCTCCCCTACCTGTACCAGGTGGGCAGGCCCTGGGAGTAACTCCTCTTCTCCCCTGCCAAGCACTGAGGGAGGCGGCCACGCACCATGCCGGGATCGTGGTTGCTTGTTAGCAGCTTTTTTCTTGGCCCCCATCACACTACTTAGGCTGAGGCCTCAGTTGAACCAAGCAATGCCAGCGGAGCCTGCTGCTCAGATCGCCGCTGCCACCTAACGAAGGAGGCGAGTGGCGCACACACGCATACAGCACCACCCTCCCTGGGTGGTGCACCAATCAGGAGGCGCGCTCTTCACGCCTGCCTGGCCAGGGTTGTCTAGCAACCCTGGCCGGGACCAACAGAACTATGCAGCCGCTTGTCCCCCGCTATCCGCCCAGCGGGAAACACTACCCCCCACAAGGAGAAAAGAGGGTGGGGGGAGACAGCAGAGGGGAAAAGGAAAGGGGGGCTCCATCCCCCTCCTAACCAACATGTCATGCCCCATCCTGCTCAAGGGGCACGGCAAATTGGCCTTCACGGCCACCTGGGGGCTGCGAAGGGGCAATTCTTATAGTGAGCAGTGGGCGTGGTTATCTCTCCACTCTTGAGCTCTTAAAGGGCCCACATCCTGCATGGACTCTGCCCTGTTACATTGCTCTGTCCATGGAGGTGGCCACCCTGGATCACATGGGGCACTCTGGATTTTTCAGGAGTGTTCCATGTGTGGTCATGAGTGGCCACTGCATGGGTCACAGAAGCACACCTCCCCATTTTTTTCCCTCTTTCCTCTTTTCCCAGGGGGGATGTTTCCCCACTTTTCCCTCCTCCCCTTATTTTAGATGTTTTATGTTGTTGTTTGTGTATTTTTGTGTGTGTTTGTGGCAGAGTCCAGCCACAAGATGGCCCCAGAATCGAAGGCAACACAAAATTGAACCTGTCTAGGGACATACTTAGGAAAACGGGTACTGGCCCTTTAAACCAGAACAGCCTCTGCCCTATATTTTATTTATTTAACCATTTTCCTACCCCTACCCCTCCTGCTCACAGAGCAGCTCAGGGCAGCTTACAAAATGCATAAATAAAAACATAACAGAATAAAAAGGGTCTAGCCTAGCAGGAAAAGGGCAGTCACCAGGAGATGCTGAAGGGAGCACATCTCCTCAAGGACTGGCTGCCTATGGCACTGGAGCCCAGGAAAGGTGGAGCAAGGGGCCCATGCTAAAAGTACTGGACTTTGAAGCTTTTGGAGGAGCAGTAGGCCGCAACCCGAAGAATGCCTACTATCAAGGTGGGACCACACCATATATAATTTGGATTGCTTTCATTGTTTATAAGGGACTCTCCTTTGTTGGGAGAAGCCCTTAAATGTGGGTAGCTGTACGGACGAGTATGGAGATCAGACCCCAAATTTAAGAACCCCTCATCCGGGGAGATAACGGAGCACTACAGGGTGCCGGGGTTCAGAGCTAATTTCCCCATAATCTAAAGAAGAAGTGAAACCCTGTGGTGGTGTGTTTATATTTTTATATATTGTAAGCCGCCCGAAGCTGCCTTTATAGGAGTGGCGGGATATCAAATGTTTTAATAAAATGAAAATAAATAAAAGGCACACAAGCAGTTGGATGCATGGATGGTGGGGGGCATGTGTGGACGCGTCTCATTTAAAAACACCCAAAGTATTTTTTCCCTGGCCTCCCTAGTAATCCCCTTACAGTCTGAAGCCCAAGATGTAATCATCTCTATTTTAACTATAGCTAGCCTCCTGTTTGTATAATGTATATGAACAATCTAGCTGCATACAACCTGAGACCTGCTGTGCTGGTGAATTCCAGAGTCTGCCTGCATAGCCTGGTAGGAAGAGCTTTCCTAATCCAGGTACATAAAGAGGGAAGACAAACACTGAAGGAGGAAACCCAGACACTAAGTCCAAGGTGGCCAATTCCAAGTGTTCCAGAATCATGGGTTCGACCCCCAAAATCATGAAATTAATTTAAAAAACAAACATTAAAACTGGGATTCTTTTCCCCAGGGCTTTTTATTTTGGAGCCTGAACTCACATGGATCCATCCCCTGTCCTTGTGTGCATACCCTCATCTCTGCTCCCTTACTCTGAACTCAGATTTTCAGATATCGAGGGGGTGCCAGATCCCTGAACTGGAAACAAGCTACATAAAAACTTGCCATGGGGCACATTTAGCCTCCAGGCCTGAGGCCCCTACTGTAGGTCTAACAGAAGGAAATCAGGGGTGGGAGGGGCTGGTCTGAAGTGAGGGATTAGAAACGCAGTACCATTAGCATGGCTCAGTAGCTAAGCCATATGCTTTCCTAAGGTATTCTGCCCCATGCTGCCTCCAGAGTGAACTCTTCTATTGATGAGCTCCTCTAACCCAACTGCAGCTGAGGTGGATGCGAGAATGAGGGAACTGTTTGGGTTCTTTCTAGGGATGGGCGAACGCGGTTCGGCAGTTCGGAATTCGGCCCGAACTCGGCCTGTTCGGACGACCGAACTCAAACCCGAACCTGAACCCGAAGATACCAAACAAACCGAACACCGAACGGCGAAATGGCCAAACAGTTCGGTCAGTTCGGATCGCGTTCGGGTGAGTTCGGGTGGCAAAAAAAGGTTCACTGGAAGGTCAAACATGACAGGGAGGTGTCAGTCACTGAGGAGCAGACTTCCAGGCACCAGGGGTGGAGAGGCTTGCAAGAAA
>QEPC01013288.1:284644-304707 GCA_003113815.1 Sphenodon punctatus
CTGCCCCCCGCGCCCGCCCCCCGGGCCCCCAAAACACGGCCCCCCGCCCATTCTTACCCCCGCTGCCGCCTCCACTCAGTCACACTCTGGGGGAGCCTGGGTCTGCCCGCCGCCGCCACGCCGCTGGCTGGAAGGACTGAGAGTAGCGTGCGTGTGCGTGCCTCAAGTCGCCTGGCCCCTGGTCGCCCAGCAGCAGCAGCTCAGCCTCTGCTCAAGTGAGGAGTCGCCCGCCAGCCGCCTGCCTGCCTCGTGTATTCTGCCGCTCTCGCTGGACGCCGGCGCATGCGCAATGGACCTCGTTTCCAGCGCAGCGCACAGCGACGTGTCAGGGAGGCGGGGCTAAGGCCAAAGGCAGTGTGGCAGCGAAGAAGGCAGGAGGGATTCGGATTCGCCGGGGCCCGGGATTGAGGGGGGGGCCCGGCGGGGCCCCGGGGGCAGGCGGGTGGGGCCCCCACCTCCCTCTCAGCCGGGCCACTGGGGTCCAACACCACCACCAAAAAAAAAAAATTTAAACGGCAGCCGCTTAGCTATCAGGAGGGACGGACGGAATGTGTGGGCCCCCAACCATGGTGGGCCCCGGGACACATGTCCCGTCTGTCCCTATGATAGCTACGCCCCTGACCAGAGTGAGCGCGCACAACCCAGTTGTGAGAATGTTGGGAGCCATCTCAAAGAACCTTCTTTACAAGGTAGCAACCTTCTGATCAGCACGTGGGGAGGAGCTGTTTGTAAACAGCCTTATCTCCCAGCCCGACCCAGTGTCCCCTGCTGCTGCTGCTGCTGCTGCAGCACTACTAGGAGGCAGAGGCAGGTGAGGGATGGGGTCTGGAGCCAGGGAGGGGAGGAAGAATCACTTTCTGGGTGAGAAGCTGGCTGCAGCCTGCTGCCTGGCCAGGCAAGTGCAGGGCCCCGGCTGGTGGCGGGGCCATGTGCGGCCACACATGTGGCACATGCCTGGGGCCGGACCTGGTCTTAAGGTCTCTAGTTCTACCTCGGGTCATTTCCCTGTTATTCTGTCATGCCAGATCCCGGGGAAAGAAGCGAGGAAATATGTCCCTATCTCTAAAAGTCCTTTGTCTAAGGTCGTCTCTTATTTTAAGAGACCAAGATGGTCTGCAAAGACGGCCTTAACATTGATAGAGTTACAAAAAGAACCTCAAGTACATTCCCTTTGGCAGACAGCGAGAGAAGGAAGTTCAAATGTTCTGGGGGAGTTTGAGGAGTTGATGTCCATTTTCAGTGCTAGAATTAGACTAAACCGTTGTGGAGATCAGAATGGGGCAAGGGGGCCCAGGTGGCTCAACTCACATTGTAGGAATAAACGAACAGTGATGAGGAGGGCAGCGAGAAATTTGAAGCTAAATCCTTCAAAGTCCACCAGGCTTACCTTCCTGGGTTTACGTTCCCAGTACTGCAAATTGATAAATGAAAGGCGTACAAACCACCAAAAGATCCAATGGGCCCTCCTGCAAAAGGTGGCAGGAAAGAATTACTCAAAAAAATTCTGGTCACTTATCCGGCAAGCCAGGCTGGGGGGTGGGTATGTATCCATGGTTTCAATACATCCTGCAGTTTGGGAAGATTTTTCCAGGGAGGTGTTTGCACCACTACAGGGTCTAGTAGATTGTCCTCGGATGGTTTTGGAGGATTTATGTCAGCAATGGCCTCCAGTGTCTTCAGAAGAAATTATTATATTAATTGGCCAGATTAGATCAGGTAAGGCCCCAGGGGAGGATCTGATAATGGGAGACCAATTAAAGATCTCTCCAGAATGGTGGGCGGAAAACCTGGCTCCACTCTTTACCAAGATTAATGCTTCTGTGAAGATCCCCATTGATTGGATAAACAGTATAGTGATACCAATCTTTAAAAAAGGAGACCCTACTTCCCCGGGGAATTACCGGCCGATAAATCTGCTTAGTGTGGTGGGAAAATTGTACGCCCAATATCTTCTGGAAAGATTGTTGAATTGGATCAAGGCCTTTGATATAATAACACCAGAACAGGCAGGGTTCCAGAGGGGCAAGTCCACGGTAGATCATGCCCTTGTCCTCATCCAATTGATAGAGAGGGGTGTTGCCTACTGTGGAAAGGTGTTCTTGTGCTTTGTGGACCTGAGGATGGCTTTTGACTCCATCTGCAGGGAGCGGCTTTGGGATAAGCTTAGCTCCCTGCGGATGGAGCCTCGATTATTGTATCTCCTGAGGCAGCTCCATAGGGGACATACGTTGCAAGTACGCTATAACCAGGAAGGTGCCCTTACAAGGAAGGTGGAGGTGGACCGCGGGGTAAGACAGGGGTGCCTTTTGGCACCGGTTCTTTTTAACCTCTTTATAAATGATCTGCCCCCCCCCATTTGCTAATGGTGGACACTCATCCGCTGCAGGTAGGGGATAGGAAGATCTCATCCCTCTTGTATGTGGATGACGCGGTTCTTATATCGCAGTCCTTAATCGGACTTCAGAGGGCCATGCAGTCCATGGGGGGTTATGCCTTGAGAGAAGGTTTGGTCATTAATTTTACGAAAACAAAGGTTATGATCGTAGGATGCAGGAAGAACAAAGAAGTACATCAGTGGAGGATTGGGTCCAATGAAATCTCCCAAGTGTCTCAGTTTAGGTATCTGGGACTTAATTTCTCCAACTCTTTGTGCCGGCCAGCACATGGGGCTGTAGTAAAGAGTCAAGCTTCCCAGACGACTGGAGTTATTTTGAAATTCTTTTGTAGAAAGGGAGGTAAGATGCTGCTTCCTGCTCTTCATCTGTTTCGGGCTAAAGTCATACCTCAGCTTCTTTACGCCCTCCCAGTATGGGGTTTGACATCTATTGATAATCTTGAGATGGCTCAAAACACTTTTTTGCGTGCAATCCTGGGAGTCCCGAAAGGAACTCCTCAGATATTGCTGAGACTCGAATTGGGTTGTCGGCCGATATGCCTTATTGCCCTCCAGTCGATAATAAGATATTGGTTGAAGATTGTTCTTCTATCCCCCGAGGATAAGTCCTTAGTGAGGTTAGCAAGGGATGGAGGCCTTTTGGTTTCTTGGTTGGGACAAGTGAAGGAGGTAATTAGGAAGTTGGGTTTTGATCCCGCAAGGTTGGTAGATATTGGGTTTAAATCAGCATGGTTCCTGGTGAAGGAACGTCTTAGAGATCAACGACATCAGTTGGATTTGGCCCAAGTGCAGCTCCAACAGGTAGTTAGGGATTATGTCCCCCCCGGAGCGCCCCTTGGGAACTCTTCCTATTTAGTGGCTTGGCCAAACTTCCATACAAGGCAGGTATTCTCCAGATTGCGCTGCGGAGTCTTCCCGTCGGCTATTCTGGAGGGCCGTTATCGGGGGATTCCATGGGAAGACAGGTTGTGCTGCTTTTGTGACCTCCAGGCTGTAGACACTAATAATCATCTGCTTTTCGAATGTCCAATGTTAACTATTCTTCGGGACAGGGTGTTAACCCTTGCTCTAAAGTTATTGGAGAAGAATTCTGTGAACAAGTGCTATAGGTTATGTTTAGATCCAACAGCATCACCCTTAACAAAGGAAGTCGCAATTTTTGCGAATTTAGCCGATCAAGCAAGGCAAAAATGAGCAGGGGGCAGTGATAGGTTTTATAGGAGATCGAATATGGTAGATAATTCGGTCTCAGGATAGGGGTCTCCAAGATGTCGGATTTTTGAAGTTCCCTAGGACAGTGGAAGAAGCATGTGGAGAGGATCTTTTGGATGATAAAGAATAGTGGGGGATTCTGATAAATGTTGTTCATAGCTACTTCTGGGATATGGTTCCCTTGGACTCTAGGGTTGGGATGTGGATATTTATTTGATATTTTGGATTTTTTTTAAATGGTTTTATCGTTTTATGTAATGTTGATGGGTGCTATTACCCTTACAAGCAGTGCCAGAGGAAGAAGGAGTTAAAGTTTGTTTGGACTAATAAGTGGTTATCAAACCGTATCGGTTGGGGGAAATGAGTCATCTGTGTGGACTAACAAATTAGTTACGAATTTACAGTGCTGTTTATACTGTTTGTTTGGTTTTTTTGTAATGACTAATGGTCAAATATTTAATAAAAATTCATTCATTCATTCATGCAATCCGGGTATTCCGAAACACATAATATTTTCTCCATTTTTAGTTGAGTGGACAACTTTCCTTCTTTTCCAATCAGAGGATAAATCCAAGTTTCCCTCAAAATTTCATATATTGGGCAAGTCAACAACATATGTTCTATTGTTTCAATCTCATCTTGACCACATATGCATAAACGAGTCTCTATTGGAGTTGCCTTATACCGGCCCAAGGTCACAGCTGATTTTACCAATTGGAATCTTAATAATGTTATATTCTGCCTTAAATCATTTATAGGGATCTTTTCCAAATATGGTTCGAGTAGATTGGAGCCACTTTCCATCCAGCTACCTCTGTCAGATCTTCTTGTGCTGCTACATCTGTTGTTCTAATTTTTATTTGTGCTCTTATATGTTGGGATGTCATTTCTGACAATGCTCCTGTTGTCAGACCTAAACATTTTAACTGCTGCTGTAGGGATTTTATCCAGGTATATGATCCTACTCCTGCATAGGAATCTTATTCCACTAAACATTGAGTATTTTCAGACGTTACGAGATCACAGTCAACCACAGTGAACCATGGTCAATCCCACGGTGTGGCCAAAGCGCCCTGAACGTCTGTTTCGTGGGTGCCAGATGTTCACCACAGTCAATACCCACATGGGGTTGAAAATAACCATGCTTCCGGAGCTCCAGACAGGACCATCTCCGAAAGTGTGGTAAAAGCGATTCCCACCAGGAAACAAAAAAAAGTAACGACTGAACAGCAACCACCGACCAGAATCAAGCAACATGATTCCCAGCTGTGGACAAAGCACGCAGTGATGCTGCCAGGCAACAAGCAACAACACAGACCGGGGAGGGAGATTTAAAGGGCACACAGCAGCAGCCGGGATGAGCCGCCCCCGGCGCCTTCCAGGTGCTTTGACCACGGCCCAGGCCGGGATCGGTGTAACTTCTGTTGCACTGCCCCGAACCGTGGTCTGCTGGTCCGATTCCCTGCCATGGTCCCGCTCCCGTCACGTCTGTTTCTGGCCTCTCTTGCCCACGTGGGGTGGTTAGCCGGTTCGCCACCACTGGGAATCCACTGTGGTGAATCGGGCGCCTGTAACATCTGAAATCACCCATTGTTGCAACAATGAGTCCTCTTTCTGGTTCTTTAGGTGGACCCAATAATTTATAATGGCCTGCCTCCTCTTGGACCCTATTGAATATACCCCTGTCTCTACCCAGACTACTGCTGCTGGCACCACTTGTGGGACTCCTAAGAGCCCTCTCAAAAAATTATTTTGGACTATCTCTAGCTTACTGTGTTTCCCTACCGGAATTACCTCTGATCTGAACAACAAGCTTGTCTGAACTTTTGCTCTGTAAATTTCTAGGAACTTGGACACTTCTAAAAAATTTTATCTTCTTGCAAGGGATAAGGCAACGCCTTTGCTATTATTTTCTTTTTGTGATTTTCCCATCTCCCGTTTGCACTATATTCGATCCCCAAATACCTTGCCGACTCAACTTGGTGAATTATATTTCCTTGTACCTTCCATACCTGTTTTTTAGTTCTCTTCCCTATCATCATTACCTGCATTTTTCCAAAGTTTATTTCTAACTTATTCTTATCACAATACACCGCACACGTTTGTAATAAACCTTGGAGACCCTTCTTGGTTTGTGACATCAAAACGATGTCATCGGAAAACTGCAAGACTGGGATACCATAGTCCCTAATTTTAGGCAGATTGTATTTATAGCCTTTCAATTCCTCTACTAAATCACTAACATATAGGTTAAATAAGTGGGCCAAGCACACACCCTTGCTTCATGCCTTTTGTTGTTCCTATAGGGATAGTATGGGTATTATCATTTTCCCGGATAGCCACTGTATTTCCTGTGTGGACTTCTATTAATAATGCAAATAAGTCATGGTTTATACCCATGTCTATCAGTTTTGCCCATAATCTCCCCTAGACACTGTGTCGAAAGCTCCTTTGAGATCCACAAAGGCAAAATATTGTTGGGCTCGTCTAATTACCAAATATTTGTCGACCAAGTGGGATAATATAAAACAACAATCTGTCACTGAGCAATTAGCTCTAAATCCAAACTGCTCTTTAGGAATCAACCTCTTGGTTTCGGTCCATTCTTCTAAACGTTTTAAGACTGTCGCATACATTTTGCCCAAAACCGGGAGGAGGCAAATTGGCCTGTAACAAGCAGGATTCTTTGTGTTCCCCTTTTTAAAAAGGAGAAGTAGTATACCATGCCCCCAAACCTTTGGGACTTGCCTTGTTTGATTTATAAAGGTGAATGTATCGGGGTCCACCATCTAGCTGCTGCCTTAAATACTTCCACCTTTATAAAGTCATAACCAGGGTCCTTGTTTCTTTTTAATTTTTGAATTATTTCACATATCTCTTCACTTACTCTTGCTCTAAATTCACTATTCCTATTGACAACTAGACTCTGTACAGGGAGTTGTTCTTCCTGATCTTCTCCATACAGGCCACTGAAATATTTAATCCATACTTCATCCTTTATTATATTTCCCCGCTGAGTATTATCCCTTTTTGTAAAAGATCTAATTAGGAACCAAAACTTGGCTGTATTTTGCATTTTTGCTGCCACCATCAATTGCCCCCAAAACATCTGCTCATATTACCTTTTTCCCCCCAATGATAAATGCTTTATATATTTTCTTTTTCCCAATGTATTCCTTTTCACTTTCTTCTGATAACATCAAATCCTTTTTAGCCTTCCATAACTTCCTCTTTGCTTCCTTACACTCTTGGTCGTACCATTTTCTACCTTCCTGACTTGTAGGGCTACTTACTCTAGATAAAAAATTCTGACCTATATATGTGAGTGTATCATTTAGTATCTGTTCTAGATCGTACCAGTCTAAATTTAATCCTTCCCCACTGATTTTAGTATTAACCGCACTCTTCCATAAATAATTCACTACTTTAATTGAGAGTGAAGTAGACCATTTGACCCTTGCTCTTCCTTTTGGCTGGATTCCTAGCTTATCACTCTTGCTTGCTGAACTAATTGGGGCATCTATCCAAAGAATTGCATCTAATGGCATATGGTCAGATTCTGTACGTAACTGTACCTTAAAGCTTTTTACTATATTCCAATCTGTGGAACTGATCAAAATATAATCCAATATACTTCTACCTTTCAGATTATAGTATGCATATTGTCCTTCCCAATCGTCTTTATTTCTCCCATTTACTATTATTAGATTCAGGTTCAGGATAAGCTGGCTAATATTAGTTCTGGTTTCTGTAACTCCTTGATCTTTTGAACTCCTATCAGGAATACCATAGATTGCAGTCATTGAATCATTCATCACATCCTGACTTTCTCCCAATCGTGTGTTAAAGTCTCCCATTATTGCTGCTGGATATTGCTCCATTAGATCTAATATAGAGTTCTCTGAGACCAAATCTCATTCTTATAATATGGAGAGCTTGCAGGTGGTATATATATGTTAAATAGCAAAATGTTTCCCGTACTCGGGAGTTTGCCTAAGATCCCTTGTATCTCATTACTCATATAAGGCAGAAGTACAAAGTATCGAGCAAGGCTTTCAGCCACTAAACACATTAGATCGCCTGACACTCTACCTTTCATCTTTCCTTTGGTCCCACCCTGTGAAAAAACCTGAAATCCAGGGACCCCCAAAACCTCTTCTTGCTTTAACCAGGTTTCTTGGAGCCCCATTCCTAGGAGAAACTTTTGACAATCATGATCCACAGCTTTTGTTTTATAACCTGAGATGTTCCATGACATTATATGCAGCCCTTTGTTGAAATCAAATCAAATTTTATTTGGTGTGACCAAAGGTCATTACCATAGATTAAAATATGTCCAATTTACAGGATTTCTAATACAATAACTATAAAATAAATCAGCATCATATAGTTACATCAACTACATATACATATGAATAAATAAATTCCCCAATAAACCCACATGTCTTTAGAGCAGAAGAGCAATCTATGAAGCAGAGGCATGGCCTTAGATGATCCATTGTTTTGCTTTTCCATTCAGCCACAGAGTAAGACATCTTGCTGAATAGCTTAAGGCGAAACACCCAAGACTGTTACTGAGTCAAGGAAATTTCCACAGGATCTCGTCCAAAAGAAATGATGATCGCAGACTCCTTTGCAAATATAGTCGCCTCAAATCCCTCCAAAACATGGGATCATGAGACCATCAAGGCACCAACTTGATCCAAAGTAAACCCCCCAAAATCCATAGTCAGTAAGCTTATTCAGAACATAGATTAAATAGACTGCAGGCCAAGGGTCAAGTCCTCTTTGATAATACCCTGGGATAACAAAAAATTCCTTCTCACAATGAAAGCCTGTAATAGAAAATTTGCTACTGCTACAGACATTTCTCTAGAGGAGTCCTCTAAGAGGAACTTCTCTAACTCAGAGGTGGTTCTGCCAGGTCTCATCAGGAGAACATGGGCCAACCACCGCTCCCACAATCATACATTCGACAGTGAATCAGTATATGTCCTACAGTCTCCGCTTCTAATTGGTCAAATTGCAAGTCGAAAGGAGCTGCAGTCAGACGGCCCTCCAAAATTCTGGAGGGAAGAGCATTAACTCTAGCGGCAAAAAAATAGTATCTTTGTCTATAAGAAATAAATTCTTTAAAGTAAGTGACCATAGATCTTTTTTCCGGGACTAGACAGACTTTTTCCGGGACCTGTTGAGTGAGTGAAATGAGGCCACCATGGCCAAGTCTTCCTGCCTATCTAAATCCTCTGCTCTCAAAATAATTTCAGTTCTGGCTGAGTTAAATGATTTATTAGCTAGATATGCAGCAGAAAATCCCATATGACATAACGTGGCTAGGGCCGACTCCTGCCAATGGCTAATATGGGAATCTACCTGGAGATAGGCTAACAAGCCCCCAAGCAGAGGATGCATCACTCTAAGCCAAAGCTGCAATTGTAGCTTCTGGACAAGGCATTTGATGGAAAGCTGACCTAATTCCAGCTGTAAAGTCACCGTCAGGATACAATTTATAGCCCTACATAAAGTTCGTAAAAATTTTGCCTGTACCACCCTTAATTTATCCACAACTGCAGGGGCCCAAATTGCCACCCCATAAAGCAATTGGGATATACTTTGGCATTGAAGAATCTAATTGCAGGTAATAAGACCCCCCTACGGTAATGGTGAAAAAAGCATAAGGCCCCTTCGATTTCAATAAAGCAAACTGGAGGTGTGAGTTCCAACCCCCCTTTGAGCAAAAAATTAATCCCAGATACTTATATCTTTTGACCTGCTCAATAGGCTGACCTTTAATAAACCACTGGAATTTACAAGCAACCCTTTGTTTGCTGTTCTGGGTTTTTGATTTTCCTTAGATCTGGTTGGGAATTTCCCAAATTTCCCTTTAGGAAAATCATATACCCGCGATATCCCCAGTCAATCTGGCGGATTCTTTCCTTGCGCCTTTGTACTACAAGTCTCTTGCCCTTCTGGCTCTACTTCTTCATGAAATTGATCTATTGAGGGTCCTGCTTGGGGTTCTATTATTGCCTTAATCTGCACTACTTCACTGTACCGAGCCAATTTCCCTTGACTCGTTCCTTTTTGGGGTGATCCTGGCACATTTTGCTGTATCCCTCCCAAGTTATCAAAGCCCAATTCATTAGGATATAATAATAATAATAATAATAAACTTTATTGCGGGGCCAATGGCCATTGCAAACACAAACATAAAATACAAAAACACAAGCCAATACGGCTCAAGTACAGTAACCAAATAATTAAATGTATAACCAGGCCATTAGTTGAAACAACAAAGCAGAAAAATACCGTAATATCCAGTAAGCAGATCAAGGAATACCTAGCTAGAATCAGAGACCAGAGTCAGGTAATCTAGAAACCTCCCTCCCATCTTCCCTACATAGGATTAACTCCCTCCCCTTTCTTAATGCCAAAAACCTTGTAAAGAAAGAGGGCCACATCTCTGGGTTTTGTCCTATCTCGGCCAGATAGTAACGAAACCAGTACCTGTTGGTCACTCAGAGACAGGTCGAGAAAAGGCAAAATCCACTTAGTGCGCAAACTTGTATACCATTCACAATGCAGTACAGTATGCTCCATAGTGTCCGGGAGTGGCAGCACACAATCACAGGGGGGGACTGGCAGATGCCTCCCCTTAAATCGGCTCTCCGTAGCACCACAGGGGAAAACGCACAGCCTAGCCATGATAAAGCATCTATGAACTTGGTGGCTCAGCTGATGGAATAGATACAGGGCCAGGGCAAGAGGGTACTCATACAGTTCCATGACCAGTGTCAACGAGGGCATGCCTCTAAGGTCAGCAATCTCCTCCTGGGAGGAGATGTCGGCCAACCTTTGGAAAAAAAGGGCCCTAATGGCCCCAAAATTCAATAAATGAAGGTCATCGAGCTCAAGACCCATATGGCAAAGCCTGCATTAGGATATAAATACCTTGTTGCAGTTAACACCTCAAGATTATGCTCTGCCTGATAAGCTTCCTTATCACCCAATTTACTTGAAGGTTGGTAGTCTAATGTTGTAGTGGTGAGCCTCTCTTCTAAAGTTTTCAGCCTTTGGAATAGAATATCCTGATCTATCACTGACAAACCCTGAGGGCTGGTTAACCTTTCAACGTTACAAACAAATAATTCTTTATTGACTCTACGGTTTCCTCTCTCTCTCCTTGTTGTTTCCATGGGAGTCCATCCTTCCCCTGTGCTTCCAAGGTTTGTAACATGTTCTCCTTTACCCTTACTGAACTGCCGTTCTCATCAATCTGGTTTTCCCTAGCTAGTAATTGGTTGAATCCTAACTGCTTGTCACTTTGCTGATTTTCTTGTACTTCCATATCGTTCCCTTCCTCCTCTCCATGTTTTCCCTCTATTCCCCCCTCCCCCTCTAAGTCTAGCAAAATTCCCTTCTGTTTTCCTTCCCATATCATTTCTTTTTTTAAAATCTTGATTATCCCTTGCTTCTTTGCTTATTTTAACCCTCTCCCTTTTTGGACCCATAAGGACCGTATCATCTTGAATGATAAGGACCGTACCTCTTGAATAAGGACCGTACCTCTTGAATTTCTTGTACATCAACTCTTCTCCCTAGCAGATTTGACAAATATTTTGCTACCATTCCTGGGCTTTCCCAATTATGTGTTAATCCATTTATATTGGGGCCTATTCTCAGTTCTATAGCCTTCCTATTTACTCTCATTGATCGTTGTTCCCATCTATCTTTCCTTATCCCTGCTAATAAGTGAGTCCTATACCCTTGTGTCTCCAGGAATTTCTTCCTATATATTTTACTAGACTAGTTCTTTCTTGTTTTTTAAATTTATCTATTTTTGTAGCACCTTTGAGCTCCATATTTTCCAATTTTCCTAATACTCCATTCAATTGGAACTTTACCTTTATTAATGATCTAATCTCTATATCTGAGATACTATTGAACATAGCTGCTATGGTCATTGTTATCAGATTCGATTGCTTGGCCAAATATTCGCTCAGGGGTGATTTTGTTTCCATACCAACATCGGTCCTTTCCCAATCCTCCTGGGATGACTTTCCTACTTGTTCTTCTATCTGGTTTTCAGATCCCCTTAAAGTTTCTACTATATCTTAATTTCCTTTCCTTAATTTAGCTAAGGGTGAAAATGGGTTTTGCGTTAGGAGTGGGGACTGGACCGCATATCTGTTTCCATTTTCTATCCTAGAGTATTTTGACTATTTGGCTTCTAACATTACTGGGGATGGAGTTTGCCTATTTCTTTTCCGCTCCATTACCAATGGTTGTAGGAGCTATCTACTCCCTTAGGTATAACAGTTGTTTTCCTGACAGCCGGGCTTAATTATGCAATTGAGAGAAAGTACAATCCCCAGATACTTATACTCCTATGGAGCTATTTGCCAACTATCACAGCTACCACTACTCAACTTCATACATAAAATAGACAGATAATTGTAGCATTACTAATTTACAGAACTATATTTAACGTTCAAATGGTCTCTTCTACAAAAGATAAATCTAGGGCTAGTTTTGCTCACACCCAAATCCATCGAGGGTAACCCGAAAGGTCCTCTTGCTTCCCGGCAATTAGCCTGAAAATATTGTCATCATAGGTCCCTTACCAACATGGATAATATCCCCAGTTGACTTTTTAGCAGCTTCTTCAATTGCCCAACTGAGACTAGTTCTTCCAAAAAAGATACAGCTTAGCTTTTAACCAAGCGGGAAAACCCAATGGATATCCTTCATCAATGTACCAAATAGCTCCACCACGGTCAACAATCATGGGGGATAGCTTGGCCTCAACGGCTCTCAAGGGCCTCACAAGGGCCGTGCCCTTGTGCGCGCGGCCCACCAGCGCGGCCCGCAGTGACCGTGCTACAAAAGTAGACTCAGGTAAGCGTGGGGGTGTGTCCTCAGCTCTCACTTGTCCCGCTGTCACCCCGAATCCGCCTTTTACCACTCAGCTGCGCCTCTCTTCTACAAGGGCATACAGAGAGGTGTTTTGCGATGGCTGGCCCATGATAATGGAACTCCCTCCCCTTGGAGGTTTGTCTAAGCCTGAGCCTGCTCATCTTTCAGAAACGATGTAAAACCTTTCTGTTGGACTAGGTATTTGGCAGGCAGGTATAAGGTTGGGTGGGGGTTATAGAAAGAATTGTGGGGAGGTTAAGGGGATTTAAAAGATGTTTATATTAGTTTTAAGGTGCCCTGAGTTTTAATGGGAAGGGCAGCATATAAAAACAAACAAACAGTATAGATGTCTGTTCATGAAGCTATGGGATCAGAGGTTTCAATATGGAATGAATTTTCCGTGGCTTTATCATAATGGGCATTTTTACACACACCTTAAAACGCTGGTCTTTCAATCTTCTGGGTTTACAAGTCCACAAGTAAGTTCCTGGATGCATTCTTCACACAAACACTGCCCTGAGGCAGCCTCAGCCACAGCTGTAGACGTGAGGGGCTGCCATAGAAACCAAGTGACCACAGCTGCCTGGAGCAAAGCAGTTTACCAGGAGAACTTTTTACACACAAAAGTTCTGGGAGAAGTTATACGCAGAAGTACAAAGAGCCAGATGTTTAAGATCTGGGTGAGTGATTTAGATGCAGAAAGTTCAGGATGTAACAGCAAACCTTCAGGAGAAATGTGTGTGTAAAAACACCCTATGTCTGCTAACACCCAGTAGATGCTTTTGATTTCTCTCAGGAAATCAAAAGTAGGGTGAGATTGGAAACTGGGGACTTATGGGTTGGGGTTGGCCAGCAACAATTGACCTGACCCCTGACCAGTGGCATTGAGGTTAGCACAACCACCTCAGCAGTTCCCACCATTTTGTGGTTAGAAAACCAAAGCAGTCTGGTCTAGGTTCTGAGAATTCCAGGCTTTGGCCACACCTGATGCTCCATCTCCGATATACATCCGCAGCAGGTTTACTCCCAAGGGCAACTGCCCCTCTAATCCTGCCCTGCTGGTTTCAGTACAGCAGAGGTTGGATGGGGAATTCTCTCTATGACCGTGAGTTCATTTTGCTTTCACTTAGCTGTTCATGTCTCCATGTACAGCTCTCCTAGGTGGTGTCCGCTGGAAATTTGTCCATGGGCACTGTTCAGGGGTCTCTGCTCAGTAGTCCCTTATTTTTACCTTTTGATCTGATTGCCTGTGTTTTTAACCCTATTTTTAATTTTTTTACCCATAACTCCCTGATCATTCACTCTGCCCGTCGCTTCGACCATGTAACGCCTCTCCTCCTCTCCCTTCACTGGCTCCCCCTTCCTGAACGTATCCTGTTCAAACTCCTGGTTTTCACGTTCAAATCGCTCCATGACCAAGCTCCCCCTTACCTCTCGGACCTAATCGCCCTACGCGCTCCTGCACGCGCTCTCCGCTCTTCCGCTGTCCCCTCCCTCGCTCTCCCTCGCTTCTCCTGCTCGCCCAACCGCCTTCGTCCCTTCTCCCTCGCTGCCCCGCATGCCTGGAACTCCCTCCCTGCCGACATCCGCCTCGCCTCCTCCCTCCGCTCCTTCAAATCCCTCCTCAAGACCCACCTTTTCCATGCTGCCTTTCCCAATGCCCTCTAGTCTTTCCCCTTGCTCTTACTGTCAGCCCTCCTCTGCTGACTGCTGCTACCGACCACCTTGTAACCAAGCCAAGTGCACGCACCTGAGACTTCGCATCCGCCTGAATGTTTGTTTGTCTTCCCATGTCTCTCCCGCTGTCCCCTCTCCTTGTCTCCCCCTCCTTGTCTTTTAGATTGTAAGCCACAGGTAGGGACCGCAGCTGATTGTATGTTCTGTACAGCGCCAGGTTGTTACTGGCGCTTTATAAATGTTTAATAATAATAATAATAATAATAATAATAATTTATTTATTTGAGTGGAGCATCTGTCGATAGGGCTCTGCTGAGAACTTCTTCCACATCAGCAGAGGAAGCAAATAGTATTAGGACTAATTACTTCAGCTGGAGAAATATGCATAATGGCTGAGCCTCAATCTCAAGGAACTGACAATCAGAGAAGCCTCAGGAGGGACTATGAAAGACTGAAGGGTATTTCAGTGAAGAAAGGACCCTACAGAGGCCTAGTTCAAGACTTTATGGAAGAGAAATACATGTAGGGAGATTGCCCGGGCCTGTCATCTCAGGCTGGAGGAAAGGATTTCCTAGGACTCAGAGTGTCTTTAAATAAGCATGGTGGGCAGGGGTCCATGGCTGCTGAGTGGCATAGCTGCGGGGCATTCCCGCATGTGATGTGTATGGGGAGCGCTTCACACGGGTGGCTCCCAGCATGCTTACCCTGGCCAGAGGCAGTCTCTCTCCACACATGTTGCTGGTCCTGCACGGAGCACTTCCAATTTTTTGACGGTGCTCTGTGCATGGTCATAAAGATAAGCTGCTCAAGTTAGACCAGCGGTCCATCTTAGCCCTGTATTGTCACAACCTGCCATGGCAGCAGGGTTTCAAATCCAGCTTTCCAGGGTCTCCAGCAGAGGCCTCACCCAGGCGTGTTACCCAAGACCCTGCAGGAACTCCAGCAGAGGCCTCATCCAGGCATGCTACCAGAGATCCTGATTTGGAGATACCAGTGATTCAACTTGGGACCTTTATACATGCAAAGCATGCGCTCTACCACCTGAGCCATCGCCCACCCCGTGAGTGACAGCTGCGTATTCCACAGGAGCATGCTCCCCCGCATACCACCTTCACATGATCAATTGGACATGTGGTCGGTGTGGGGCCATGTGTGGACATATCTCATTTAAACACCCGACACCCACCCCCCCGATGAGTCAGTCTGAGCGGGTCCGTGTTGCAGCGGGTCCTGGGATCTATGCTAAGGGCTACAGCTCTGTTAAAAACAAAGCCCAAACCCAGTGCAATGTCATATCTATTAGCAAATCACTCTAAAAAGACCTCTCCTTTTAAAGACAACTGGATGAGTTCCTGGAGGCTGGGGTCCATCGATGACAAGGTTAGCCTGGAGACGAAATCTCTAATTGCTGCAATAGATCACTCCCTGTATATTCTGTATTTGTGCACTTCTGCTTTGACCCACTTTGGATGAAGTTAACACTGGAATTAGCTTGGGAAACAAAGCTTCTGTGGCCCACACAAACAAATGTCAGTATAATATCAGAAAGCATTGCGGAAGGGAGGGAGAAGGTGGAACTGCTCCAAGGGCAGATCTAGACAAGCACTGACTGTGTGACTGCAGAGTGAATAAGCTTCAAATGACAACCTGAGTGTGAGGAACACACACAAAAAACCAGGCCCATCTAGCCTAGAGAACTGGGGGTCATGATCTATGGAGGGCCCACAGCAACTCAGGAGGGAGCCCCATACACTACAAACAACATATACGTGCCATACAGGGCTGCAGTACCGGGTGCTGCTGCAGGGGGTGTTATGCTTAACTGAATATCAACAATTCATTAAAGCAACATTTTCCTTTTCGCAATGGGTGAGACAGAGGTGTCCGTCAAACATTCAGGTTGGGTCCCATAGCACCATTTCTCACCGGGTGTCAACTTTTCTTGATTTGACACTTGTGAAATTATGGCCCTTTTTACATGAGAAGCACCCACTCATGCCCATGAAAGCCCACACAGTGGACATGAGTGAAGGTGTCCTGTTTGAAAGCGGTGGTGGTGGGCGTGCATGCACGCGTGCTCCCGTGTAACATGCACATCCACCCCCGCACGGAGCAACTGGCAAAAACGCAGATTGCGGCATGCATGGGGATGCATGGGGGATGGGTTTGCGCCCATGTGCACCTGCCCCCCACCCCCGCACGTCCACGGACTGCCCCCCCCATCTGCAGCCCGTTCAAAAAGGGCCTACATCTGCACTATTTTTGATCTTACATCAGAAGATTCCTCAAACAAAGCTTTCAGTATTGAGAGATTGCTGAAGATTCAAAATAGAGCAGAAAAGGAAATCCTTACAGACAGAAGTTTTTTACCAAATGGTTTGCTCTATATAACAGAGGCATTTTGAGAATGTTGATTGTGACCAATCTGTTTGGAGACAAACTACTTACTCCAGAGTACGTGAATGCTGGGACTTGTTGCCCCAACAAGCTTTTATCAGAATATAATCATACATGCTTGTTTGTTATATTTGTTTATGTTTTCCAGATTCAAGATGACTGGAAGTATGTTGCCATGGTAATTGATCGCATTTTTCTGTGGGTTTTTATACTGGTATGTATTCTTGGAACAGCGGGACTGTTTTTACAACCCCTAATGGCTGGAGACGAGATCTAGAAGATGCAGTGCTGCTAAAGCAATTTCTTGTATGCTGACCAAACATCTTATGATTTTCCTTTTTGTTGTTGTTGTTACCCAGGATGTTTCTGTGTATGTCTCATTAGTTCAAGGAGAATTCGCTCAATGCTCATTATATGCTGGACATAGCCAACTTTGATACAATTGTGAAGTTCTTCAGCTATTATTGTGCTAAGTAACAGATTTAAGTGTAATGACAATCTCAAGGAAGCTTTCTCCAGACTGTCATCTCTTACCAAAAAAATCCTGCAAAATATAAATGACATATAAAAACTTAAAAGATGTGTTAAGAAGGGTGTGTAATAAACAGGCTGTGATTTACAAGCCACTTACTCCAGAGTAGCCAGGCCTTCAATGGGGCTACTCTGGAGTAAGTGGCTGGTGGATCGTGGCCATAGGGTATTTTCAGACGTTACGAGATCACGCTCAACCACAGTGAACCACGGTCAATCCCGCGGCGGGGCCAAAGCGCCCTGAACATCTGTTCGGCGGCTGCCAGATGTTCACCACGGTCAATACCCACACGGGGTCAATTTCAACCACGCTTCCGGGGCTCCCTGCCGGACAATCTCCGAAAGCATGGTCAACGAGATTCCCAACGAGAACCAGCAAAAAGTAACGTCTGGCCAGCAACCACTGGCTGGAAGCAAAGGAAATGATTCCCAGTCGGGGACAAAGTACGCAGTGTCGCTGCCAGGCAATGAGCGACAACACAGGCCGGGGAGGGAGATTTAAAGGGCACACAGCAGCAGCCGGCATGAGCCGCCCCAGCACCTTCCGGGTGCTTTGACCACGGCCCAGCCTGGGATTGGCGTAACGTCTGTTGCGCTGCCCTGGGCCGTGATCGGGCGGCCCGATTTCCTGCCGTGGTCCTGGTCTCGTCACGTCTGTTCGGGGCTTTTTTTGACCACGGGGGGTGGTGGTTTGGTTCACCCCCGCCGGGGATCCACTGTGGTGAATCAGGACCGCGTAACGTCTGAAAATACCCATGGTCTCAGTGCTTATCCAATGTCTGATGGCTGTGGGGGACTGGATGAGAGCCAACTGACTGAGGTTGAATCCTGGCAAGACAGAGGTGATGCTGGTGGGTAAGGCGACGGGGGTAATGGCCCCCGTTGTGGATGGGGGTCTGTCCCACGTTGGTTCCCCAGGTGTGGAGTCTGGGGGTGTTCCACGATGCGCAGCTACGCCTGGATGCCCAGGTGGAGGCTGTGGCGAGGAGTGCCTTTCACCAATTACATCTGGGACTGGTGCGGTGGCTTCGGCTGTATGTTTCAGACTCTGACCTGGCCATCCTCTTCCATGCTTTCATCACCTCTGGACTAGACTGTGGTAACACGCTCTACATGGGGCTACTCATGACAATGGCTCGGAGCCTGCAGCTAGCGCAGAATGCGGCCGCCCATCTCTTGGTGGAATTGGGCTGCCGGGAGCACATAACACCGGTGCTCTGTGCTCTGCACTGGCTGCCAATAGCGTTCTGGGCCCGCTTCAAGGTGTTGGTTTTGACCTATAAAGCCCTGAACTGTCTAGGCCTTGCTTACCTGCAGGATCGCCTCACCCCCTGGGTGCTGGATCAACCCCTGCAGTCATCCAGGGGTGCCCTGCTCGAGGTCCCCCGAATCTTTTGGGGGGTCACGCTGGAGAGGGCATTCTTGGTGGCAGTTGTGGAACTCCCTTCTGGTGGGGGTGTGGCTTGCCCTGGACCTCCCCTCTTTTCGGAAAAGCTGTAAGACCTGGCTGTTCCGCCAGGTGTTTGGTGGGGGAGAGGGGTGAAAGGGGTGTGTGTTAAACATCACCCTCCTTTTGGCAGTTTAAAAAATGTTTTATATTGGATTTTATTTGTGTTTTTATATTGTAAGCTGCCCCGGGCTGCCTGATGGCAGGCGGAGTGAGGTATTACATTGAAATTAAATTTTAAAAATAGTTAACAGAACTTTCAAACCACAGCATTTCTCCAGCAATGCTCAGAGAACAGAGGGAAGTTAAATTACTTGGTCTCCCTGACCTATTTCCAACACTGCTACATTAAACAAAGTCCCTCTGGATACATTATGCATAAATACAGTTCTCCTAAGAACAAGATCAAAACAAGAATTGATACAGTACAAGCCACAAAAGTAAAACATCTTTCAAGGGACTACAGAACCTGAAGTGCCATAATAACAAGCAAATTGTTGGTATTTGGTGCAGCTATGGTTATTTGGGAGGTATCTGTGGATTACAGGGACACAGCCATTGAGAGTAGCCTGAGATATTGGCTTCTCCCTGCCGGCTAACAGGGAGCTCCAGATACCTCTGTCAGATCAGTCGATTGCCACAGCAACAGCCGAAACAATTGTTGTTTTTCACCTGCCCCAGCCTCACCTCTGAGATCATTTGCATGCTTCAAGTGGAGTCTATTAGTTTGAAGGCTTCTTTGAGATGGTTTAAACTTTATCATGATAGGATACCAATGTTTAAAAGCAAAACTGGGTGGATTAAGCAATTAAGTACAAGGGTAAATCATAAATGGATATTTGAATTTAAAAGTAGTTAAGCAAATGTAGCAGGATTTTACCCATCTCTCACTTGGACATGAAACAAGAGAAGGAAGTTTTCAAGGTATTTAAAGAACATAAGAAATGTCATACTGTGTCAGACCAATGGTCCATTAAGCCCAGCATCCCATCTCCAACAGTGGCCATTTTTGGTTGCTTAGGGAAAGTACCCAACAGGTCCTAATGGGGTGATTCATTCCTTGCCATTAGCTCCCAGCAGTCAGAGGTTACATCCCCCAGTCTACTTGGCTAATACCCATTCATGAACCTATCATCCAAGGCCTAATACTTGAATTATTAAAGACATTGGGTGTAAACTAGTGGTGGGACCCCGGGCCCATTACCGGCTACCGGATTTACCGGTTACCGGTTCTACGAAAACTGGATTCCCGGATTAAATCCGGTAGACCGGTACCAGATTTATTTCATTGGTTTCAATGGGGCGCTGTGTCCCCATTGAAACCAATGAAATAAATTAATTCCCTCCCCCTCCCCCGCTGTGCGGGTGGAAGGGGGGACACCCCCCACCCACCCTGCCCAGCCTGGATTTTTGTTTTAAAAAAGACCCAGAGGCGAGCCCACCCCCCAGCACCAGCGGCCGCGGCGTCCCCGCAGCCGCCGGTAAGTA
>QEPC01013288.1:305850-316317 GCA_003113815.1 Sphenodon punctatus
AATAGACACAGAAGGGGAAGACAAGGAGAGGGGACACAGGGAGAGACAAGGGATAAATAACATTCAAGCGGATGCGAAGTTGCAGGTGCACGTGCTTGGCTTGGTTGCGGTTAGGCAGGAGTCTGCTGGGAGGGCAGACAGCAAATATTGCGGGGAAGGTTCTAACAGTCGTTGGGATAAGCAGCGAGGAAGAGGTGGGTTTTGAGGAGGGATTTGAAGGTGCAGAGGGAGGGGGCAAGGCAGATGTGGGCAGGGAGGGAGTTCCAGGCATGGGGGGCAGCAAGGGAGAAGGGACAAAGGCGGTTAAGGGAGCAGGGGAGAGGAGAGAGAGCGAGGGAGGGGACGGAGGAGGAGCGGAGAGTGCGTGCAGGAGCGTGTAAGGAGATTAGGGCTGAGAGGTAAGGGGGAGCTAGGTTGTGAAGGGATTTTCAGGTGAATACCAGGAGTTTGTGAAGGATGCGTTCAGGAAGGGGGAGCCAGTGAAGTGAGGAGAGGAGAGGCTGTACGTGGTTGAAGCGACGGGCAGAGTGGATGACCCTAGCAGCGGAGTTTTGGATGGAGATAAGGGGGAACAGGTGAGAGCGGGGGAGGCCAGCAAGGAGGTTGCAGTAGTCAAGGCAAGAGATGACCATGGCGTGAACAAGGGTTCTGGCTGAGAGAAAGGGGCGAATCTGAGCAACGTTATGGAGGGCGAAGCAACAGGACTTGGCAACAGAGTCGATGTAAGGTTTAAAGGAAAGGTGAGAATCGAAGACGAAGCCCAAGCTACGGGCTTGGGGAACGGGACGGATAGCGATCCCATCAATAAGGATAGACAGGGGAGAGGAAGGGTAGGGAGGAAAGATAAGGAGTTCAGTCTTAGCCATGTTGAGCTTGAGTTGATGTTGGGACATCCAGGCAGAGATATCAGAGAGACAGTTGATGAAGCAAGCTTGGATAGAAGGGGAGGGGTGTGTGTGGAGAGATAGAGTTGAGTGTCGTCAGCATAGAGGTAATATTGGAAGCCGTGGGAGGCAATGAGTTTGCCAAGGGACAGGGTATAGATAGAGAGGAGCAGAGGGCCCAGGACAGAGCCTTGGGGAACCCCCACTGAGAGGGGGAGGGAGGAGGAGTTAGAATTGGGAAGGGACACATTAAAGGAGTGGTCAGAGAGGTAGGAGGAGAACCAGTCAAGGACGGAGCCGCAGAAGCCGAGGGAGTGAAGAGAGTCCAGTAGGAGCGAGTGAGTGGTGAGTGAGGAGTGAGTGTCAAAGGCAGCAGAGAGGTCAAGGAGGACAAGAATGGAGTAAAGGCGCTTAGATTTAGCGACAAGTAGATCATTGGTGATCTCCGCATCCATCTAAGCCACCCATTGTGTCACAAGCATCAGTGAAAATATAACCATCATTAAATAAAGGCATTACAATACTGTAAAACGATAGTTTTGGATCTTGGAATTCCATATGCTACAGCTAAACACTTAAACAAAACATAGGTAGGCAAGTAGATTATTTTTTAAAATCCTGTAAAGCGTGGGAGGAGAGGTGGCCTATGAGGAATGTTTTTATAAAGCATTCATTCCATAATCTGTTTTTACCACCAACTGTAAAGTTACTTAAACAGGACCACAGACACAAAAATATACAGTATGCTAAAGAACTGTAGCTGTAAGAATAATAAAAAATATGAATAGTGTTTTCTATTTGAAACTGGAAACTTCCCAAGTAATTGTTATATTCAGATCATAGTACTACATGAAAAAATAAATAGGATTACAGTGATGCAATTTTTCCTTTGATCTTTTATTTTGGCTGTGCAACAGAAGCTGTGTAGGCATAACATTACCAGCTGTTTGGTAATTCACAGAAGGACAGACCCAGCAATGAAGGCTTACAAATCACTTGTTTTTATTTAATACTGAAAGATTCAAATATTTGGCTTCCATGACCCAACCTTTAAAATTTCAATATAATCCCACAACCTCAAAGACAGGCAAAGTATGTCAAATATTAATCAGGATCGTGACTACAACTGCAGATGGCAACTTCACATGAAGGACACAACCTACAGTTTGTTGCTTTTTGGAAGAGATTTACAGTTTGAGATGCAGCTGAGCCCAGGAATTCTGGTGTGTGTCTTTTTTAATTTGACTAAATTATGGAAGCGATTTAAAGCTCTGTCCAGAGGCCATAATTTCAGCTAGTAATCAGTGTGAGAGATAAATAAAACCACGTGGCTAAAACACTGGCTGGTAATCAATTTTATTTCAGTTTATTTCCTGTGTCTGAGGGGGATCTGTATAACTTTGGGGAAGTTATCTAACTCAGTGCTTCAGTTTCCCTATCTGTGAATCTAGGATAATACGTATTTAATTACCTCGCAGAATGTTATGAAGCTTTCCTGATGTTTGTAATGTATTACAGAAATGCACAGTATTATTTGCATACTCTCACATTGTAACTATTACCAACTTAAGCAAACCATTTTCATTGAAAATTTACAAATAAAGACACATCAAATCTTTGACTTAATTTTTTAATATCACCACCAATACAGGAGTACCTCAAGTGCATCAGGACAGCTAGTTAATGCTTTTAAAATCTTTTTTTAAAACTTCAATAAAAATGGGATTTTCCAACACATGCACACATCCCTGATCAGTGTCAAGATAAAGTGACCAACCAGTGACTAGGAATGAGGTTTTACATAAAAATCTGCAAATGCTTAACACAGAGTAGTACAATCAATCGTTGATCTAGTAGATTGCAAATTGTATAACAATTAACGTCTCTAAAACGTTTTAACCCCTCTGTTTCTCAGTAGTTGTCTCCTCCCCTCTTTTTACACCATACCAAACATGCAAAATATTAGAAAAAGTCCTTTTGATCTTTTGTAGGTTGAAAGGAGTTGTTTTAGTTAGTACACTTACAAGCCAAGCAGTATATATTAAATTTGTTCTAACAAGCCATGCTTAAACATAAGCATGATTCCCTATGTTTAAGCATTCATCATTTTATTACAAATCGTGCCAGAGAGACAGTATTTGCAGGACTATACGGCTACCACGTAAGGAGTGGGACCCACCCCCACTTCCCCAAAACATTATGTATTTGCATTTCCAATATGGACTGGTACCACTATGTTTGCCCATTTATGAACAACAGGAATGAACAACGCAACTGACCCAATTATTGAAACAAGAAGAAAAGTCCATAAAAACATTCGATCAAGCACCTGAGCTATAAATTTCCAGTCTTCAACAACCTAAAAAACAAACAAACAAAAATTGCTCAATATATATCTCTGCCACAGTATCTGCAAACAGAGTTAAATTCTAAAGTCCTTATTCAGACAGAAGGACTACTGCTATTATAGCTCCATAAACATACAAGGACTTCATCCTCAATATAGTATTAGGACAGTTTCAAGAACATCTTACATGACTTTTCTATTGTTCCAATTTGAGTTAGAGCAGACATAGCAAGCTTATTTTGGTGGAGAGGGTAAAATTCTTCTGACTACAACCCATGAATTGGGACCTGAAAGCCCTGAACTCCTTGGAAATTGAGGTTATTCAACACTTGGCAGTATTAGACCCTTGGGAGACCGTTTAAAAACATACGTGATGGCCAAATTCCGGGCAACATAGTCTGGGCAGGTTGAACCACCGGACACACGTGACCCAGGCTAGGAAGCCATCCCGGTGGCTGTATGGCCTGGTTACGGCCAGGAAGCACAACAAACACGCGGGCGGGCAGCCTCGCCTGCGTTGTGCTCCCATTGCCCTCACACACACACACACACACACACACACCATGATGGGCAGTCATGGGCCAGGTCATGATGGGGCACAACAAACATGATAGCCCATTATGGCCTGCTTTGGCCTGGTTGGGAGGGCCCTAGTCCAGGCTGTGACCTCACGTTTTCCAAGATCATAGCCCGCACTTGCCACCAACACAGCCTGGGGCAATCCTGGGCCAACATCTGTTAGCATCTCAACAGATGTGCCAGTGGTCTGCAGGCCAAAGCAGGCCACCACCGGGTCTGTTTTTACTCATAAGGTGTTGTACCAGGTACATGTTCAGGATTGCCAACATGGGTGATCCTGAACATATATGAACAGACATACCAGCTGTCAAGTAGCCAATTGAACATGCAGTTGCTACCCAATACCTGGTATAGGAAGCTTACCCGGAGTGGCTGTGACATAGCAGGTCCTGGGGAGCAGTTGCAGCAGGAGCAATGGCAGATCCCTGAAAGCATCAGTAGTGGTGGGCATGGTAGGGGCATGGCTCTGCCATGGCTTCCAGGGATCTGATGCTGCTCTTGCCAGTGCTGCTCCTTGGGACTGAACACTCCGCTGCTCCTAGGGCCTAGGTAAATACGTGAAACTGAGATGACAAATGTGGAGCATGCCACTATGGAAGCTGCCAACATACTCTCCCCACATCACATCAGCTACGTGCTGTTCCCCTACACTGTGGGTCCAAAAGCAGTTCAAGCTGTGCAGGCCAAGTGACTAGCCAATGCGTAGCCAGATAACAGCAGACATTACGTTAACTTTGTTTCAGATCTGAAACTCACATCTAATATAATCGGTGAAAACAAATGAGACAGGGGCGAGTTAGTTCTCCGGGCTGCCCTTGGGAGGGCCACTGCAGCAGGGAGTGCAGTTCACACGAGAAGCCTGCCCCTGGTAATACAGGCATGGGGGCTGCCATCACAGGTCCCTCCACACCACGGGTCAGCCAAGGAGCCATTCCTTATGGCACAGGATGTCCAGACTACTACTTCCCAGCAGGATCAGACCCCTGGGAAGAGGTGCTGCCAATAGCTGATGGGGGCACAGAGGTGCATGTTAAACAGCTGATCGGCAATGCTCTTCCCAGAATAATCAGCTGTTTGGCGGCCAGGTTGAGTGTGTTCCTCTGGGCCCAATCCTCAGACCTCACCTTGTGGTGGGGATGGGCGGAGCCTAATACACTGGAGGGCGACCATTAGCCTAGTTTAGCCCGGGTGGCCGGACCCTTGCCTAGCTGCATTGCTGACTGCCTTTGGCCCATGTGTACGGCAGTAGCTGGCTGCCCGCCCCAAGGCGGATGTGGGTGAACATCTGGCAGCAACCTGACAAGCAGGTTTGTTTTCACCCAATGTCTGATAACACCCACTCTCCACTGCACAGCAGAATCTCCAATAAGGTCAGTGAGAAGCCTGTACCTGAGCTCTAGGTAGACTATGACCATCCTACTCTTTACGCTGGAATATACACAAAACATTTGCATTCTAAGTGGAAATCATGGGGGTATAGACAAGTCACTTAAGTAAACTACCCTTGTTTGTTGTGAGTTAACTATTGCCTAAACTGTTACCCCAGAATGTGTAAATGCTATGGATATAACATCCAATAGTAATTTATATGCTTAGGATGAAGAAGCCCTTAATGAAACTATTATTGCTTTCATTATTATTTAGAGGGCGGGGGGGAGAGGCATTTTCAGTATGATCATTTCATTACCAATTGTATGTGAAGTAAATCATGGGGGGAAAAACTTTATAAAGCTGCATTTAATATTTAATGCATGAAAATAATGTAGTTTGGTCAATTAAAAGCTCTCTTGACAGAATTATATAAGTTATCAGTACCCATTCAATTGAGTGTTCACAGTTCCTTATTAGACAGCATGATCCTACAGGATCCAACACGATCCTTTTATTAGACAGCATGATCCTTGCACACTGGTGCAAGTGTTGTTCACTTCAGTAGATTCATGCCAGTGCCAAGTACTGAAGGACTGTACTGAAAAGTTTGAAGGGTAATACTTTTTTTGGTTGTTCCAAGAAAGAATCTTTTGGGGGGAAAACATCTACTTTCCCAGGCTGCTTTATAAACAATTTTGCCTTGCCTTTCCATTTTATATAGCAACAGAAAAATAAAATAATAGTGTGCACATGCTGAATATAAAAGAAATAATATTTTTAAGAAGTTCATTTAAGATACTCAAGAAATGCTGAAAGGAAATTACCACCCACTATGAAACACACATTCATGGGTGTAAACGTAGCAGATGAAAAAGCTTAACACAAAAGTGCTGCTTTAACCAACACAGAGATAAAATATACTTTGGCTACCACCTATATTTACTCCCACTCTAAACTGGTAATAGTGAGAGGTGAACTATTTGATTTCCAATACAGCTCAGCAATATTTCTGCTTTGGAATTTAAGGCTGTCTAATTTAGCCAAGTAGTTATCTTTGGGTATTTTCAGATGTTACGAGATCACGCTCAACCACAGACAATACCCTGTGGTGGGGAATGGTCCCGTAATGTCTGTTTGATGCCCGCAAGATGTTCACCACAGTGAACCTCCGGCGGGAATCAAAATAACCATGCTTTCGAGGCTGGTCCGGGGACCATCGCCGAAAGCATGGTTAGTTGAACCACGGCCCAGAATTGGCGATTCCAGACCGTGGCCCAGACCATGGGTCGGAAATGGATGCAGCGGCCGGATTGGCCGCTGCGCCTACTCATCTCCCAGAGGGCGGGCGGCTGGGGGAGCGTGGGGGGGCGGGGCTGTGCGGCCGCACGTTGCGCCACGCAGCCTCCCCCCCGCCCCAGATTCCCCACCGGGATCGGCCGGCACGTCTGCTTGCTGTTACAGGGCAATTCCGGCGGGGAATCAAAAGGGTGATTCCGTGATGGAGCCAAAGCCGCCCCATCACGTCTGAAATCACCCGTAGATAAATGGGTAATCTTGGAATGCATTTTTATTTTAATAAAAGGATACCCTTAGGGTATAACATTAATTATAATAGCACTGAAAATTAATGTGCAAAATAGCTATTGGGTTTGTCCTACTGGTGTTAACACTATTAAGGCTCTTTACCCCATCTTAAAATGGAAAGGTCCATCCAGTAGCACTGAATAGGCAGAACAGGAATATCTGTAATGTTCATTAACTGCATTAATTTAACTGATTTAACATCCCTAAAAACTGTATAATAGTCAGTAATTCCTTTCAGTCCAATGTCTGTGTACAAGTCATTTGACTGAAGAGGGCCCATAGAGACTATGCATAAGTTCAACTGTGAACATAAAGAGACCATAAAGGTATCCTACTCTGTTTAAAGGCACGTGTGTTTACTGGAAGTTATTACATTACTTCATTTGGACAGCATGGCACCTGAAAATATTAGCTTTTTTCAAGGATCTTGTTGAAATAACCAAACACCAATGTATTTAAGTTACAAGTAAAGCTAGATAATCTAAATTCTTTACTTATACTTGCATTATAAATTTCTTATCTTACCAAATGAGTGTAACATGACTAATACACACACCTCACGAACGTCATTCTCCTTCATGATGTGTCTTGTAATATATCGGATAGAATCTAGAGCTGCTTCCAAAGTATTCCTAGATGTTTCTGTTCCATTGATGTTGCTTATTTTCTTTCTCTGAGCAAAGAATCTATCTACATGACTTCTCATACAAAGTAGTTTGGGAAGTTTATGAAGAAATATCTTGCGGACCCAGGGTGCCATAACATTGTGTGTAGAGGAAGATCGATGATGAATATTGATAGCGAAGACAGTTATCACAATGGACAATGTCACAAAAATCATAGTGAACACCAAGTATTCTCCAATAAGTGGTATAACTTTGGAAGATGAGGGTATGATCTCTTCAATTACAAGAAGAAAGACAGTCAAAGATACCAGTACTGAAGTGCAGAGTGAAATTTTTTCACCTTCATTTGAAGGAAGATAGAAGACAAGGACAGTTAAAAATGAAAGCCCTATGCAGGGAATAATAAGGAATAGTGTATAAAAAAGAGGCAAACGTCTAATTATAAATGAATAGTTAATAAATGGATACCAGCAACATCCATCAGTTCTGTTCCCTTTGCTCCCTGTGGCGTTCACTATTTCCCATTCTCCATTGTCAAAGAAATCTCTCTTATCCACATCATAATCCTCTAGAATTATATCAACTTGTGAGCCATCGTAAGTCCAGGAACCAAATTTCATGGAGCAGTTCTGGAGGTCAAATGGAAAGAATGTGACATCTATGGTACAGGAACTTTTGTAGTTTGCTGGTGGAGTCCAAGCAATAGTGCCATCATATTTTACCACTGTCTTTGTAGACGTTCCTTCAAAGCGCCCATCTGCACTGAAAGAGAAAAAATATTCTGTGTGACAAATGGGTGAAAACAGATATGAGGCCAACGCAGAGGCTCCCTGGCCTGGGGCGGGAAACCGTGGCAGCCACTCTCAGACAGCACTTAACATGCCTACGAACCGGGTAGACAGAGAGCCATCCCCCGCCCCACCTCCTGCCATGATGGGCAGTCATGGTACCATGATACTAGCTCCAGTGAGTGTATTTTATGATATATTGGTTTTTATGTGTTTTTTATTAATGTATTTGTTTTATTAATTTTTTGTTAACCACCCCGAGCTGCCTGAGACAGGATGGCTACGGGGTATCAAATTTTAAAAATAAATAAATAAATAAATACATGACAGAGATGACAGGGCAAAGAGAGACATTGGCCAGCTGTGGCCCTCACTGGTCTGCTTGGCTGGCCCTTGGCCTGGAATGTGCGCCTGGGATCTTCCAGGAGATGCATTCTGGGCCAGCTGCTTACCAGGTCTGGGGCACTAGCAGCCAACATCTGGCGGTGGTGGACATGCAGCTAAGTCCCTGGCCCAGCGGGCCATAGCAGGCCTGCACCACGTCTGTTTTTACCCATTACAGACAGATGTCTATAGTTAATGGTTATTACAAAGTGCTTCCATTTCAAATAGTTATTTTCAAATGCTGATCCTTTACGAAGACTTAGAAAGAAGAGTAAGCAGAATAATATCTACTAATACAAAAAAGTGTGCAACTTTTTAAAATCACCTTTAAAAAGGTGCTAGGAACTTGATATTAAGCAGGGATAATCCTTAGGCGTAAAAACCCATTTTTTATTTGGCCCTAATATTAACGGCTAAACATTATCAAATTAATACTCTTCTAAAAAATCAGCTGTACTAAATAAGATTTGTTTTACTAACAATTTACCTAAGATCTACATTCATAAACTGAGTGAAAACTACCAAAATTCAATCTCTCAACTGCCTCTTCTCATGGATGTGTAGGAAAGTGGAGTACAATTTCACGTAGCTGGATACTTAGTATGATCTGAGTGCAAATGTGAACTGTCTCCATCTACTAGGGGCGTGCAGAAGGCACCCCTTTCGTTTTTGTTTTAGTTTGGCAAAAATGATTTGTTTTCAGGGGGTTTTGTGGAAACCCATTTTTTTTCTTTTTATTATTATTAAAAAATAATAAAAAATAAATAAATTACTGCACATGTGCAAAATGGCCACTGTACCATTCTGTGCATGCGCACCCTCTTGCAAAATGGCAGCGGCAGCATTACTGCCATTTTGGAAAAGGGAAGCTGGTCTGCGCATGTGCAAAACGGCCACTGCACATGTGCAAACTGGTTGTCCTTTTTCCAAAATGGCAGCAACACTGCTGGTGCCATTTTTGGTACGGACAGTTTGTTTTTAAAATTATTTTTAATTTTTAAATGCAAACGAATGAAAGCAAATGACAATCATTTATTCATTGTTCGTTTTTCATTATTCATTGTTCGTTTTCATATCCTTACAAACACAAATGGGGCTCCATTTGTTTTTGTAACTAGGGGTGATTTCAAATGTTACGTTTGTGGCATTCACCACAGTCAACCTGTCAAACGCGGGCGGTGGTGAAAGAGCCGTGCACGTCTGTTGGCCCGCATCCAGATGTTCACCACAGTCAAATACGGGCCGGGGTGAACCTAAACACGCTTCGTGAGGTCGGGATGGGAGGAGGTCCAGAAGTGTGGTGAATGTTCACCACAGCAGGGGTGAAGGAAACGTAACGTCTGAAGGGAAAACCCCGGCCACGGTGGAATGAAATGACCACGGGCAGTGGTGACAACACGCAGCGCCTCCCAGGCAACCAACAACAAGCGGCACACGGAGGGAGATTTAAAGGACAGGCAGCAGTAGGGGAACGTGGCGGAGCAGTTGATGGAGGGGAGGGGGGAGGAAACAGAGCAGAGGATGGAACCAGAGGGTGAGGAGGAGGTGCAGCAGCAGCAGCAGCAGCAGCAATGGAACTGGGAGAGAAGGCTGTTTGTTTACAAACAGCTCCTCCCCATGTGCCGATCAGAAGGTTGTTGCCTTGTAAAGAAGGTTCTTCGAGATGGCTCCCAACATTCTCACAACTGGGTTGTGCATGCTCGCCCTGTTCAAATAATAGCCACATGATGGTCTCGAGCTCCTCTAGTATAAAAAGTGCGCTCCCCCTCAGAATGACAGTTCCTTCCAACCCTTTCTAGAAACAGAAGGAAAAAATTCTATGCGAGGCTGGAAGGGTGGGTATATGTGAGAATGTTTAGAGCCATCTCAAAGAACCTTATTTACAAGGTAGCAACCTTCTGTTC
>QEPC01013288.1:357271-369489 GCA_003113815.1 Sphenodon punctatus
TCTTTTTTTTAACAAAAATCCAGGCTGGGCAGGGTGGGTGGGGGGTGTCCCCCCTTCCACCCGCGCAGCCTGGGAGGGGGAGGGGGGAGGAATTCTGGAATTGTATTCCATTGATTTCAATGGGGACACAGTGCCCCATTGAAATCAATGAAATAAAACCGGTACCGGATACCGGATTTAATCCGAGAATCCGGTTCTTTGAGAACTGGAAACCGGTAAATCCGGTATCCGGTAATTGCCCCGGGGTCCCACCCCTAGTATTGGCTATAGGTTCAAAGTCAGGACCTTCCTTCTTATTTAGATTATTCTCCAGCGGATTCATTGGCTCCGCACCGCTAACATCCTCAGATTGATCCAGCAGAGGACCGAGAGGCCCAACCTGTTGGATTGGAGATAAGGATACTTTAACGCCCTTTTCTAAAGCTTCCATCCCCAGAGGGAGGATCACAGATTCAGTCCCTGGGTTTGTATCCATTTCATCACTCAACAGCAAGTCCTCCGGGGGCCTCGGTTGAGAAGGCACGGATGGTAAGCGTACTGAACCCAAGGGGTTTTGATTAGGGGAGGATAGACAGGCTCGGGAAGAGGAACCACTAACTGGGGGCTTCTGTAAGTGGGGGAAAAAACCTATCTATCGAGACCCCCCTTGGATATAAGATATTTCCGTTTTAAAAACATTCTTCTAACCAAACTTGCATTATTAAAAAAAAGTCTAAGGTGAACAACATTGCCCTTGCCACTTAAGTGCTCCACTTTCAAAATATCTGAAGCACTCAGCTTTAACCCCAAAAGAAAATATAAATTTTCAATAATTGCCTCTCTGCAATCCCAGGTGGGAATATATCTACTTCCTAAGGGTCTAGCTTTAACCCATATGGCCTTGGAATTTATTACCCTTACCCTAGCTCCAGTAGGGATAGAGGTTCTTCCCGCCAAAATGTTGTTCCTACTGGAATTAATCTCTCTGGGAGCACAAGACTGTTGGTGGTTTGAAGTAGGCAATGAGACGTTGTAAGGAGGTGTAAATAATGTACCCTGATAAAGGAGGTCAATCTTAGCAGCCACCTCTTCTATTTGGGATCTAACCCAAAGCAAAGAATCGTTTAACTCCGAAACACTGGAAAAAAGCAGTACAGATTTTAGCGATAGGTTACAAGTTACCAGTAGTATGTCTGCAGTTTCATATTTGAATTCCTTCAGAACCCTAGGGTCAATATTTTTGGTCCCGGTGATTTGTTACTATTTTGTCAATTTGCTCTAGAACCTTTTCCAGAGTAACGTTGATTTGTGACAGCTTATCTGATTCATCTCCTACAAAGAACAGTTCTGGCATGGGTAACTCCACAACATCCTCTGCAGTGAAGATCGAAGCAAATAATTTATTCAGCTTCTCTGCAACGACCTTATTCTCTGTCCCTGAGGGCCCCTTGCCCCCTAAGTCATATAATGGACCAACTGACTCTCTAGCAGGCTTCTTGCTTCTGATTAATTTTAAAAAGTTTTTATTAGTAGTATTTGCTTCTTTAGCAAGATGTACCTCTTTGGTACATCTTGTCCAAAAAGCACTGCCTAGTGACAACTGAGGAAGGCATAAATCAGACTCCTGAAAACAGGTTCACCATTGCAAAGTAACAGCAGGTGCTAGATGGGCAGGCTGCTTCTTTCCCCTTAATAGCTAATCCAAAAAGAAATACTCAAGTATATGAGACCGTTGTTGTGGAATATAAGAAAACAGAGAAAGTTCTGCAAATATAAACTAGGCATTTATTGTGGCTAGGAGTCCTAGGTTTTTCTCACAATTAATAGAGGGGCAAGAGAGACTTAGGGTGTTTTCAGACGTGACGAGATCACAGTGAACCACGCTGAATACCTACATGTGGTCACTGTGCCTTGCACGTCTGTTCGGCAGCTGCCAGATGTTCACCACGCTGAATACCCACATGGGGTCAATTTCAACCACGCTTCCTGGGCTACTGGCGCGAAAATCGGCTGAAGCGTGGTGAAAGTGATTCCAGGCAGGCATAAAAAAAAAGTAACGTCTGGTCGGCTATCACGGCCCGGAATCCCTGGCAGGATTCCGGGCTGTGGTGAACTCGGCCAGACGCTGCGGAGGCATTGGCCTCGCCGCCCACCCATCTCCCTGGAGGACGGGTGGCGAGGCAGTGTGGAGGAGGCGGGGCCATGCGGCCACATGTTGCACCGCGCGGCCCCGCACCCTCCCTGATTCCCCGCCGGGATCCCCGGCACGTCTGTTTGCTGTGCCTGGGTGATCCCGGTGGGGAATCTCTGGGTTGTTTTCAGGACGGGGCGAAGCCGCCCCGTCACGTCTGAAAACACCCTTAGAGGACTGAAGAATATTTCACTTGGTGTCATGGTAACTGCATTGAAGGGGACCATATTTATAAAGGGTATTTCACAATAATACTTTAAGGGTAATCTCATAAAACCTATATTCTGAATTAGATTCACTAATTTTTGACCTGAATTATAAAAGTACCACCTTGAGGAGATTAGCTGTTGATAAGATAATTCCTATAGCCTAGGCAGAGTAAGTCATTGAGATTCTTCTATAGGCCCCTCACTCAGACGTCTACATAAATGATTGGTCATGAACTAAGCAAGGCAAAGGAATGAATTAACAAATAGGCTAAACAATGCCTGCGAGCCCACTGTAGTGACTGATTGAGCAGTTGTGATATCAAAGAATATGAGGAAAAAGCCATTCCAGCTGCCGCGATGGAAGGGAAAAATGAAGGGGTGAGATAAGAGATGCAGCTGTTCAAAAATAACCATCCAAATCTTGGGCTGCATATCACTAGAATTGTATACAAGATTCATTAAATTGGTCTAAAATGTTTTAGTACAGATTTTCTTTAGAGATTTATCTAGGAGATTGCTCGTAGATTTTCATTATATAAATGAATTGTGTAATTACTAATTCTTTAAAACATTTTAGAGATCATTTTAAAAATTAAAAATACTAAACAGTAATTTTAGAGGAAGTCTCTGTAAACGCATCTGAACACCCAGAAACATTTTACAGTTTCATACTTTATTCAGCTACAGTGGGATTTTTGTTGCTCATTTGCACTTACCTGTTTCAACCAAACATTTGTGGTCATCAATTGATTTTTCTCATCCTATAAAGAAAAAAAAAAGCTCAAATACACTTTACAACAAAAATAAGAGTTTCTGGCTTGCAACTTTTAGTTACAGAAGTAATTAAAACTTTACCAAGTTCTGGCCTAAAATCATGACAAACAAAACCAATCTTGCACTGTGACAGCAGTATATTTGGAAATTTAGGAGAAGGAAACAATGCAGTAAATGCATGAGATTCCAGAGGGTTTTGGGTGATGGAAGACATGAATCCGAAGAAAACATGAAGAACGATAGTTTGGATCAAGCAGTGGCACTCAAAATAACTAAGGGGGGAGACAAAGTGATTCAAATGATATATTTTATCGAATCAACTGTTGTGAGAATGAGCAAGCTTTTGAGTCACACAGGGCCCTTCATCAGGCATGTAGTGTAGCCAATAGAAATATATAAACTGAGCAAATGTAGGGCAGGTATATATGAGACGGCATAGAATAGGTGGGAGTGGATAAGTCAAGGTAACTGGTGGGAAGGAGGCAGAGAGAAAAAGATGTGCCAGACGTTTAAAAACAGAGCTGTAAGATAATATATTGGTGTAGGAGACAAGAAATATATCTTCCTTGAAGAGGAGGACTGAGAGGTTGGATATTGAGTGGTTGTGCTTGGAAAAGTGACTGCCCACTGTAGAACCACTGGCTTTGTTTATAATTGTATGTGTAGCGGAGTTCATATGTAGGTGTAAGGGTTGTTGGGTTTCGCCAATGTAGTTTCCATGGCAGCATTTTTGGTGAACTGAATGAAATACAGTACATTTTGGGATTTGCAGGTGTAGTTGCCTTGTAGTATATTTCTACAGTCTACACTGCATGCCTGAGGAAGGGCCCTGTGTGGCCCGAAAGCTTGCTCATTCTCACCAACAGCTGTTGGTCCACTAAAAGATATCATTCATATCACTTTGGGTGATTTCAGACGTTACGGGGCCCTTTGGCCCTGTACCGAAATCATTCCCCCCCGGGATCACCCTGTAACGCCATAGCAGACGTGCCGGGGAGATCCCGGCGGGTAATGTGGGAGGGGGCGGGGCCGCGCGGCGCAACGTGCAGCCGCACGGCCACGCCCCCTCCACGCACCCCGCCGCCCGCCCTCCGGGGAGACGGGCGGGCGGCGGGGCCACAGCGGCCGCCGCATCGGGCCAGAAGCGCCATGGCCCGGGATCCCACCAGGGACCCCGGGCCGTGGCAACCGGCCAGACGTTACTTTTTTTGGGTCCTCGCTGGGGAACTTTTTGACCACGCTTCCCACGACATTCCCCCGGCTATCCCGGGAAGCGTGGTTCAAATTGACCCCTTGCAGGTATTGACCGTGGTGAACATCTGGCGGCCGCCAAACAGACGTTCAGGACACGGTGACCACAGGTGGGTATTCACCGTGGTTCACCGTGATCTCGTAACGTCTGAAAATACCCTTTGTCTCCCTCTCTGGGTACTTTCAGACATGACGCTAACCACCCTTTAACCACCCTTGGTGGTTATTTATGCATGTTGTAGGGCTGCATAGGGCACCAATACAGCCCTGCAACATGCATAAATAACCACCAAGGGTGGTTAAAGGGTGGTTAATGTCATGTCTGAAAGTACCCTCTGTCATTTGGGACCAACATAGCAACCACACACTAGATCATAAATAATGGACAGCTATAGAAAGGATATTTTTTGCTTAGGAAGTAGATAAGTATTTATACTTCCTTAAAAAGGAAGGGATTCTGTTACATAAGGCTGATCCGAATTTATGCAAATTCACAGTGTCTCTTAATTCTAAATCTTATACAAATCATACTGTCATGTACTGTGATGAATTTTTGATGCATTTTTAATACTTGTTACAGGCAGAAACTATTGTTTCAAAACTTCTCTTATGTGATTTGGGAATGTTGACTCAGAGACTGATTTCTTACCTCACATAGGCTTCCCAGCACAGGGTTTATAGATAAATGCTAAACCTACGTGGCTCAGAATGGTCATGTAACCAAAGGAGATAAATTCTCTGTAGACAGTATTTGTTGATTTAAACTGTTGTTGGTCAGCAGAAGCAAGAAGTTGGTAAATAAACCAGCCATTCTATTGTCTTCGCCTAAAACTAAAACTAGCAAAAACTGGACCGTCCCTTCTCAGCTCTGGCTTAAGGTACTCATTAACTTAGCCAACTAGAAAAGTCAGCTTGAGAAGTGGCTTAATTCAGAAAATGCTTACAAGTTCAAAAATTGGGCATAAAACATGGCTCTCTAACACGAGAAATTCAGAAGCTCTTTGGATTTCTAAAGTCTTCTCACACAGGCAGACTGGGATTGGAATCTAGTAAATATAAAACACTGAGCCAGAAATGAAAGCATATTTTTTCTTTAAGGTTTTGACTTAGACTAAACTTAAGCAATGAATGTTGTTTAATGAATGTCTTTTGTATCATACTGGTCAATTTGTAACTGAACTTGTTCTCTTTTTGAACCATTTGATGCTTCTTTTTAAATTCAAGTAATCTTACATACTTTTTATATATTCTTTTGTCTCATGTGCCTTCTTATATACTGTCATTACTTTACTTACTAGGAAGGATCCTACCCACATAGGGTGATTTCAGACGTTACGCGGTCCCGATTCACCACAGTGGATTCCCGGTGGTGGCGAGCCGGCTAACCACCCCCCGTGGTCAAGGAGCGCCCTGAACAGACGTGACGGAACCTGGACCACAGCAGGGAATCGGGCCACCGGACCGGGACAGCGCAACAGACGTGACGCCGATCCCCGGCCGTGGTCAAAACACCCAGAAGGAGCCGGGCAGGGGCAGAACACAGACATGGCCGGCTGAGGGCAAATGAAGCCAGAAGGGACAAAAGGGAACACCCGCACAAGAGAAACGGGCAGGGAGGGAGAAGAGCCGCCGAGGTACCACACACAACAAGCACAGAGAAGACGAGGGCACAGTGGAACACACAGCACGAACACATGCCCGGGCGCGCACACACCCACATGGGAAAGGAAGGGAAGGGAAGGGACGACAGCGGGACTGACAACACACAAGGCACAACAGGCACAGGGGAGGAGGGTGCGAGGGACAGGGAAGGGGGGGGAACGGCACAGGGGCAGAGCTGGACACAGGGAACGACAACCAGAACCCCCACTACAGAACAGTCCACACGGGCAACCCCACAGCAACACAGGCAGTCCCGGAATGGGGGGCCCCCGGAGGTCTGGACAGAGGCACAGTGGGAGCCCACACGGCACAGGGCGCGGGCCAGGAACGGGCCAGGAGGCACACACGCACCCCACGTGCTGGTGAGGGGGCAATGGAGGGCAGACAGGAGAACTGGAGCAGTGCAGCAAGTCCAAAGGCATAGACACACACACCCGGAGGAGGCCGGGTGGGGCCATCCGGGGGCCCCAGGACCCCGAGTCACACGGGCACCCATGGGGGGGCAAGGGCACTGAAGGGGGTCCAGGCAGATGAGAATGGTCAACAGCACCCAGGTGGGCAGGGGGGCCAGTCAGGGAGCCAAAGGCAGACAGTGGAGAAGGCGGCCAAGGAGGGGAACACCAGGTGCAGAGGCAGACAGGGGGGGGGCCTGGAGGGGGCCCGGAGCCACAGGGAGGGCCAGGGACACCCCAGGAAGCAGGCAGCACAGCAGCACGGCCTGGACATCAAGGAGGGAGCAGGCAGCGGACCACGGCAGCAGGGCGGAGCCAGGAGCCCACACGGGGCTGAGCAACCGGGGCCCGGGAGGCACAGGGGGACTCACAGCCAGCTGCTGGGGGCCACAAAGGGCCCAGGGGCTGGGTGCCCCGCCTGGAGCACGAGGTGGGGCCAATGCAGCATGCCCCGGCAATACCCCAGCACGGACATGTGGTGGGCAATCAGGTAGCAAGCCTCGAAGGGATCCTGCATGGAGAGACCCAGCTGCACATTGGAACGGGACCACACACCAGACAGCTCTGCCGTGGTAGGCTCAGACATGCAACAGTCAGCAGCAGGGGGCCACGGAAGCTGACCCAGCTCCAATAGCCAATGATACACCACCCCACGAGAGCACTGGTACCTACGGGCCCCGTGAACACAGCCAAAGTAGGACACGACCAAGGCAGGGCCCCCCTCCGCAAGACNCTAACCACCCTTTAACCACCCTTGGTGGTTATTTATGCATGTTGTAGGGCTGCATAGGGCACCAATACAGCCCTGCAACATGCATAAATAACCACCAAGGGTGGTTAAAGGGTGGTTAATGTCATGTCTGAAAGTACCCTCTGTCATTTGGGACCAACATAGCAACCACACACTAGATCATAAATAATGGACAGCTATAGAAAGGATATTTTTTGCTTAGGAAGTAGATAAGTATTTATACTTCCTTAAAAAGGAAGGGATTCTGTTACATAAGGCTGATCCGAATTTATGCAAATTCACAGTGTCTCTTAATTCTAAATCTTATACAAATCATACTGTCATGTACTGTGATGAATTTTTGATGCATTTTTAATACTTGTTACAGGCAGAAACTATTGTTTCAAAACTTCTCTTATGTGATTTGGGAATGTTGACTCAGAGACTGATTTCTTACCTCACATAGGCTTCCCAGCACAGGGTTTATAGATAAATGCTAAACCTACGTGGCTCAGAATGGTCATGTAACCAAAGGAGATAAATTCTCTGTAGACAGTATTTGTTGATTTAAACTGTTGTTGGTCAGCAGAAGCAAGAAGTTGGTAAATAAACCAGCCATTCTATTGTCTTCGCCTAAAACTAAAACTAGCAAAAACTGGACCGTCCCTTCTCAGCTCTGGCTTAAGGTACTCATTAACTTAGCCAACTAGAAAAGTCAGCTTGAGAAGTGGCTTAATTCAGAAAATGCTTACAAGTTCAAAAATTGGGCATAAAACATGGCTCTCTAACACGAGAAATTCAGAAGCTCTTTGGATTTCTAAAGTCTTCTCACACAGGCAGACTGGGATTGGAATCTAGTAAATATAAAACACTGAGCCAGAAATGAAAGCATATTTTTTCTTTAAGGTTTTGACTTAGACTAAACTTAAGCAATGAATGTTGTTTAATGAATGTCTTTTGTATCATACTGGTCAATTTGTAACTGAACTTGTTCTCTTTTTGAACCATTTGATGCTTCTTTTTAAATTCAAGTAATCTTACATACTTTTTATATATTCTTTTGTCTCATGTGCCTTCTTATATACTGTCATTACTTTACTTACTAGGAAGGATCCTACCCACATAGGGTGATTTCAGACGTTACGCGGTCCCGATTCACCACAGTGGATTCCCGGTGGTGGCGAGCCGGCTAACCACCCCCCGTGGTCAAGGAGCGCCCTGAACAGACGTGACGGAACCTGGACCACAGCAGGGAATCGGGCCACCGGACCGGGACAGCGCAACAGACGTGACGCCGATCCCCGGCCGTGGTCAAAACACCCAGAAGGAGCCGGGCAGGGGCAGAACACAGACATGGCCGGCTGAGGGCAAATGAAGCCAGAAGGGACAAAAGGGAACACCCGCACAAGAGAAACGGGCAGGGAGGGAGAAGAGCCGCCGAGGTACCACACACAACAAGCACAGAGAAGACGAGGGCACAGTGGAACACACAGCACGAACACATGCCCGGGCGCGCACACACCCACATGGGAAAGGAAGGGAAGGGAAGGGACGACAGCGGGACTGACAACACACAAGGCACAACAGGCACAGGGGAGGAGGGTGCGAGGGACAGGGAAGGGGGGGGAACGGCACAGGGGCAGAGCTGGACACAGGGAACGACAACCAGAACCCCCACTACAGAACAGTCCACACGGGCAACCCCACAGCAACACAGGCAGTCCCGGAATGGGGGGCCCCCGGAGGTCTGGACAGAGGCACAGTGGGAGCCCACACGGCACAGGGCGCGGGCCAGGAACGGGCCAGGAGGCACACACGCACCCCACGTGCTGGTGAGGGGGCAATGGAGGGCAGACAGGAGAACTGGAGCAGTGCAGCAAGTCCAAAGGCATAGACACACACACCCGGAGGAGGCCGGGTGGGGCCATCCGGGGGCCCCAGGACCCCGAGTCACACGGGCACCCATGGGGGGGCAAGGGCACTGAAGGGGGTCCAGGCAGATGAGAATGGTCAACAGCACCCAGGTGGGCAGGGGGGCCAGTCAGGGAGCCAAAGGCAGACAGTGGAGAAGGCGGCCAAGGAGGGGAACACCAGGTGCAGAGGCAGACAGGGGGGGGGCCTGGAGGGGGCCCGGAGCCACAGGGAGGGCCAGGGACACCCCAGGAAGCAGGCAGCACAGCAGCACGGCCTGGACATCAAGGAGGGAGCAGGCAGCGGACCACGGCAGCAGGGCGGAGCCAGGAGCCCACACGGGGCTGAGCAACCGGGGCCCGGGAGGCACAGGGGGACTCACAGCCAGCTGCTGGGGGCCACAAAGGGCCCAGGGGCTGGGTGCCCCGCCTGGAGCACGAGGTGGGGCCAATGCAGCATGCCCCGGCAATACCCCAGCACGGACATGTGGTGGGCAATCAGGTAGCAAGCCTCGAAGGGATCCTGCATGGAGAGACCCAGCTGCACATTGGAACGGGACCACACACCAGACAGCTCTGCCGTGGTAGGCTCAGACATGCAACAGTCAGCAGCAGGGGGCCACGGAAGCTGACCCAGCTCCAATAGCCAATGATACACCACCCCACGAGAGCACTGGTACCTACGGGCCCCGTGAACACAGCCAAAGTAGGACACGACCAAGGCAGGGCCCCCCTCCGCAAGACAGACTGTGTAGGCAGCCAGGCTGCATGCAGACAGGGCAGACACGGTCTCCACCGCAGACCACGCCACATGCAAGCACCTCATCTCCGGGATGCGCCCATCAGGAAAGGGAACCAGCCCCAGCGTCTCAGCATGCAGCCGGCAATCCCGGGCGCTCGCCTCATAGCTGAAGTAACAGAGGTCAGAGCTCAGACTCGCATAAGCACCTGACGGGCTGTCCGGGCAGCTCAGGAGCAACTGCATGGTCGGGGTATGCCACAGGTCACACAAGGCCATGGTCTCATGGAAGGTTCACGTATGGGGGGCCCCATGGGGGCCGGGAGCCAGGAGCCCGGTGGATGCACAGCTAGCCATGGTCCAGCATGCCAGGGAGAATAACACCATGGACAGGGGGGACCATATTCCCTGCACAGATGGGGCTCGGGGGGGCACCAAGGCTGTGCGAGAAAACCACAGACCACAACAATGTAGGACAACAGAGTGAGGCGTGGGGTGTGGACCCTGCACAGCTGCAGGAACCGAGCACACAGACAGGACAGCTGACACACTAATCAGGACGGCAAGGACACAATGTTGCCAACAGGGAGAGGTGGGAGGTGATGACAGGAGGCATGCAGCTGCAGCCTGCACGCCCAGGCACGCGCCGGGCCGCGCGCACGGCTCCATGCTGGGACAGCAGGCGCACTCCCCTGCTGCCCCGGGCTGCCCGTCCTGCAGGAGATGGCATATCCAGCCAGGGGCAGGGCACCACCCGTCCCAGCCTATACCTGGGCCGCCTGCGCCCCCCCGGGGCACACCGCACCATGGAGCGGGACAGGTTGGGTGCCTGCGCGATGCCGGGTGGCCCACACCAATCAGCTGTGCATCCTGACCGCTGAGGTGCACCTAGGCGCCCGCCTGCAGGTTACCATGGCCAAGAGCGACGCAGGGTCCGCAGGGCCCACCACGGCCACACGCGCTCCCTAGCCCAGCTCAGGGCTCAGCGGGTGTCCAGGGCGGACCTACAGGCCGTGAGCTGTGACCGGACCAGGGCCACAGCGATCCGTGAGGTGGCTGGGTGCCTCCACTGCTCGCTATGCCACCCTGCTTGCTATGCCCATTGCCCGGTGGGTATGGGTCGCAGAGTGGGCACAGGGCTGGTGGTCCTGGGCGCTGGCTCAGTGGGACGAGGCTCACTGGAGGGTGCACTTCCGGATGGACAAGCTCACCCTACTGCGGCTCACGGAGCTGCTCACGTCCTAGCTGGAGCGGCAGCACACCCCCATGAGGATCCCCATCCCCATGGTCCAGCAGTTGGTCATCGGGGTCTGGGCCCTGGCAACGCCCGACTCCTGCCAGTCTGTCTCGCAGCACTTCAGTGTCAGAGTGAGCATCATTGCCTGCATCCTCTGGGATGTCTGCGAGGCTGTGGAGGGTGTCCTCCTAAACAGAGCGATCCACCTGGTGGATCAGGCGGCCGTGATAGCCGGCTTCGCGGCTGGAGGGTACCCCCAACTGCATGGGCGCTGTGGACGGCATCCACATTGAGATCCTCTGCCCATCCGCTGAGGAGGCCTCGGAGTATGTCAACAGGCACGGGTATCACTCCCTGCAGCTGCAGGCGGTCGTCGACCACCGGGGGCAGTTCATTGACATCTTCAGGGGCAACTCCGAGTGCAGGCACGATGCCTGGATCATGACCATCTCCCCCTTCTATGCCCGGATGTACCGTGGGGACTTTGCAGACATGGGGATGGCCCAGATAGAGGGGGTGCTGATGCCCCCCTGCATTCTGGGGGATCTAGCCTACCCCCTCACCCGTTGGCTGATGGTGTACCCGGTCGCCTGGACCCGGTGGAGGCGCTCTACAATTCCCGCCTGTGTTCCAGCCGAACTTTGGTCGAGCGGGCATTCGGGGCCCTCAAGCAGCGCTGGAGGAGCCTTGTTGGCCGGCTGGACTGCACGGTGGAGACCTCGGCCCTGGTGATTGGTGCCTGCTGCGTGCTGCACAACGTGTGCGAGACCAATGAGGCTGCTCTCGAATACCCCATGCCTACCCGCCCTCCCGGCCCCGTGCCTCTGTACGTGAACGCGGACAACCCGAGGGAGTACCGTTACACCAAGCGCAGCTGTGCCGCCCTGGCTAGGCACATCAGCCGGGAGGCCGAGGTGTGAGGGTGCACACCGCCCGACCCGGGGGGGTTCCCTGGTCGAGCCCCTGTAGGCGCGCGGTCAATCCCCCCCACCTCTGGGCCCATGAACAGACCACAGGAGGCGGTAATGCGTTCCGTGCATTTATTATATCACACGCTGCCACCTTGGCTGCCCCTTCCCCCCCC
>QEPC01013288.1:380736-401112 GCA_003113815.1 Sphenodon punctatus
CCTGCAACATCCCAAGCCCCCACCTCCCACAAAACCAAGAAATCAACCAAAGCAAAAAACTTAACAGTTTAAAAATAAACTTAAATGTACAAGCTTTCTTAAAATACACACAAAAAAACAATTCAGTACAATTACAATTCAAAACATCTTCCACTCTATACATTGCAACAAAACATTAATTAATGTTTTGACAAGAAACAATTGTGTCAGAGTAATTTAAGTCTGTTTCTACAGAACTTCATTGTGTACAATGAATTGTATAATATCTACACTCATTCTTTACTTCATTGTATGAACTGTACACAATTTGTATACATGTAAATAACAGACTTAAATTACTCTTACACAATTGTTCCTTGTCAAATTATGATAATAAATTATTTTCATAATTGTAAAATGTGCAAGTTTAAAGGGATTTTTTATTTTGTGCACAAATCAATCAATCAATATAAACTTTATTTGCCTAACCAAAAGTTATTGGCAATACACAAACCAAAGAGAATTACTCAAAAATTAAATACATCCAGTCATGATTATTTACAACAGAGTTAAAAACTTTCCCCGAACAACTTATATCCACCAATATAAATCAAAACCAACCCCACCGACCATAACAAGCACTCCCAGGGGCATGCACATGAAGAGGTATCTATCGCTCCACGAGTCTTATTCCTCGCCCAAATTTCTCAGGCGTCTCTCATACATAACCAAATTGGCAAAAACTGCCACTGCCGAGGTTAATTCAGAGGCCCTGTGGTCCATACATAATTTGTAAGGCGCGACCAGAGGAAACCTTGCCTGGCATTGCTCAAGCATCCGCAGAAGCTTGCCTCTAAATCTTGCATAATTGGAACAAACAAGGAGGATATGGGTAACCGTGTTTGTCCTGCTCTATGCAAGAGCCGAACATCTCCTTTCTTGCAGTGGCAGGCCCTTATATCGCCCAGTCAAAATGGATGAGGGAAAAACACCACAACGTAATCGCATAATAGCCCGCCTTAAAGGAAATTTAGGCCAAGCTATCAAATAATTTGAGTTCTGCAAAGGCCTAGCTGGGGGCTCATATAAGGGGTTTACCTTTTGACGGTACAGCATATCAGAATCAATTTGGAGTTGCTGATCCAGAATCCTTTGTTTTACCAGGACCATAGCATGTTTAAGACCCAAAGGGAGCAGACATCCAGGGGAGAACCCAAGCCTCCCAATAACCACCTCCAGGTTGTCCAACCAGGATGACAGCAACCCCTCATCCCTAGCTCTACCCAAGAGGGAGCCATCCCCTTGTGGAAGGAGTTCCACCTTAAGTCAAAAGCGGATGAGGGCTTGGAGAGCAAAAACCCTAATGGGGAGGCAACCCGTCTCAGCTCGGAGGAGGACCTGCGAGGTTCCTTGGGGTACCCCCAAAATGGCCCTCAGAAACCCATTTTGAACTATTTCCAGCTGTTCCAAGAAGTCCAGACCCCAGACGGGGAAAGCGTTATAACAACCGAGTTCTTACCTTCGCTTGGAACAACCGGAGCGTAGGCAATATCAGCTGCCCCCCTCCCCCCCGCCGAAATAAAACCCACGAATTACATTTGCTGTTTGTAAGGCCTGATTTTTGGCCTTAAGCCAGTGGTCCCACCAGCGGGAGGAGTTGGAAAAAGTCACTCCCAGGTATTGAAACTTGTCCACCTGGGCAATCTGGTGCCCCCCAATCTACCACTTGTGAGCCTCCCTGTGCTTCCTTCGGCCTATAATCAGGACTTTGGCTTATCGTAGTTGACCACAAGGCCCTCACTATGACAATAATCCTCTATCCGCTGCATAGCCCGGCGAAGGCCCACTGATGATCTAGCAATCAGGACGGTGTCATCAGCATAAAGTAAAGCTGCCACCTTTCTATTCCCAATCTGCGGGGGGTGAGTATCAACTTCAGCCAGATAAGGGGGAAGATCGTTTAAAAAGATGTTAAACAAGGGGAGCGCCAAAAGGCAACCCTGCCTCACCCCTTTGTTCACCTTCACGTCCCGTGTCAGAGCACCTGCCCTTGTAAACTTCACCTGCAAAGTATTATTCTCATGGAGGCGTGTTAACAAAAAGAGGAGTCTCGGCTCCATCTGCAGAGATCGCAACTTAGCCCACAGCCAGGCCCTGCAGATGGAGTCAAAAGCCATCCTCAGATCAATAACACACAGGTAAAGCTTCAAGCCCTGACCAAGAGTCTTTCTCGCTAAATAAGCAAGTACCAAAGCATGGTCCACCGTAGAACGGTCCTTTTAGAACCCGGCCTGCTCAGGCATGATAGCTCTGTTACCCTCCAACCAACCCTGCAGCCTGATCAGCAAGAGTCTAGTACAGAGTTTGCCTAAGATGCTGAGCAGGCTGATTGGGCGGTAGTTCCCTGGTTCCCTGGGGTCACCCTTCTTAAAAATGGGGACCACTATACTGTTGATCCATGATCTAGGGATCTTACCTGTGGCACTGATATAAGTAAAAACCGGGGCTAGGAGACCAGCCCACCACTTGGGGGCCTCCTTCAGATGTTCCAGTTATTTGATCGGCTCCGGGCGCCTTCCCACTTTTACTTTGGGAGATCAAATCCATGATCTCCTCCTCAGAAACCGGTGGCAAGTGTGGGATAGAATCAGGTTCCTCAACAGGGGGGCTACGCAAGAATGGAAACGCTGTCAAAAAAAATGGCCTCGTAAAACCTCTTCCATGTCACTGGGGGTAAAACTACTGAGGCCATAACATCACCCCCTAATCGCATCTTGTGGATACAACCCCAAAATTGGGTTGGATTCCCGCTCCTTACGGCCCTTTCTAACCTGGCCCACTGCTGTTTTTGGAAGACTGGACGCCTGGAAGAAATCAAGCGTCGATAGTGTATGTGGATTTCCAAAAAGGGTGCTCTACTAGCCCTTGAGGGATAACGTTTCAACTGAGATGCAGTCCGTCTAAAGCATAAGCGAAGGGCCAGGCATTCGCCATCAAACGAACCCCCATGGTTTCCCCCCTGAGAAAGAGGGTAAGGCTTCCTAGTACTTGAGGGCGGCCTAAATTGGGCAACAACCTGGTCAAGACCTTGCTCACCGCCCAGCACTCCCATTTTAATTAAATGACACAGCCGCACCATAGCCGGATCCTCCAAGGAAGCCCAGAAGGATTGCACTGCTCTATCTGTCCAATGGGGCCTTTTGTATTCTGGCTTCCAATCCAAAAAGAGGCTCGCCTCCTCTCTCCCACACAGGGCCAACAGAGCCTGGAAATCATTCCAGGTTAACTTCAGAGGGAAATGGGCTGTCTCCACACTAGGGAGGATAGTTAAATTTTGTGCCCTTGGGAAGAAAGAAGGTGAAACCAGAAAAAAATCAATGGTGCTAGACCCCTGGTGTGAGTGGAAGGTAAAACATCCATCCCAATCCCCCTCCAACCTACCGTTCAATATTACTAAGCCCAACTCTTCCACCAACACCTTCATATATCTGGCGTTAACATTTACCACTTTGTCCTGGGCCCTGCGGAGGGGGGGCAAGACAGAGTCTGAATAACTCCCTTCATCACCCAGCCCCTGCCACTCACCCAATCTTGAGTTGAAGTCCCCCAAAGAAGGCCATTGGGTACAACTGTCATGCATTTTTAACTCTACCAATAATTTCTTCCCAGATATCCACACAATAATAGGGGGAAGTGGGCAGAGGGATGTAAACATTACCCAACAACAATTCCATAGCTGAGGGAAATATACAGTGGAAAAGGGCGAAATACGATTGGTAACTGTTTATTAGTTTTATAACCACATTAGAGGAATTTGGGGACAAAAGCGCCAGTCCACCACTCGGACAACCTGACCCCCCAAATAAAGTTGTCCCAACAGATATAACTGTAAACCCTGCCAGCTTAATATCCTCCAGGGCTCAGGTTTCCTGTAAGAGGCAAAAATCCCAGGTTCTCAACAGTTGAAAAAATTCTGTGTCCTGGGAATGGGCCCTCCAGCCAGAGACGTTCCAGGAAGCTAATTTAAAAACAGGATGCTGTGGCTGTCATAACCCCACACCCGGGCCAGAAGCTCCCAAAGCACAATCCACTAAGTTATTTAGTTCCATGTTCCCCAACTCTGGGAGAGACCTCGACTGGCAAACGCCCATGGGGTTTAAAAAATCCCTCACCGGGGGCACCAGGCACCCGGGAACTGATGACGACAAACTAGAACAAATTGGTTCCTCCAAGCTAGCTGGGGCCCACAAGTTGCCCTCCAATTGAACCCTAGGAGGAGGGACACCATACACCTCCTTTTCCACTCCAACCTCAGGGAGAGGACAACACACCAGCTCCTGGACTACAACATTACTAACCTGCCCAATCGAGCCCTCACCTCTGTTCCCCAAGGGATTATTGGTCTGTAAGTTATATGGGGAGAGGGCTCGATGCCCAGAAGCTGAAGAGAAAGCTCGCCCAGCCTGGGCCGGGGAGCCCTGGCACCCCAACTGATTTAGAGGGGTACTCCCTCCAAGGAGTGCCCCCCCGATCGCAGTCCATTTAACTGGGAACACAATAAGTCTAATTTGGACAACAACCTTAATTCTGGGGGGGTCACACTCATCTGCCCCGTCCGGCTGATTAGAACAATTATACCTCCATAAAGGCTGTCTATGCTTCCGGGGGGGGGGGGGAACAGGCCCCTGGTGCACCACGTTCCCCACTTCCATACTTTCACCACCCGCTGATGACACTGGGTCATTTCTCCTATCTTGCTGCATAGAATGTAAACGGGAGTCACTCGCTAAGGCAAGGCGATCGCCTTCCCGAGAACCCATCACCATCCCTGGGTCCCTAGGCTGGGTCTGCCCACAACCTTGAGGGCTACGATTGGAAGGTATCAAAACATCCCCCACGCTAGATTGATAAGCCTTGGAGATATAAACTGACCTCTCCTCTAGGGAAGCCTTAGCCGCCCAAATGGCCGCGGTCAACTCCGGGGAAACAAACCCAACATTGACCACTTGTCTATCCCGTGTCACCAGCAGCTGGTCCACTGACTTAATGTCATGCCTAGTGATCGGGAGGTACCGCAGAGTTGGGTAATTAAGCAGCAGACGGAGATGTTCGGCTATGCCCAAAGCCGTATTCCACACAGGGGGACGCCTCCCAAGGAATGGCAAAATTGTAAAAATTAAGTTTGAAGGAAGAAAACTATAAAGAGCTGCTTGGTCTAATGGCCGCAAGGACCGAGGGCCCAACCCAAAACCAATAGAATTTGACTCCATTGCTACAGGCAAGGGAGGACCCTCCATCTGATCCACACCGACTGAAGCAGAGTGCACAAGGGGTCTGGAATCGAGTGGCAGGGCCTGGGGACAAGAGGCCAAAGCAGACCCATTTGGCCAGGGAGGAGGTACTGGAAGTACCGGGGGTTCTATTCGGAGTTGGCCCCCTCTAGAGAGTACCATCAAGTCCAGCTTTTCATGAATTTGGTGGACTTGGGTACACATAAACCGAATCGAGTCAGCTGTCAACGCCACGTAGTTTGTTAAAAACTCCGACAAGGGTCCATGCTGGGGACCGTGCCTATCCTGGCACCGTATAAAGGGAGCACTCCCAGAACAGGGAGTAACTGGGGTAGAATGGCATGAAAAAGAGGCAGTCTTACCGTGAGCCACCAGGGAAATTGACTGACAAAAGGAAGCCTCTGATGATACTATTATTATTATTAACAAACATTTATATAGCGCCAGCAGTGTACCTGGCACTTTACAAAGTAATAAAATAGACCTGGTGTATAGCCGTTCGAACAGCAGTCCTTGGCTGAGCGACATTCACCTGGGGAAAGAAATACTCCAAGTGGCGTTATTTTGTATGCTTTTGGGCAGGAGGGGGAGACCCCACCAATGGCTCAGGCCTTAGTCTTTTGTTAATAGACATCCTAAACTAAATAACTATGGCGCAACCACCAGCCTGCATGCCAGGGGGGGGGGGAAGGGCCCCCTGCACCCGGTCGCGCCAAAGGGCGAGCAAAAGGGCGTGCACCTTTTTGCGCGCGATCCTTCGGCGCATGCCACCGGAGGCTAACGAGCCCCTTTTCTTCCTTCCTGCAGGGTTGCTGGCTCTGCCCCTGCCTGGGAACTCCGCACAGCTGACCGGTAAGTAGCGCAGGTTGCTCTCAAGCCCCAATGTTTTCCAGACTCTGCACCGTGCAAGTTTAGTTATTGATAAAAACGAAGTATGTATGGTAAGGAATTTAGTACATATATTACATGTATGTTGATGATAAAATATTAAATATTGCTCTAATTGTGAATTAATTTCTATGGTTTTTGGTGTTTATGTTTTGTTGCAATGTATAGAGTGGAAAGTGTTTTGAATTGTAATTGTACTGAATTGTTTTTTGTGTGTGTATTTTAAGAAAACTCTTGTACATTTAAGTTTATTTTTAAACTGTTAAGTTTTTTGCTTTGGTTAATATTTGTATTTTGTTTATTTATTTATTATGTTATTTATGTTTACATATCTTTTATAAGGTTTTAAAATGTTGTGAGCCGCCCCAGGATGCTATAGCAGGAGGGGGTGGCCAAGAAATCTAAGAAAATAAGTAAAATAAAAATCAAATTCTGTGGAGATTCTTTGTAAACATCAGCATAGTCATTGGGAATTGAAACAACAGACTGTCACTATATGGCCTCTACCAAACCTACCCTACGCACACGCGGAGTGCCAAAGTCCTCCACCTCCTGACCGCACCACCACCCAGCAAAGGGAGATGGTGGATGCAGTTGAGGATGTGGGTGGTGGTGTGATCAGACGATGGGGAACTTCAACAGGGTGGGCTGTGTGCATACATACAGGCATAAGTTTGGTCTGCACACATCTGATGTGTGTGCACGGACCTTGGATTGGGGGCTGTGTGTATTATATTAAGTGCCTCACTGGAAGAGCACGTGCAACACCTAGAAAATTCCACCTCAGAGGCTGAAACAACAGCCACAAAGTAATTCTGCTGTCAGAAAATGCTCTGTCTTCCCTTTAGTCCCACTCAGGGTGATTTCAGACGTGACGGGGCAAATTTGCCCCGTCAGGAAATGAAATTTGAATTCCCCGCCGGGATGACCTGTCACACCATAACAGACGTGCCAGGGGATCCCGGCGGGGAATCGGGGAGGGGGCGGTGCCGCGCGGCGCAACGTGAAGCCGCACGGCCCTGCCCCCTCCACGCTCCCGACTGCCCGCCCTCTAGGGAGACGGACGGGCACCGCGGCCAATGCCGCCGCAGCACTCGCCCGCTATGGCCACGGGCTGGAATCCCTGAGGGGATTCGGACCCGTGGTCGCCGTCCAGACGTGATGGCGGGGATCACCACGGCGGGGAATCACATTCGCCGTGCAACGACCTCCGGCCCCACCGCTTCGGCCGCTCACGTGGCGAATGTGATTCCCTGCCGTGGTAACATCTGGGGGGAAACATCCGTTTCCCCCAACAGACGTTATGTGGTCGCTGCCACCACAGGGGATTGACTGTGGTGGCCTTTGACCACGTAATGTCTGAAATCACCCTCAGAGACCTATGTTCTCTGCATTTTCTCCATTACTGCCAATGGGGAAAACAGTATACATGGGTTTCTGACTGCAGGGTTGGTTGCTCAGGTTCTCTTTCTCCAGTAATTTCACTCTTTATTATCTTCCACCATTACCCTCTTATCCCCTCAACCTGCATCTTTATACCTCTTCTTTGTTTCCTCCTTTTGATCTTCACCAGTGTCTCAACCAGCTTATTAAACATCCTTCACTCCCAATCGCTTTGCAATATCATTTCTTTCTCCATCTCTCAGTAATATGTCCAATTTCTAGTTTAATTTTCTCAGTTCTATATACTGAAGTACCTTTTCCTCCTTTTTTGGCTGGCTTCCTATGGAAAGGTGACTTATGCAATCACCCTGTGCCTGTGTCTTCTCAACCTTAATAACTTTTTGTCCTCCCATGCCAATTTCAACAACATTTGGTAGCATTGCAGAAGGTCCAAAGGTAAGTTGGGATCAAAACTTCATGACTGTAGGTGCACTTGGAAAGGAGATACGGCTTCTACTGTGGAGAAAGAAATCCCATTCACTTGCATTGACCCGTCCTCTTTTCTGTTCTCCCACCCACCCACCCTCAGTAACCAGGTTGTTCAGTAGTTTGCTGAAACTACTTGTTTCTCATTTCAAAGGCTTCCACTCTATAAAGTAACAATAGTCTCACCGGTCTGCTCAATCTTTAACAACAATGGCATCTTCTTGCCGCTTATAAGATACAACACTTCTTTCCATTTCTTCTATCCCATATTCACTTTTTCTCATTTCTGCCTTTCAACCACCATCATTATTTATCATCCGTTCCAGGTTTTTGAATTTTGCAACCTTGTTTAAGATTTTCTACTGTCTTGCCCTCACAATTGCCTCCTCTCTTCTTACTCTATAGCATCTGTTTATTGGAGCTTATTTTCAGTCCACCCTTCTCCAACTGTTTTTGCCAGGCCATCCATCTTTCCTGTAGTTCCTCCATTGTCTCTGTGGTGGTTATAAGACAGCCTGTAAAAAGAAACACACATGGTAGCCCTCTGCATGCCACCTCCCTTAGTTGCATCCATTACTAATGACAGGCAGGAAGGAAGGTAGCACTGAAACCTCTGTGTATTTCAACCTTGTCTTCTCTGAGTCTGACCTCCCAGCAGGCATAAAAGGGATGCTAGTAGTAACAGGAAGCTGGGTGGAACACCACATTCCCTTTTTGTCCTTGCCCTGCACATTCTCTCACTGTTCTGAACCTGCCTTGAACGTTCAGTCCATGTCTTGTCCTGCTCTTGTGCCTGCCCTGCTCTTTGTCCTTGTCTCACTCCCCTCTAGTTGTACCTTGTCTCCCTCCTGGTCTTGTCTTGCCCTTAGCCTTACCTCCTGTTGTCCCTGCAGCTCGGACTCTGAAACCTGTCACCCCCGAACTTCATGTCCACCCACATCTCAGACACCCCTTGCCCCATGAACCCTTACACTTCATTCCACCCACCTACTTTGCTAACCTCTACTCTGCTGACCCACTCCATTTCTACGCACCTTACAAATGAACTTGTAAGCCGCCCCGGGCGGTCTGATAGTGTAAAGGAAAAATGCAGAAAGGGGCTCTGGGAAGAAAGAACAGAAAGGGACTCTGGGAAGAGCAGAAGTATAGAAAGAGTTTTGCTTGCAGAAAAGTAACAGACTAAGAAAGAACTTAGCAGCTGGATGGCCTTGACGGCAGGAAACTGTGATAAGGAATGAACAGGATGGGGCTGGGAAGAAGAACATAACATGCACAGAAAAGATAGTGAAGCAACTAGTGATGTAACCCATAGCCTTGCTTTGACTAGACAAAGGAACAATAGAAATGATGCATGGCAAGTGGAAAAACCCAGCTTTCAACCTGTATTGAGCATGTGTGAAATATGCTTCTGTAGTTTGGTATAAAAGCTTATGGGGGCAGTCCCAAAAGCTAGCTCTCCTTTGTAGAGTCTGCTAACGCGTTAGCACTCAATAAACTGGATTACATTTTACCCTGACTCTGTGTACTGCCTCGAATTGGTGAGCCCACCCGAACCCAGTGGATTCAAGGGAAAAATCCACAACAATTTCTGGTGTCAGAAAGTGGGATTCGAGGAACTCAGGATCCTTCGTGGATACCTGCGGTAAGTGTACTTTATTGCAGAGTTGATAATCCGGCGGCGGGACGCCGTGCGCCGGGTCGCTGGTGTAGGAAACCGGACTTGTTCCTCTTTCCCTCAAAAGCGTTTTGGGTGTTGTTGTTGTTGTTGTTGTTGAAGGAAATACCTAGGTGAGAATTGAGAATTGAAAAGCTAGCGAGTGATAATGGGAAGCAACCAGTCGACGGTGGCGACCCCTACTGATACTCCAGTTGTGTATATGACTAGGCAGTATGGCAAATCAGTAGTAAAATGAGGTAGAGAAATGGAATTTTTATACTCGGGACCAGCCCGACTTGCAGTTTCCTTCTGCCGGTTCATTTTGCATCCCAGTCCTAACTCATTTGAGACAAAACCTCGAGGTGAACCACCCCAAGCAAATGGGGGTATGGTTCCTATGGGACGATGAGGCAAACTGAACCGATGTTCAGAAGCGTTATTGCCTGCAAGTTTGTTTAACGGCCGTATGCAAGGCTCCCCCAGTAACATCCGGCATGACTCCTGTGCCCGATCCACCGGGGGATTCCTTGCTTGATTTCAGGCCATCATGTTATAATGAACCTGTCCCTTTGCTTCTGAACCCCCAATCCCCAGGCTCCACCACCCCAGCCTGTTCCATTGCCCCCTCCTTCACCGCTGCCACCCCAAACTCCAGGTGGCACGAACCCTCGAGGCGCAGAACCAAAAACTGCAGGAGCTGCAACTCCAGGGGGGGGAGCAGGGAAAGCTCCTCAAAACTTTGACTCTGGCTTCTGGCACTAGCAGTAGTGATGGAGTGCTTGAAGATTTTCTCCTGTGTAATTTGAGCTAGTGGCTGTTGGCAGTGACTGATGTGGAGTTTCCTTGTGTAAAATTTTGTGGTGTGTATTGTTTTCAGTTAATATTGTTAAACTGAAGTGCCTGGGGGAAGTGAAAGAGTTAATAGTTGAAGTAATTGTGTGAAAAGGAATTTGTAGAAATTTCTGTGTGAAGTCCCCAGTTTGATCCCCGGGCTCAACCCTTTACCCCGGCAGCAATGAACCCAAGGGCTGTACTACCAGGGGCAGGAAGGAAATCAGGACCTTTCATGAGGAGACGCGGCCTCAGCCCTGATCCTCCTGAACCTGGAGTCAGATGGCACTGTTCAGTTAACCTTGGATGGGGCAGAGGCCCTTTTTAATTGACACCGGGGCTACCCGCTCCATGGTGCATTCTTCTACCTTCCCTCAGCTCCCCCTGTCATCGGCAAAAATCTCCTGTGTAGGGGTTGAGGGTACTTATCAGCGTGTGCCTCTGTCTGAGCCTGCCACTGTAACCATCGGCCTGCTCACAGAGAGACACTCGTTTCTTGTTAGTAAACACACTCCAGTTAATCTTTTGGGACGGGACCTCCTGTGTAAATTAAAAGCCTCAATTCATTGTTCGCCTGATGGCATGTATTTGACCTTTCCCGATTCTGAGACAGCTTCTAATCTTATAATGGCCCTTGCTACAGAGGATTCTGGGTCCCCGCTCCTGACTGATCACCAGCAGCGGTTGGATTCCCTCCCTTCCTCTTTGTGGGCAACCTCCCCTGAAGATGTGGGGTTGCTGCAGGGTGTTGCCCCATTGCAAATAGCTGTCAAACCAGGACTCCCGTACCCTTCTGTGTCTCAGTACCCCCTTTCGGCTGAGGCTGTCAGGGGAATACAGGCTGTTATTAACACTTTCCTTGAGGGAGGCATTCTTATTCCTTGTGTCTCCTCCGTTAACAGTCCTATTTTACCTGTTAAAAAAGGAAACCGGACACACCCTGATGGATCCCCGGTTTACTGATTTGTTCCACCCGGACTTTCGGGCTAAAATCGGCAATCACATGGTTAAAAAAGGCAATATTAGCAATGGAGCTGTCAGAATTTTTACAGCCAGCACTTTTAAAGAGCCAGACCTGAATATTTTTACCAATTTTTGAACAGCGTTTTGCAAACTTTCTTCACCAAGCAAGGAGTAAAACACTGTATTTGCTAGACTAACAAGCCTCCAAACAATTCATTAGAACCTATGAGCTCAGATACAAGCTTCTGGCCAATTCCAGCAGCAAAGCCCAAGCAAAGCATATTTTAAAAAAATAATTAAAAATTGAAACAAATAGGGTGTCGTTACTCCCAAAGCCAAGACCTATGCTAGTGTTGATTTGTATGATTATTGGTTCACTTAAAGGATTGTATAGGAATGTTTTTCCACTGCCGAGCTCTTCTTAAGTGACAGGGACTGAGCAGTGAAACACATCAGTAGCAAGGCACAGCTTGTAGACTGGAAGGTTAACGAAGGGTAAGGAATGCAAAGTGTTAATACTGTCTCTTACAGTGACTCACAGAGAGCCCCAAATAAAGAAAGGAATAGAAAATAGTATTTTGGGCAGGAAAGTAAAATAGGAGAAGGATTATGGAATGTAAACAGCAAATAGCTGTAAAAAAAGGTTAAAGAAGAATTATGTAACAGGAAGCCTCTCGGTGAACCAATAAAGCAGTGAAAGATTGTAACTAGACGAGGAATTGGCAATTAAGCAAACACCAAAATATCATTTCAACATCTAAACTACAAAACAAAACTAGTACCTTTTGGTGTTACTTGCTGGCACCAAAGTTTGTTCTTTATGTCATTTTCAGATTTGTTCTTTGTTGTCATCTTCAAATTAAAAGCTCCCAAAAGTAATTAGCAGTAATTAAGGTCCAAGTTTTAAAAGTTTGTAAAAAAACCATAAAAATCCAGCACTGAAGTGCAAATCCACAGACCGTCTGGAAGCTGCCTCTAACAAAAATCTCAAAGACTGTTCTCCCTTATCTGCAACTTAATAGTTTACATTCCTTTTTCAAACTTTTCAGGCAAGCAAGGAACAGCAACAGTTTTTCCCAATAGGCATTTCTTTCCCAGGGGGAAAAACCATGCAGCCCCTGCAATGGTTCACATTGTAAAATGCCCGATTACTGTTTTATTAAATTGCAGCTTTGCAAAAATAGCACATTAAATCAATCAAATTATTACTGCTGATTTTAAGCAGTAAAAAGGCCCAAAATGACCCAAAACAAATTTGAAAATTTTCATGCAATAATGGACTGGTCTGTAAAATCCTCTGTCATGCTAAAACAGTTTTTAGCAAGTGGGCTGGCCCTTTTGCCATTATTAACACGGCTAGTCCAATTAATGGTTTAAAGGTACAGCTACTTGCAGCCCACACCCAGACCAGGATTTGCCAAACTGTTTGTGATTTAAATGGCAAAAAGACGATATTCTTCCTTGATTTATTCTTTCCATGGAATGCTAAATCAACAGGGGGGAGGCGGGATTTACTTAACCTGTTGTGCTTTAGTTACTTAAAAAGTAAAACATGCACCCTTTCTTTATTTTCTCTGTAATGTCCCTACTGTGGCTTCTGCCATCAACACCACCTATGGCTCCTAAACACCTGAAAAAGTCCCACAATAGCCTGCTCATCCCAAGCCTTGTCATACCCACAGACGCTAGCTCCCATGCCCTGCCTTTCACGCCAACCGAATTTCAGCCCCAGCTTCCCAGATGACTTCCTTGTGCCACACAACTCCCAAGCCCAGCATCCTGTGCCAGATGACTTACTGATTCCCGCTACGCTTTTGGAGTTTGCCACTCGTTTGGCTCCATTTGGCGGGAGCACGGCTTCCTCACTTCAGCTGGCACTCCAATAGCCCATGGGCCCTTGATTGCTGCCCTCCTGGAAGCCGTGATTTTGCCCTCTGCTTTGGCTATTGTGCGCGTCTGCGTGCACACTTCTGCCAACACTTTTAAGGCCAATGGCAACCGCTTTGCTGATATTACTGCCAAACGCGCAGCAAAGCTGGGACCCACTGTATGCGTTCAGGCAGTTTCCCTTTCAGATTCCCTGCCTGCCGTGCCACTCCAGGACGTTCTACATCACCAACAGGACGCGACAGCTCAAGAACTCGACCTGTGGCTCCGCTCCGCCTGCACCCAAGACTCGGAGGGCATCTGGAGACACCCTGATGGCCGCCCTGTAGCCCCGCGGTCCCTGCTGCCCTTGCTGGCCAGAGTGTGTCATAAGTTAACACACTCTGGCAAGGGGGGAATAGCACACATGATCACCGCCAGTTGGTTTGCTCCTTTTGTCTCCACCGAGGCCCGGCGAGTGACCCGATCGTGCCACATCTGTGCCCAACATAATCCGCACAGAACGGAACCCTGCACTTCATCCTCTCTCCCGTGGAGCAATGGGCCGTTTGAGAATCTTCAGATTGACTTTGCCCATCTGCCCCCAGCCCAAGGCTTTAACTTTGTTCTTGTTATTGTTTGCCTTTTCTCAGGCTGGACTGAAGCATTTCCCTGCCGCCGAAATGATGCGTTCACAGTTGCAAAGCAGCTGCTGCGAGACTTTATACCCCGCTTTGGGGTTCCTCTTTCACTGGACTGTGATCAAGGCCCTGAATTTACTGCAAAAGTAACCCAGGCCCTTTGCAAGGCCCTCAGGATCAACTTGTTTTTCCACACCCCACATCACCCTCAGAGCAGTGGGGCAGTGGAGCGGAAGAACCTGGACATTAAGACTCGACTAGCTAAAACATCAGAAGACATGGGGTTGAAATGGCCTGAGGCCCTGCCTTTAGTCTTGATGGCCATCAGGCCCTCCCCAGCAAAGAATACTGGACTTTCCCCTCATGAACTTGTGTTTGGCCGTGCCATGCGCATAGGCCTTACACCGCCTCGACCGGCAGTTCAATCATTGGCTCAATTGAGTGATGAGCTCTCTCAGTATGTTTTGTCTCTCACTTCTCTCCTTAGATCAGCCAGGACCGCGGTGGAAGCAGCGCATACTCCACCTTCTGCTGAGCAGTGCCACAGCTTCCAGCCAGGGGATTGGGTCCTCTTGAAAGAGTTTCGACGCAAGCATTGCCTTTCTCCGTGCTGGACAGGACCCCACCTCGTCCTGTTGACAACACAGACTGCTGTAAAGTTGGAGAATGATCCCCGTTGGCGTCATGCTTCGCATTGCTGTCATGCTGACCCTCCCGCTGGCCCGAGCACCGCTGACTCCGCCACCTGACCAGACCACATCGTCTCAGATGATTCGCCAACAGCTGCCTGACAATGACAGAACTTCCCGAGACAGACGATCGTTAGAATTTGCCTCTAACACTTTTTTGCTTTTTATAAAACAACTTCGCCTAGACTTGAACGCATCAAACTGTTGGCTTTGTGCTTATATTCCTTCGCATGCTTTGGAAGGTATTCCTATGCTTGCTGCACCGCTTACTGTACGGGAGTTGCAAGCCCCGTTTTATGATGAACTACCCAAACACGCCACATGGGCAGTCATTAGTCGCAATGTTTCTGAATATATTCACATTAGAAATCCACCCCCAGCCTTGTTCTGCTTGCAGTGTAACGGCACGGGCCAGTTTGTTGGTACCGCTGCCTGCAATGCAACTATTGTTAAGAATGGGATCACGTTTAACTTGAACCATACATTTGTGCCCAATCACACTCCACCTTCAAGCCGCTGTGGCAAAACTCCATGAGACTGACAACTGGGATTCTTTGTCATGGCTAGAGCGCCTGCTCCCTGATGTACCAGGCTGGATCCGGTACATGTTGCTAGTACTAGTTGCTGTTTTACTGGCCCTGGGCTTTGTTTTCCTTTTGTGCAAGCTGTTTTGTTGGGGTGTCTCCCACATCCTTACTGGCAAACCTAGGTCCCTTCCCCAATCTCTCCAAATGGTTGCCATGAGCACCAGCCTTGGCAGCACACTCCCTTTTCTCCACCGACGGCCCCCAGCCAAGGGACCCATCAGGGGCCCCCGGGGACTCCGGACCAAGTGGTGGTAGTGATGCCATTTAGGGGGGGTCTAAATGGGCATCAAAAGGGGGGATTTGTAAGGGAAAGTGCAGAAAGGGGCTCTGGGAAGGGAGTGCAGCAAGGGACTCTGGGAAAAGCCAAAGTATAGAAAGAGCTTTGCTTGCAGAAAAGTTGCAGACTAAGAAAAGAACTGTGCAGCTGGATAGCCTTGACGGCAGGAAACTGTGATAAGGAATGAACAGGATGAGGCTGGGAAGAAGAACATAACATGCACAGAAAAGATAGTGAAGCAACTAGTGATGTAACCCATAGCCTTGCTTTGACTAGACAAAGGAACAATAGAAATGATGCATGGCAAGTGGAAAAACCCAGCTTTCAACCTGTATTGAGCATGTGTGAAAAATGCTTCTGAAGTTTGGTATAAAAGCTTATGGGGGCAGTCCCAAAAGCTAGCTCTCCTTTGTAGAGCCTGCTAACGCGTTAGCACTCAATAAACTGGATTACATTTTACCCTGACTCTCTGTACTGCCTCGAATTGGTGAGCCCACCCGAACCCAGTGGATTCAAGGAAAAAATCAACAACAATAGCAGGAAGGGCGGGGTATTAAATTGAAAAATAAATAAATAAATTTCCTCCCATTTTCTGCTTTTGCCCCATTTCCACACTTTCCCCCTCTTGACCCGTTTCTTGTCTTGACTTTGTTCTTGCTGTCACCAAATTCTGTTCTCTCTGTTCTTGTACCCCACCACTGTTTCTTTGTTCTGACCACTCACAGTATGCTACCTTCCCCATGCCACCCCTGGAGGGGCTCCTCCAGGGAAGGAGCCCAGTTTGCAATCATGGATTGCCTTCCATAAGGCGGAGGCATACCTCCAGTAAGACCCAGAGGCAGCTGTGCCTACCTCCCAGCAGTGGGCAGCTCACCAGGAGGTGGAGGCTTCTGGCCCCAGTCCTACGGACATCAGCCCCGGCACTCAATCAGGTAGAGCAAACTATGAGGAGCTGGCTGTGCCCTGGAGCAGATGTTGGTCTGACTGAAGGATGAGCCCCTCCATGTCCTGCTGCTGCTGGCAGCACTCCATGCCCTGGTTCCTTTTCCATCTGCTGTTTAGCCACTGCCGGCAGCACTCCAAACTCTGGCTCCTGTGTCCGCTGCTGCTGACAGCGCTCCCAATGCCGGTTCCAGTACCTGATGCTCAGCCAACACCTCAGAGGTGGCCCCCGTCATGCTCCACTGCCTGCTCCAGTCCCAGAGGCAGTACTCCAGCCATGTACTGCCTGACCTGGGGAGTCTGGACGGGACTGTCCTAGGGTGGTTCCACTCATTCCTCTCGGGGAGAAGCCAGCGGGTGGTACTGGGGGCTGAAACATCAAGCCCCCGGGCCTTGACCTGTGGCATTCCACAGGGTCTGATCCCATCTCTGTTATTATTTAACGTATATATGCAGTCCCTGGGGGAGATCGTGAGAGGGTTCAGGGTGCGATGTCACCAATATGCTGATGATACTCAGCTGTACCTCTCGTTTTCAACTGACCCAGGTCCTGCTGTCTCATTATTTTCCCAATGTTTGGAGGCTTTGGCGGATTGGATGTGGCAGAGCAGACTGAAGCTTAATCCTGATAAGACGGAGGTGATGGTGCTGGGAAGGGCGAGAGAGGTACTGGCTCCCTTTGTGGGGGGGGGGGGCTTCCTCCTGTAGCCCAGCAGGTTCGGAGTCTGGGGGTGATGTTGGACTCAGGTCTCTGTCTGGATCAGCAGGTTGAGTTGGTGGCTAAGGCTGCCTTCCGCCAGCTGTATCTGGTACGGAAGCTGCATCCATACATCTCCAGACCCGACCTGGCCACTCTCATTCACGCCTTCATCACCTCGGGGCTAGACTACTGCAACGCACTTTACACGAGGCTTCCCTTGTTTCTGGTTCGGAGGCTGCAGCTGGTGCAGAATGCGGCAGCCCGTCTCCTTATGGGGACGGGGCAGCGAGAGTACATAACACCTGTGCTCCATACTCTGCACTGGCTGCCTATAGCGTACCGAGCCAGATTCAAGGTGTTAGTGTTGATCTATAAAGCCCTGCACAGTCTGGGCCCCCATACCTTGGGGACCGCCTCGCCCTCCGCGACTCAGAGCGATCCCTTCAGTCCACTGGGGGCGCCTTTCTGGAGGTCCACCATGCAAAACAGGGGGCCACAACGGAGAGGGTGTTCTTGGTAGCCAGGCCGCAGCTTTGGAACTCCCTCCCGGAGGAAGTCCACCTGGACCCAGGTTTGTTGGCATTTCGTCATGCCTGTAAGACCTGGCTGTTCGCTCAGGCCTTCGGAGGGGAGGATGGGGTAGTTGGGGGAGTATTTTAAAGATTTTAATGATATTTTAAATGAATGGGTTTGTGTTTTTAACTTGATTTTAAATTGTGTATTTTATGTTGTAAGCCGCCCCGAGATGCTATGAGCATGAGGGGGCGGCTAATAAATGTTTATAATAAATAAATATAAATAAATGTTCTCAGTCTCTGTCCTGTCCAAAAAGTGGGTCTTGTGGTGCCCACAGGCAGGGACCTGTGTTTACTGCATTTCCTCATTGCCACTAATAGGGAAAATGCAGTGAACAAAGGTCTCTGCACACAGGTCACTTCTGGAAGGGAAGTACCGGCAGGCCCTGGCCTTCAGTGCCCACGTTCCAGGTTTCTGGCGCAGCAGCCAGCCCATCAGCAATACTGCCTTGGCCTTCTTCTGGCCCAGTCACGCACCCCCGTGTCTTCTCCCCACCTTGTCCTGACCCTGTCCCATCTCATCTTGTCCATGCCCCACCTCCCAGCTTCCTAATTGGCTGCCAGCAGGCATAAAAGGCATGCTGGTAGTAACAGGAAACTGGACAGAACAACGCTCTCACTTCTTGTCCTACACATTCTTTCACTGTTCTGAACCAGCCTTGCCCTTAATCGCATTACTCCCTTGCACCCGCCTTGTGTTTTCAGCCCTTGACTTGCCCTGCTCTTGTTCTTGCCCCGGACACATCCTGCTCTTATTTATTTACTAAGATTTATACCCCGCCCTTCTCTGAAGGCTCAGAGCAACTTACAATAATAAAACCACATAAAATAAAATTAAAATACAGTAAAATCCTTTAAATTCCCCACCCTAACCCCATAAACCCACCCACACACTATCCCCGTCTGCCAAATGCTTTGCCAAAAAGAAATGTTTTACACTGCCTTCCAGAAAAGGCTTAGGCTCGGGTTCTGACAGGCCTCCAGGGGAAGGAAGTTCCATAATACTGGGGCTGCAAGTTAGAATGCCTCTCAGCAGGCCCTTGTAATACAGACAAGATCGGCAGCTGGTACCTGCAAGAGGGCACTCTTGGCTGAATGCAAGGGTTGCAGTGGAGCATGGAAGGAGAGATCGTCTCTCAGATATGTGGGCCCATGCCATTTAGAACTTTAAAGGTCAAAACCGACACCTTGAATTGTGCTCGGAAAGCTATAGGAAGGCAGTGCACACTGAAAAGCACAGGGGTAATGTGCTCACGGTGACCCACCTCTGAAAGAAGCTGGGCTACCACATTCTGCACCAGCTGCAGTTTCTAAATAGTCATCAAGGGCAGCCCTATGCAGAACACATTGCAGTAATCAAGCTTTGAGATAATAAAAGCATGGATGATGGCGGCCAGATCTGAATCAGAAAGCAAGGATCGTAGCCTCCTCACCTGATGGAATTGGCAAAAAGTGCTCCTGGCCACTGCTGTAACCTGATAATCCAAGCACAGCAAGGGGCCCAGATGCACTCTAAGGCTACAAACCTGAGTAACTAAAGGGGGCTGGACCCTCTCAATAACAGAGGCACCAATCTCTTCCAAGTCACAAGGTCAGCCAACCATCATCACTGCAGTCTTGTCCAGATTCAGTTCCAATCGGCTCACCCTCATCCAGTCCCTAACAGCAGTCATGGATTGGGTAAGCATCGAGACAGCAAAACCTGGGTCAGATGAAAAAGAGAGGTACAGCTGGGAGTCATCAGCATACTGATGACTCTTCACTCCAAACGATCTTGCCCAGCGACCTCAGATACACTTTGAACAAGAGGGGAGACAGAATGGAACCCTGTGGGATACCACAGCGGAGGTACTGAGGGGACAACAAGCAATCTCCCATCACCACCCACTGAGACATCCTCAACAGGAATGAACAAAACCACTCTAGAGCAACCCCGCACACCCCTGCAAAGTCCCACAGTCATGTCAACACCATCTCATGACCAACTGTATCAAAGGCCACTGAAATATCTAACAAGATCAACAGGGAACAGTTCTCTTTGTCAATCTTGAGGCATAGATCAAGGCCAAAAGCAGTGTGTCTGTGCTATACCCCAGATGAAAACCTGACTGGAATAGGTCCAGGAATCCAATAGCATCAAGAGGAACCTGAAGTTGCTGGGCAACCACATGTTCAATAACTTCCCTAAAAAAGGGAAGGTTAGAGACAGAGCAATAGCTGGCTGGGGAGTAAGCACCCAAAGTTGATTTCTTGAGCAGGGGCTGGACCACCGCAATTTTAAGGTATCTGACAACCTGCCCTCCCAAAGCAAGGCGTTGACAACCCCGCCAGCAATAGTCCCAATGTCACTAGGCTGGCTTTCACCAGCCAGGGTGGTCAAGGATCTAATTCACAACTAGTTGTCCGCATCACATCTTCTGCATTGGTGGGGGACACTAATTAGTAGAGGTGGGACCCCGGGGCAATTACCGGATACCGGATTTACCGGTTCTCAAAGAACCGGATTCTCGGATTAAATCCGGTATCCGGTACCGGTTTTATTCCATTGATTTCAATGGGGCACTGTGTCCCCATTGAAATCAATGGAATACAATTCCTCCCCCCTCCCCCTCCCAGGCTGC
>QEPC01013288.1:401805-422926 GCA_003113815.1 Sphenodon punctatus
ACTTTTTTGGTGGGACTTTTTACATTGCAGCCATTCATTTAAATGGCTGCAATGTAAAAAATCCGGTACCGGGAATCCGGTAACGGGACCGGATTTCGGGTAATGCCGGTACGCCCAGTACCGGCATTATCGGATACCGGATTTACCGGCACACCCACCCCTACTAATTAGTCCTCCTCTTGCCCTTCTCCTGGTTCTTTTCCTTGCTCTCCTCTAGATGTACCTTGTCTCCCTTGTCCCTATCCTGGTCTTGTCTTGTTCTTGCCCTCAGCCTTGGCTCCTGTTGCATCTCCCAGCTCCGACCCTGAACTGCATCACCCCTAAATCCCATGTCCACCTACATGCCCCTTGCCTCGGGCCATTGCTGTGCCTGGATTGTGAACCCTTACACACACACAAAAGAGACAAAATAGCAGGGGACAGCCTCTTCTCAGTTTTTCACAGAAAAGCCATTCATTTCTTAAATTCATCACTTTTGTAAGAACACAGCTTCAGTTTTGGCAATCATTATTTGGTCAATCAAGTACAGTGCCAGGACAAACCACCTCCCACAATCAAATTGCTGAATGTAACTTACTTTGGTCATTCTGCAGATTCCTTTATGAATCCAGTTCATGCTTTTTGTTAAAATAATTTAATAGCTACTATGAGAGTAGAACTACTGTTATAATCACTCTTTTTAGCTGCTTCCATGATCACACTCCAATAAAGAAAAATGCACATTATCTTCGTTAGCTGTTCTCTTATTAACACATGCACAAAAATAAATTTAGGATGACTTTCATAAAATTTGCAATAAATATGGGTCCGGGCATAAAGCATATGTATTAAATTTCAAACTGAAATAAAGTTTGTGTATAAAAGGTAATTTTTGAAAGACTGTAAAAATAAAGATTTTTTTGGACCTTCATATACAAAATAAACACTTAACTGTAAATCATTAAAATCAAATCAGCATCATGGTATAGATCAGGATGGGCAAGTTTTCCAAGCCCAAGATTTGCATACCAAAATGTTCATATTTCAGGGAGCCACAAGACACTTTTTGTGGATTTCTTCCCCCCACCCCCAAAACCAGGGACAGGGTGAGTGGCTTCCCCCAAACCCCCGCAGATCAAAGCTCCAGTCCCTAGGCAGTCTGGCAAGTTTAGGCAGAAGCAATAGCAGCTCAGGGCACATTGTCCTTGCACCCAGTGGCAGCAGCTGTGAAAATGGCAGCTCGGCTTCTCTTGGTCCTAGGGCAGCCACATAGACACTTCCCCAGGCAGACACTTCTGACAAGAGTCACATGTAGATCCTAGGCCACCATTTGCCCACTTCTGGTATAGATCATCCCTTTATGTTACTATACTTTAAACAAATTTTAAACTATCCTTAGATCTTTTTGTTTTGCTACTTGCTAAGGTAGCTTGAAGGCGTTCTCTTCCCTATTCAACCCCTGCTTTATTTTTAAATTTTAAATCCATGTACCATAGAGCCTACCATGTGTTCGACACAATATGGCCTTGTTGCTGCTGCACAGTAAACCCCCACTTACCTACCTATCCATAGAGCTAGAAAGACTAAGATGGCTATAACTAATGAGGTGGCAACCTCACAGGAAATGTCTACCAGCTTAGTGTGGTTGGGATGTTTGTCTCTGTATTTTGAAAGTCTATGGCAAATTAAATTTGATTTAATTCAATGACTAAATAACTTGGTTAGAGAAAGGAAGTGGATATTCCCCATCCTTCAGATTAAGCCCTGTTCTAAAAGGAGTTCTTCATAGTTGTAGGGGATCCTAGCAGAACCAGGGCCTTGAGGAGCCGAGAGGCAACAAAACAATTTCAGATACTTAAACCATCCAGCAAAACCAGGAAACACCAGCGTTAGCTGCAAGTTTTAATCTATATATTCAAACAAGCAGAAATTATTACAAAAAATAAGAATGAAATCTTAGCACCACTGACTTCAATTGCACTATTTCTCTATGCTCTGGATCTGGTTTATTCAAATGAAAATTTTTACTTCAATTCATACAGCAACTATTTAAAGTTTGGCCCTTCATTTCAGAAGCATCTACTATTTGTACTTATGGTAAATAAGTATTTCCTAGATCCCACACACCTTAATTACAGCCCCCTCATGTAAATTTGGATTAAACTCAGTTTCTATATGAATTTAGATAGATAGATAGATAGATAGATAGATAGATAGATAGATAGATAGATAGATAGATAGATAGATAGATAGATGTGAGGATGGTTGGTAAAAGAACTGTCATATGGCAATGCTCTGTTATGACTCATCAAGCAGTTCCCCATGCTTGCCCTATGACAATTATCAATTGTGAGGAACTGCGCATGCGCGAACCCGCTTAGACGCGCTTCCCGAAGCTCCTCCAGCCACGCCGCAGGAAAAGCCTCCAAAACGGCCAAAAAACAACTAAAAACCTCAAAGAAAGGTAGGGAGAGATGGGGAAATCAAAGGGGCCCCAGGAGAATAAATCTGGGGCAGCAGCAATAGAAAAACTGTTCCAAATAAAAACGCCCCCCCTCCCCCAACGAACTGAAAGCGGAGCCAAAATGGCGGCCACAAACACTCCCTCTGAGGAAGAGCCCCAAGTAGGTAACAGGGGCATGACACTGGGTAAAGAAGATAGAATCCTCGCAATACTAACAGAAATAAAGGCAGGAATGGCAGCTGCAGAAGCAGTCAGAGAAAGCCAAATGGCTGAGATTATAAAATTACAGCAAGCTGACACTCAAAACAAAAAAAGAACAGAAGCATTGACCAAAAGAGTAACAAATGTGGAGAATAGAATTTCAATGCTTGAGGATAACACCTTAAACAGCCAGGATCAACAAAATAGAATGCTGGACCTAATTAAAACATTAGAAAATAGGTGCAAAGATCAAGAAAACAGGGCCAGGAGATCTAACTTAAGGCTAGTGGGCATCCCAGAAAACTGGGAAGGGAGAGACACAATACAATTCATATGCAAGGTTTTGGAAACCTCATTCCCAGGGGAGCCCAGTGCACAAGACCCTAAAATTGAACGAGCCCACAGAGCTAACAGGCCCAAACCTAATGAAGAGGAACCCCCGAGAGCCATTATCATAAAATTTCTTGAATATCAACAAAAGGAAAAAATTCTACGATTGGCCAGGGGCAATAAATCCCTGGAATATCAAGGACAAAAAATAAAATTCTTCCCAGATTATGCAGGAGAGACAATGAATAAAAGAAGAAAATGGGCCAAATACTTCACAGAATTAAATCAAAAAGAGTTGAAACCCCAATTGTGGTTCCCAGCAAGGATGACCATTCTATGGAATGGGAAAAGAAAAATATTCATGGAACCAAACGAGTTAGAGGGCTTCTTGCACAAACAAGGGAGAGAACAAGAAGATAATACTTGAAAAACAGCTGCCAGAAAGAACAGTAAAAAGGAAAACTTAAAGGTTTCATAATGAGATGCCTATGTTCATGTTTATAAAAATGAGGTTTATGTTTATGTTTATAAAAATGAGGTTTATGTTTATTTTTATAAAAGTTAAACTTATTAATTAGATTTGAAGTATAAAGTTCCCATAAATATTAGAGATATAGAAATTATAAGGTTTATGTTTAAAACCAAGAAACACTCATGTGAGTGTGAAATATATGATGGAAAGTTATTGGCAAAGCAAAGTTTATTTTTATAAAAGTTAAACTTATCAATTAGATGCAAAGTTTTTATTTGAAATATAAAGCTTTTATAAATATTAGAGTTATAGAAATTGTAAGGTTTATGTTTAAAATCAAGAAACACTCATGTGAGTGTGAAATATATGATGGAAAGTTACTGGTAAAGTAAAGCTTACGTTTGAAATTATATCTATGTGAATCACATGTTTATTTTTAAAATTAAGAAACACTCATATGAGTGGGAAATACAGGAAGGAAACTGACTGGTAAAGTAAGCGTATCTTTGATTTATATGTTTGCATGATATAAATGTATGTAAATATGAGAACAACAGGAAAAGGGAATAACATGAATATTAGATTTATGTTTATTTATAATAACTGAAATAGATAGGTTGGTATAAATAGAAGGTTTAAGATAAGAAATATAGAATAAGAGGCTGATAAACAATAACAACAATTATTAAGGGAAGGGCAAATAGGCCCAAGGAAAAAGGCGGAGAAGGTGGAGGAGGGAGCTGAGAGGTTAAGTAAAAGGCAATGAGCCTTACACTGAAAAAATATAAAGATACAGTTCCTCCCCAGGAGAAGAAGGTTAATAAAGTTGATAATGTAAATAGTTGGTTTAAAAAGGAAATGGTTCAGGAAGGTTGGGCAAGGCAACAGAAAAAGAAGGAAAAAGTGTTCATAAAGGAAAAACATAACAGACAGATATGGTAGAAGATATTAAAACAATGTCCCTTAATGTAAAGGGACTAAATGAAGTCATAAAAAGAAAAAGAATAGCACAAGAGATCAAAGAAATTGGGGCAGATGTATGTTTCCTACAGGAGACACACTTTAGAGATAAGGATAGCAAGAGATTCAAAAACAAATATTTTGGGGAAATATTTCACGCATGCAACCCACAGAAGAAAAAGGCAGGGGTCTTAATTGGGATAAAGGCTAACAAAACATTTAACTTGGAAAAAATATACAGAGAGGAAGAAGGCAGACTGCTCATCGTAGTGGGAGAATTAGAGGGCAAAACTACAACAATGGTTAATATATATGCACCGAATGAGGGTACATATGAATTTATCAGAGGGATTCTCCCCCTGATAGAACAATACAGAAAGGGTATATTAATAATGCAAGGAGACCTGAATGCGAGCTGGTCAAGTAAAGATCACTCTAAAAACAAACTTCCTGGGAAATGGCAACTTAATTTAGAAAGCTTACTGAAAATAAATAATTTGATAGATGTATGGAGACATTTAAATCAAACAGAAAGAGATTACACTTTTTACTCACCCGCACACAATACTTACATGAGAATCGATTATGCCCTCATGTGTACAACAGAAATACAAAAATGTAAGAAATGTTTTATTAAAACTAATGTCATTTCAGACCATGACTCAGTAGTTACAGAAATACAATGGGCAGAAAGATCAAAAACCTCGCAAAACAGTAATTGGCAATTATCCAGGGGCTGGTTGAAAAATAAATTTTTTTTAGAACAAACCCAAAAAGCCCTGAAAGAGTACTTTGAACTTAATGAAGGAAGTGTAGACACACAAGCCATTCTATGGGAAGCTGCAAAAGTAGTAATCAGGGGGAAAATGATAGCCATAAAATCAAAACTATGCAAACAAAATAGGGAATATTTGAAGGAATTACAACGAGAACTAAAAGCAGTAGAAGCAATTAATAAAATTAACCCCACAAAACAAAGAGCAAAGAAAATCACAGAAATTAGAGAACAAATTAACCTAAAAGAAATAGAAAAAACCACTGCACAACTGAAACAAATTAAAGGATTTTATTTTGCATACAGTAATAAGCCAGGAAAAACACTGGCACGATTAGTTAAAAGGCAAAACAAAAAGTCACACATAATTTCATTACAGACAGCAGACAAAATCAGGATAACCAAGGATGAGGAAATCAGACAGGAATTCTTCAATTACTATCAGACGTTGTACTCCTCATCAAATCCAGAACCTAAAAAGATAACAGAATTTTTGAATAAATACAAATTACCCAAATTAAACTCAGATCAAATTAAATACTTAAATAGCCCTCTCCAAACAAAAGAAATTGTAGAAATAATTAAAAACTTAACAAATAACAAAGCAGCAGGACCTGATGGATTACCATCAGAGTTCTATAAAAAAACAGCAGCATTAGTGAGTCCATACCTAGTTAACACATATAATGAAATTTTAAAAACAGGAAAATTACCCCAATCATTCTACGAAGCAAATATCACCCTGATCCCCAAAACAGGAAGACCTAGTGACAAATGCGAAAACTACCGCCCTATATCATTATTGAATGTAGACTTCAAAATTTTTTCAAAAGCATTAGCAAACAGGTTAACAGCAATAATAAAGGATTTGATAGATCCCGACCAAGTAGGTTTTATACCTACAAGACAAGGATCAGACAATATCCGCAGAGTAACTAATATAATGCACCACCTTCACAAGACAAAGGAAAAAGCAGCAATTATAATGCTGGATGCGGAGAAGGCCTTTGATAGGACTGAGATAAAGTGCCTGGAACAAATACTGAGCAAAATGGGATTTGAAGGACCATTCCTTAATTGGATTAAAGCAATTTATAAGGACCCAGTATCTAAACTTATAATAAATAATGGACACTCGAAATCATTTAAATTAGCCAGAGGAACTAGACAGGGATGCCCCCTATCACCCTTATTGTTTAATTTAACATTGGAAGTTTTAGCAATTGCAATCAGACAGGAAACAGAAATCAAAGGAATACGCATTGATAAAACAGAACATAAAATAACAATGTTTGCAGATGACACTGTATTATTTATAGGAGATCCAGTAACCTCTACCCCACCCTTACTAAAATTGATACAGGAATTTGGAGACATCTCAGGGTATAAAATTAATGAAAGGAAATCATACGCATTGATATATGGACAAACGGAAAGACAAAGACAAGACATCAAAGCAATCCTCCCTTATCCGGAGGAAGAGAAAGCAGTACAATACCTAGGAGTAAAGTTACCAAAACAATTAAACCAAATTTACAAAGAAAATTTTGCAAAACTCCCCCAACAACTTAGCAAAGAAGCAACAGATTGGAAAGATTTACCTTGCTCCTGGTTGGGAAGAGTAAATTTATTTAAAATGATATTACTACCTAAAATCTTGTATAAAATGTTAGCATTACCCATTCAATTACCAAACCAATTTTTTACAGAATGTGACAAATTAATGAAAGAAATAATTTGGAAAGGAAATAAACCAAGAGTAAATAAGCAAACATTAATGAGACCTAAAGAAAAAGGAGGTATAAATCTCCCTGACCTGCGCCTTTATCACAAGGCTGCAATATTGGGAACATTAAATAACTGGTATTACCAACCAAAAGATATTAAATGGGTAGAAATAGAACAACACATTTTAGCCACACACAGTCTGAAAAATATAATAACAGACGAGGGCACACCAAACAAAAAAATATGGAAGGATCATCCCTTTGCCTGGGGCACATGGATGACATGGCAAAATATAATTTAAAAAATCAAAATTAATCAAAACCATTTCCCATACTCACCGATAGACTTATTGTGCCTCCAAACACAACAACAGGCTCAGAAACTGAGGAAAAAATTAAAGGAGAAAGGATTAGGAAAAATTAGTCATATAATTAAAGACAAAGAAATAATTAGTAAAGAGGACATGGAAAAAATAATTAAAATACGAATAAACCCATTTGAATACATGCAACTTAAGCATGCAATAAATAGTAAAGACAAAAAAGAACAATATACTAGAGACCCCAACAAAATAGAAAAGGTATTGTTTGAACATACTAATAACAAAGGAAAATTATCACGCATATATAGAACTTTAAAAGAAATATGGTATCCCAAACAGATAGGTTACATACAGAAATGGAAAGAGGAGTTAGGAATAGAGATTGCAGAAAAGGAAGAATTAGAAATAATAGATTACATGCATAATAACGCCCACTCACTGGAAATCAAAGAATGCCAAATTAAACTAGTAATGAGATTTTACTTGACCCCTATGCAACTCAGACATATGGAAGAGGGAGGGGAAAGAGGTTTATGTTGGAGGGGATGCGGAGAGCAGGGAACGCAAAGACATTGTTGGTGGGATTGTGACCGGGTACAACCCCTATGGAGAGGGGTATGGGAAAAAATGGAAGAGATGACGAAATTGATCATACCGTTTAAACCGGAGGTAGCTCTGTTGGGTTTATTTCCAGCAGTTGAGATATTACAAAAACAACGGGAATCTTGCTCGGTGTTTCTCCAGGCTGCAAAGAAGGTCATCGCCCTACATTGGAAAGACACTAAAGAATTGTCGACTGGGGAATGGATGAATAGATTGTGGTACCACCTGACTATGGAAAAAATAGCAGCGAATTTAATGGACAAAAAAGAATCTTTTGCTGCAAAATGGTTCCCCTGTGTTTGCGTTATGACAAAATCAGATCTACCTGAAGATCAAAGAACATATTTATTTGATTATTATGTATAATTAAAAGGCCCACCTGAACCCAAAGAAACACTACCAAGGGAAATACGTTTTGTAACCACAGTTTAATGTTTACAATGTTATAACCACAGTTAAATGTTTGAATTTGTTTACAATGTTATATAAAAGAAAAGAAAAATTTATTAAAAAACAAAAACAAAACACAATTATCAATTGTCCCACACCCCCGAAAAGACGACACAGGGTATTTTCAGATGTTACGAGATCACGCTCAACCACAATGAACCACGGTCAATTCCCGCGGTGGGGCCAAAGCGACCTGAACGTCTGTTTTGCGGGCGCCAGATGTTCACCACGGTCAATACCCACATGGGGTCAAAATCAACCACGCTTCCGGAGCTCCTCCCCGGACCATCTCCAAAAGCGTGGTCAAAGAGATTCCCAATGGGAGCCAACGAAAAACAACATCTGGTCGGCAACCACCGGCCGGAATCAAAGGAAAGGATTCCCAGCCGGGGACAAAGCACACAGCATCGCTGCCAGGTAACCAGCAACAACACAGGCCGGGGAGGGAGATTTAAAGGGCACACAGCAGCAGCCAGGACAAGTCACCCCAGCGCCTTCCAGGGGCTTTGACCACGGCCCGGCCCGGGATTGGCATAATGTCTTTGCGCTGCCCCGGGCCATGATCTGGTGGCCCGATTCCCTGCTGTGGTCCCAGTCACGTCACGTCTGTTTGGGGCTTCTTTTGACCACGGGGGGTGGTTATATGGTTCACCCTCGCCGGGAATCAACTGTGGTGAATTGGGACCACGTAACGTCTGAAATCACCCACAGACGCTAACATTGTGGGGTAAATAGGCCGCACCAAACTTTATTAGCCCAGTCAGGGAGGATGGGACTATGCCCCTCTGGGTCCTGTCAACCTTAACTATTAACTAACTTAACTATAGTAAACTCAAGGGGGTATGATGTTCCTCAGTACCCCAACAGTGCTAACTATAGCTGCTGCAATGTCACGCCTGCCCGGCCGCCCACAACCAGATCAGGAGGCCGTTGCCTACTGTGACCCAAAGAAGGAAGTGAGCCCAGTCAGCAAGGAGCCTGGACCGCCCCTGTCCTAGGACGCGCGACCCAGCCCCCCTTCCTGGGTCCTACGTGACGCTGTCCGGGCAAGCTCTAGCATTCACATGGACCCCATCTCGTAAGGAGATGACCTGGCAGCAGACTATCCCTACCAGCTAACTTAACTAACTCGCAGGACCCCTGTGGTGCGACAATTATCAATCTCATATATCCCCTTCCCACCTGTAGCCAAAATTGAATCAACACCGTGAGGAAGGCAAAAAAACCGACCAGGACCTGAGCCAATCGTTCTGGTAGCCAAAATTCTTTCCCGGCCCTGAACCCAAGTTCAGCAATCAGTGCTAACCACAGTGTAAAAAGGAGGGTGCTCATTCAATGCTTCCCAGGCGTGGAATGGCGGGATCCACGCCTGGGACAAGATGGCAGCCGCGAATTACCACCTCTCGCGAGAGCTCGCGCCGCGTTCCTGTTGTGCCGTGCGCCCCCACCCCAAGGGCCTTCTTTCCTCCAATGGCGGGGGCGGGACAATAGCCGCTGCCCTGAGCCGCTGCCCGTGCCGAGGAGGGCCGTGGGGGCAATGAACCTTAGTGAAGTGGAATGCTCCTTCCACACCATCTCAGCCAAGTCTCTGAACAAAGAAGTAGGACATGCAATGCACTGACAACTCAATTAACTATACCTGTTAATTTGTTCTGATCATAAATGCAAATTGATTGATTGTTCAGTTAAGGCTAGGACACCTGAAACTATTTTGCAGAAATGGAGTGGTTGCTCTGGGAGAAGCTAATCACACACAGGCAATTCAGTGTCCTTGCTCATAATCATTTTCTATGCAAGTTCATTTGTTTACTAAAATCATGGGAGTAGCTTTGGGCTAAAATTTCTGGGAGACGCTGGCCCACATAAGCTCTGCTTCCATATCTCTAGAATTCTGAAAAGAAACTTGGTGGTGGCACATCCCCTTCTACAATTACTCTGATGCTAAGGATTGTTTGGTTTCACCAACACAATTTTCATTGGGGCATTGAATGCATTCAATGAAGCATACTATATGCTGTGAATGCCATGCCTGGTTCCCTCATTTCTAGAGATAGTGTGTGGTTGCTAAATTGATCCCAAGTGACAGAAAGGGAGACAAATTTGAACCACTTTGTCTCCCTCTCTGTCCCTTGTTTCTAGAATAGCTTTTCCTAGGGTGTGGGAGCTGCTGACATTTGTTTGTGGAAGAGATGTATGTTTGAAGGTTTTGCTTCTGTTGTTTTGGCGGGGTCTTCCTCTTGTTTGGGTAGAAGTGCCCTGGGTAGTGAGGAGTTTGTGCCATCTGTTCTGAGAGGGTGCGCAATTGTTAGAAGGTTAGAATAGGGGGTTCAGGAGAGATTTCCCTCAGGGCTTGGTACCCACTAAGGTGGTCAGATATGCAAATTTTAGAGGACACTTGAGAAATACAGGTTACAGGACTGCACTGAAGCTAATGTAGCCCTGCAACTTGTATTTCTCATAAGTGTCCTCTAAAATTTGCGTATCTGGCCACTCTAGTACCCACTGAGCATTATTTGTAGTTGTTTAGCGATGTCTCATATAGGTTCCAATGTGGGTTGGTAGGCAATAACTAAGGATGTGCGATTGGAGGGTTCCTACTTTCAGTATTACACAGGTTCTCTCGAGGTCTTTGGATAGCTTGTTCCATCCATTCTAATGGTCCATTTCTCTTATGAAGTTCCCTTGCTTAATAAATCTTTAGCATGATGAGGTGTTCATGAAGGGTTCTCTCTTCAGAGCAGATTCCAAGGTATACAAGTGCTTGGCTGTAGATGAAAAAAAATTTAGTGCGTCTTGGGTGGTTGCTGGATCTGTGGAGTTGAAACTGGTGTGGGAATGCTCCAGAGTTAGTTTGACAGAGGAGTAAGTTGTTGCCATTTTGATGGAATTTTGAGATAATAAAAATATCTTGACTGTACCAGAGATAAAAGAAAGGTTTGGTAGCACATTTTTTCAGGTATTCTTCTTCAAAAGGTGGGTATATTGGCAGGTCATTTTTGTGCCCATAGCATTTGTTGCTGAATGAACTTGTGTGTGAAGATAAAATAATTGAGCTCTGCAATGTAATGGAAGAGACATCCAAGTGTTCTTCTCTGTTGTGGAGGTACCTGAGGCTGGCTGCAATGTCATCAGTGTGAGAGATGTTGGTGTATAACCAGGTTACGTTTGTGGTCGGAAGGATGATGTTCTGGGGGAGGTTTCTCATGTTGCAAAGTCAACAGAGGAAGATGGTGGTACTCTGGCTGAAACCGGCCCGTGTGTGGCAAGTGGTTTTAAGATGGTCTCTGAGAGTCTTGATACTTCTTCAACAAACATACCACGGCCAGACGTGAAGGATCTGCCTGGGTTCCCCTGCTTATGTATCTTGGCAAGCATGTAAGAATTCCCCAGGGTGGGATTAGCAGGGATGAAGTTAGAAAGTTTCTCCAGGAGTATTCTGGGCAGAATGACGTCTGAGTTCCAGTGCGAATTTGTGATGCGGTATTTTCTTGTAGTAATTGTTGTATGAAAGTGGTCTATTGGCTTTAATGATGTGCTCATCTTAGTTTAGGACAACAATGCAGTCCCATTTACCTGCTGCTTGGATGACTATCTGGTGGTTGGATTTCAAGGACGCAATCGCAATGGAGAGATTGTGATGGGTTTTACATTTGTTTGGGATTTGGCAGTTAGTTCTTTTCTTAAATCAATCAACATAGTGGTCTAGCATCTGGTTACATCCATATCCAGGTAGATGTATCTTTTTAATTTTTGTGGTAGTCTCCAACAGAGGAGACTACCACAAAATGGGAATGGATTGTTTCATTAATGACCCATTGTACACTTCTCTGATGCACCTGAGGATGGCCCCTGTCAGAGACAGGATTTACCATTGATCTGACCCAGTATGGCACCCATGTTCTTATGCTGGTGCCAACTGGCTTCAGGAGTTGGCAGAAAAAATCTTCTACTTCACCACTTATCAATATGTTATAAAGTTTTGTAGTTGGGCAGAGGCTTAGTCCTTTAGAAAGTACTGATAGTTTGCAATGGGTTAATGATTGTCTTGATAGATTAATTATGATATGGGGTACAGGTATGCTGCAGCTTATTCATCTTTTTGTTTCTGTGCTGGATAGCTGTTGTCAGGATTTTACTGTAGTCACTTGGGATTTGTTGCATGATTTCTAAGTGGATTTCTTTGTGGACAGTACACTAAATAGATACTGAATGATAAAATACAATTGCTCACAAATTGCAGCCTGCCAAGCTATTTGCTGAATCTGTTGGCAACAATGCCACCCAGATCAGTGAACAGACTACGTGCTTCATAAAACACTACCCTGTGGAGCTTTAGTAGTATTCCTTGGAGGGGTGGAAACAGGGTTTGCTGATCAGCTGGAAATGCAAGACATGTCCACTACCTGGTAAAAATGCCCGATACTAGCTAGCAATATGAAGCACAGCTTCTGTTATTATCAACAGGACAAGGGAAAAGCATATTTTATACTGGCCAGCAACCTGGCAGTAGGTATGGATATGGGGACAGGAAATAGAGGACAAAACTTAATAAACGATGCAAGCATCTGGTAACTGAAAATTGGTACACTATTTAATCTAAAACAGGAAAAAATAAAAATAAAAATGTACAAAAGAAACAAAGTAGGAAGTGGAAGGAGAGACAGGAAAATAAAAATGCTTTAAGGTTAGTAACATTTTGTTTATTCACACATTCTTCATTTATTCCAAATGCATCGTGGAAGTAAACACAAATTGACAATTTATGTAAAAAAATTATGCAAATTAGGTACAGTCCTAAGGCTCCTGGCAAGCGGCCAATGCGGCCCTTGAGGCTGCAGAGGTTGTGCACTGGTGTATCGTCTAGCCACAGCAGAATTTTGCTCTTGCAGCTAGATTCCAAAATCAGTTACGCAGACATGTATTGCCATGTAGCTTGCAAATATAAGCTAATCTGAAGTACATGAACACAGCAGTGGATTTCAGAAGCCACAAGAAGAGAGTTGCCAGTATACAAGAGTCAGGATTTTCATTTTTGGAGATAAGAACAACTGTATACAAGAGCTTTCTTCCTTAATTTCTCTACAGTTCACTGAAAAATTCATGTTGTTTTGAGAGACACGAATGTCAAAGGAAGAGCATGATAAGTAGACCGATTTAAAAAGAAATATTTTTCTACAGTTTTAGTAACAGATGTGGCTCCTCTCTCAATTCACTCCAAAACTATTTAATATCCTTCCCTGGGACTGAATAATGCCATTTGAAAATACACAAACACTGATTCAAAAGGCAGTCCACGCAAGTTAAGTTTTGTAATGCAAAACTTTGTAAAATTGGGACACTTCAGGATGAAAAGTCACACCCATCAACCACTACTGTTGCACAACAGTGAATTAAAGCTGGAATAGTACAGAAGAATAAGTAACATGCAACTTATGAAGTTTATTAAATTATTTGTAGAACTTCCTCAGTTTTAATAGAATGCACAGATAACTGAAATATAGCATGCTCTCTTTCACTTTGTCATACTGTTCAGTTAAATGATGAAGAAAATGTTCTGTTATATATTGTCAGCAAGCCACATTTCATTTTATATTGAATAAAAAAATCACTATTAGAGGCAAATTGGGCGCTGAAATAAATATTGACAACTTTCACTGAAGTCAAGATCTGGCTGTACAGAAGTGCTTGATCATGGCCTTTTAAAATAGCCCAGTACAAATGTTATTTTTGCTGCAATTAAACACTTATTAGCAGAACAACAATACTTTCCTAGCTATTGCAGTTTAATGTTCAAAATTACAAATTGTTGCCTATATATACTATCTTGTCCGTTTTTAGAACTAAGTATGCAAGTGGTAGTTCAGTGTACTATTTTCTACTTAGTCCAATTCCTTTTACACCCAATCCAAACAAAAAATGTTTAAATTAGTTTCACCTCAAGTTGCTCTCTCCCCTCCTATACAGGGTTAACAAAAGGATGAAAAGGTCTGTATTAGAATTGAAGCTTACCCGCACTGTAATTTCTGAAGTTATATAAAAGTTTAATTTTATAAGATCTAAATTTATGGTCAAGTTCTAAGTTGGCAATGTCCTTTCAGCCAGTGCAGAATTCCAACACTTCTGCTTTGCAGTGTATGTTTAAACAGGACAAGCTGAATTCTGCTTGCCTTAGATTGGTTCAATTGACTTCAAAAGGGCTATTTGCTTGAATAAGCAGAGCTGTAGTGTCTTAAATCTATAAATACTATTTCAGCATTAAGATCTCTCATATTACAAGTATCAGTAAAATATATTTTCATTTGGTTCCTCGGGAGGAAGAAGCAAATACCCTCCACAAAGATATAACCCAAATATACCATCTTCTTTTGCACACAAATGCACTGCACTCCACAGAAGAAAAAGCACTGGACTCCAGTGTCTGCGCACAAGTGTAACATACTCTATTGTTTGGAGTAGTCATACTACTGTTTAATGAGATAGATAACGGCCAGTACTTCTATGTATGCACCAAAACAATTCCTGTTTAGCAAAGTCATAGAATAAAAGACTAACCCAAAACCACAACATTTTCAATGTCTTTTATTACATAAACAAAAATAATGAGTCTGTTTAGTCTTGGTCTTTCCCGATTTATTTTCATTAAAAATCTGAGACATTCCTCCAATCTCTACCTCTGCAATGACCCTAAGGTTTGCGATACTGGCTTTCAAACCCTCAACTGTTTGTCCTTCAAATCAGATTTAATGTTGGAGTCTAGTCATGTTTGTTTGTGGGGGTTTTAAAAGTGGGGATAAACATGTCAGCCCCCCCCCCCCACACACACACACACAATGTGTCTATATTTATCTAAATCCTTACCGGATTTTCCCCAAACAATGTTTAACTCCAAAATTCACCATCATTCTTCAAAATGAAAAAAGTGCTTCCAGACCCATCTGCGCATCCCAAGTTGGTGATGCTGGATTGGAAAGGGTGAAAGAGGCAGATGTGACAGTGACAGAAGGGACTAAGGCGCATGACCCTGACATCTATCTCCTCTGGGCTTCTGTCTTTCGTCCAACATGCCTCTTTCCACAGCTTGGACGCCAAGAAACTATGTGCAAAAGGGACCACAATTAGCAACTCCCCATTGTCTTCTCCCCCAGTCCCCCGTGTGGCTTCCTCCTTCGCCTCTTCCAAACATACCCTCCATAGACACCCCTACCCGCCAAGCTCTGCTCACCATACCTGAGTAGGGGGTCCGGGTGCTACCCCAGGAGGCGGCGGCGGCGGCACCAGCGCCGCCCCCGGGACCGGGCTCACCCCGGAGGAGCATGAAGAGAGAGGGGAGCAGAAGAAGTCCGCAGAGAAAGGAAACTGGCCCGGGCAAGGCTCCCTCCGACGCCATCGCCGCCTCGGAGACGAGAGACCGCGCGCAGCTCCGGCCGCAAACAGTGACTGCGGCGTCCGGGAAAGCAGCAGCAGCAGCTCTCTCAGCTCCACAACCGCCGCGGCTGCCTAAGCGCCCGGGTTGCGGCGGCAACTCCGCCCCTCGCCGCCAGGGAAGGGGCCGGCCGCAGAGCGCGGGAGGGACTCCCTGTGGCGCGCGCTGGAAAATGTCTGAGGGGTTCAGGGCAGCCCCCTCCCCTCGACCAGACAGAAGGGCCGCGAGCACCTGAGCGGGTGGGTGGGGGACTTTCCAGCTCTTCTCACCTGAGCTGATGGGGAAGCTGCCAGCTTTTCCCTAATGAAGTTACTGTGGCGGGAGCTCTTGCTCATTTCTTCTCACCTGAGGGTCAAGCTCGTTGAATTTTTTCATTTTGTTTCAAATGAAAACTCACTTTTTGACTAAATAATGTTTAAAACAAAAAATCTATTTTATTTTATTGTTAATATTTTGGCAAAAAGAACCGTGTTTTGGTATGGGGGTGCAGTTGCTTTCTCTCTCACTGTTTTTTCTCAAACTAAAAAATCAACAGAGCCTTCTCCCGAAACAAACTGGAAGTATTCAAAAACAGAGGGAGGGCGGGAGTCCTTTAGAAAACACACTTTCTCTCTCTCTCTCTCTCTCTCTTTCACACACACACACACACACAAAATAAAGACAAGGAAAAATATTTTAAATTATTTTAATTAAATATATTTACCTTATTCTAGATTTAAATTTATAATTTTAAATAAATCAAATAAAAGTATTCTATGTCCACTTGCCCCTGATGGGCTTGGGGAGAGGTTGTAGGAGCAGCTGCCTGCACCCCCTCACTTTAGTGACTTAGTATCAAAGAAATAGAACAATATTTCTTTGATTTTCAATGGTCTTGAAATCCTCCACAACCCTGCTCTGAAACAGAATCGTATTTGCTTACATAACGATGGAGATTTCTCAACTACTAGGCAACCTATCATTGCCCAACTCTTTTTAGAGTTAGGAGGTTTCTCCTAAACTTTATCTGAAGTCTACAATTTAAGCCCATTCCCCCTGGCCCTTTTTACATGGGCAGTGGCTGTAGGGGGGATGGGTGTGAGAGTTGTAGCATGGGTGGCACATGGGTGCCAGTGCACACAGGCACACCCCCACCCCCATGCACAGAGCAACCTCCATTTTCTCCGGTTGCTCCGTGCATGGTGATGCATGTTTCACGGGAGCTTGTATGCACCCCCACTCACCAGACACAGGATTTACACAAGATGGTACCACTCATGCCCACGCAGATCTGCTGTGTGGGCATGAGTGATACCGTCTCATGTAAAAAGGCTGTCCCCTCTGTCTGTCCCCTGAGTTGGCAAAAAAGACCTGTTCTTCATCTTTTTTTTGTAGCAATCTTTTTTATATTTGAAGAAGATCCACCACCAACTCTTGGCTTTCCTTTCTTTAGGCTAAACAATTGCAGTTCCTTCAGCCTTTTTGCCTAGAATTTGCATTTCAGCTCCTGTGTCATTTTTGCTGCTCTTTTCTGAATCCAAGTAAGTAAGTAAGCTTTATTGATCTGGCTTATAAGTCTTGTTAAAACAGCAACATAAAATGTATGCAGTATGGCATTTGATTAAAACATTTTAACAGCATTTTAAACATACATAAAAGAACCAGCCACTGTCTACAACATTCTTAACAAACTGAGCTCATAATTTCATTTCTGAGACTGCGAAGGAAACCACTGCCACAGTTAGTCTCTTTTATCTATAAGAAAAAATGCTAACAACCGAGGATTAGGCCCATCATAATTTAAATTCATGGCCCTAAACAAATTTGCCCATGGTTAAGCGTAGAGAGGGCAATACAATAAATAATGGGCTAAATCCTCCACCTCGTCCCCCCCACGCGCACATAATCATTCAGCATATTTGACACACCCACCCATACTGTCCCTGCAGAACCTCAGTAGGCATCAGTTGTAAACGATGGGCTGCGAAGGCCTTACTTCGCACTGGGTGTGATAGAAGAGACAAATAGCTGGAATCCAATAGTGATACAATGGAGAGATTCTTGAGCCACAAGCCTGAGTGCTCAGTAATTGGCGCTCAGTGTCATTAACTCTTCGTCTAAGTAATCTCTCAGCCTCTTTGGCTGAGAAGAATAATGGAAACCTAGGGGAAAACCCTAATAGTTTTAATTTCTCTTCTACCCCTGCCAACCATAAATTTCTACTACATGATACAAACTTCATCTTTTCAATGAGGCAGAGTTTCGGCAAAGACTACCAGGGAATGAGAAACCCTTAACCAGAAAACAAGCAGAGCAAGAGTAATCCATGAGGCCAGAGGCAATTCCCAAAATCTGAGCACCATAGCAAATTTGTGAAATTAATTTTGCCTCAAATAGTCTTTAACTAAACATCCGTCCTTCATCCTAAAGAATTTTATAAGTAGATGTCACAACTTGCTTGACCATTTCCAAATGAGTAGACCATAACCCATTAAAGGAAAAAATGACACCTAAATACTTAAAAAACGAACCTGTTCCAACTTGTGCCCAGTAAGATGCCAACTTTCTTGTACAAATCTAGGGGAGAAAACCATAACTTTAGTTTTCTCAAGATTTATAACTAACTCCTCCAATTGGCATTCCTTGCCAAAATCTCCCAACAGGCAATTAAGTTCTAGTCTAGAATCTAGATGTCGACAATAGAACTGTATCATCCACATACATCAGTTCTCAGCTACTAGGCAACCTGTTCATTGCCCAACTCTTTTTATAGTTAGGAGGTTTTTCCTAAACTTTAACTGAAGTCTACAATTTCAGCCCATTCCCTCTGTCTGTCCCCTGAGTCAGTGGAAAAGAACTGTTCTTCATCTTTTTTTTGTAGCAATCTTTTTGATATTTGAAGAAGACCACCACCAGCTCTTGGCTTTCTTTTCTCTACACTAAAGAATTGCAGTTCCTTCAGTCTTTTCTCCTAGAATTTGCATTCCAGCTCATGTGTCATTTTTGCTGCTCTTTTCTGAATCCTAATTTACCAACATCTATCTTGAATTGTGGTTCCAAAACTGAACACAATACTCCAGATGAGGTTTCACAAGTGCTGAGTAAAGTGGCACCATTACTTCCTGTGTTTTGGGTACAATGTTTCTGCTTCTGCAGCCCAAAATGGCATTTGCTTTTCTGCAAAAGCATTGCATTGTTAACTTATGTTCGCTTTGTGTTATTATTATAAATTTATTATTATTATTTATTTTATTATTATAAGCATTTATATAGCACCAGTGATGTACCTGGCGCTTTACAGAGAATAAGATAGACATGGTCCCTGCCCGAGAGCTTACAATCTAAAAGACAGGGGGAGGGGAGACAGGGAAGGGGGAACAGAGGGAGAGACAAGGGACGCAACAATCATGAGGATGCGAGAACTCAGGTACACGTTCTTGGCTTGGTTACAGTACAATGGGAGTTTGCAGATAACAGGTGGGGAATAATCCTGGGTGGGGATGATTAGCAGGAGTTAGGAGGGGCAGAGCGGAAGAGGTGGGTTTTGAGGAGGGACTTGAAGGTACGAAGGAAGGGGGTAAGGCGGATGTGGGCAGGGAGGGAGTTTCAGGCTGCGGGGCAGCGAGTGAGAAGGGACGAAGGCGGTTGGAGGTGCAGGGGAGGCGTGGGAGGATGAGGGAGGGGATGGAGGAGAAGCGGAGTGCTCGAACAGGGGTTCGGAGGGAGATTAGGGCCGAGAGGTAGGGGGGAGTGAGGTTGTGAAGGGCTTTGTAGGTGAAGACGAGGAGCTTGTGCAGAATACACTCAGGAAGAGCCAGTGGAAAGAGGAGAGGAGCAGCTGCACATGGTCAAAACGACGGTCTAGGTGGATGATCCTGGCAGCAGAGTTTTGAACAGAGATGAGGGAAGAAAGGTGAGAGTGGGGAAGGCCAGTGAGGAGGAGGTTACAGTAGTCGAGGCGTGAGATGATTAGGGCATGGATGAGAGTTTTGGCAGAGGAGACAGACAGAAAAGGGCGGATGTTAGTAATGTTGTGGAGGGAGAAGTGCAGGATTTGGCCACGGAGTCAATGTAGGGTTTGAAGGTAAGGTGTGAGTCGAAGATGAAGCCCAAGCTATATTGCTTGGGCTTCATCTAGTGTTGCTCTATAAGCCCAAGATCCTTCTTGGTGGTGCTACTGTCTTGCCAGTTTTCTCTCATTTTGTAATTGGTTTTTGTTCCTATGTATATTCATTTACATTTTTGTTCAATTTCATTTTGTTTCTTCCAGCCCAGATCTTTAATTTATCTAGATCATTTTGCTTTCTAATCCTGACGTCCAAAGTGCTCATAACCCACCCAACCTTTTGTCTTCTGCACATGCAACAAGTATACTCTCCACTCCCTCTCCAAAATCATGAATGAAAATGCTGAAAAGTACTAGGTGCTGAACTAACCCTTGCAGGATCCCACTTAATACCTCCATTTGGTTTTTTTTACACCAATCTATTAATTATAACCACAGAGGAACTATCTCTGCTTAAACCCAATGTAGAAGCAAGCATAAATATTTGCAGGATTAGGGGTAGTTATATATATATAAGTAGAACACAATACATTAGTTAACATTGATGTATCTAAATTACTGTTTGACCAAAGAAATAACCCACTGTAGCGGAGAGCAGGTGGTTTGGGCTACTGGCCCTTTAAGTTGGTGTAGTACCAGCAATGTGCAGATGCTAAAGCCTCCATAGGCACTTGTGTAAATGAGAGTCCATGCCTGAATGGAGACACCTGTGTGCTGGACAGGGCTGAGATGTAAAGCAGAGCCTGTAGACTCAGTGAGGAGAAAGTGCTTGAGGACACAGGAGCTGAGCTCTGCCTCCAAACAAATCCAGTTTGGTGGGTGTTGCCCAAGTCTGGAGGGTTTGGCTGGTTGCAGGAGGGATTTTGGGCTGGGCGGGCCTTTAATACGAGTATGGACTATGTGAATATATGTATGTTGATGGAGGACTGTTTGTACCTGTAAATAAAGCATTTGGAGTGAATTCCCTGTGTGGACCAGAATCTGTGGGGCTAACACTGAGATGACTTACCCCAGAGAGCCGAGGCCACTGTTACACCCACACTTAATACAGTATTTATAGATATATATATTTAGTTTAAATTCTCTTCACTAAACACAGGGGTCTGTCCACATTGAACAACTTGCAGTGCATGGGTGGTTCACCTTGATTCTGTAAACACTTACAAATGCATATAACCTTCCCACCAGAAGTGGTCCCAGCTAAATCGAACCTCCCACTGTTGACCTCAGTGGGATAAGGATTTGATTCTAAGGTCACAATCTTGCACATTTTTAGATGAGCACAAGGCAGAACAAGAACAAAAATTGTTTAATGCAGATTCTTTTAAGCAATTCTTTAGATCCCTTTCAAAAAGGTTCATTACTTGTA
>QEPC01013288.1:429343-443470 GCA_003113815.1 Sphenodon punctatus
CTTTTGGGACTTCTCCATAGGAAGTCCTACAACGTGCCTGGCAGCTAGGCTTTCTCTCTCTCAGCACCATTTGGGCCCCCTGACTGTCTTCCTTCTGGAACCAGACCACTGACCTCTGATCACGTAAGAATATGTGCTTTGTATGTATTTGAAGTAGTCAGAAAGGCAAGGGCATGTGTTGAATGCAAGTGTCTCTTTAATAATTGGTATGTTGATTGTTCTGCTTTTATTGAATAAATGCCTATTTGATTGAACAAAAGACTCATTACTAGAAATAGAAGAGGAGTAATTCCCCACCCTCTCAAACTCAGTATCACTTGATCCCGAGATTTAAAAGGGACCTGCTTCACCAGGGGGGCAGAAAAGCAGCTGAACCCCTTTTATTTCATTTCACACCCTCCGCTGTGACAGACAACCATTGCTGCCAATAACAGGCAGCCATGGCTGACTGCTATGGCGACCCCGGACGCTGGGCCGGGTGGGCACAAAAACAGGCATGCCTGCCTGGTTCATCCAGTTCTGGCACACCTGGGCAGCTCGCAGGCCTGAACTGTGGGCCCGGTTTGTTCCAGGCCCACGTTTCCAGCCCAGCTGCCATCCCTGCCAGACTTTGAATCGGGCTCATATCTGGCGAACCTGGAACAGATGCTCAGGGCTTGGCCCTGGCCCAGGCAGACCAGAGTGGGCAAACCAGGCCAGTGGTGCATGTGTTAAGACCCATAGTCTTGGTCTCCCTGTCCACTACTTCCTCTCCAATCCCTATGCTGAAACCAGTCCTCTAGAATCAGGGTCAAACATTCTGCCTGTGAGCTGTACGTTTCCCTCCTTCCCATCTTTCTATGATGGTAGGCTGCTAGCTGGCTACAAGGAGAATTTGGCCTTTGCAGTTCTGAACAGATCAGGGACCCTGCCTTGCTCTGTTCCTCTCCCAGTGCATAAAGTGCTTTAAGGAGAGGGAGAGAGTAAAGAGGGCATTCTGTTGCACTGCTCTAGTTTCAGTGTGCTTTTCAGATGCAGAGCTTCCAGTTGCAGAACAATTTGGGTTGGGTTGGGTACTCCAATCCTGCATACCATTTCAGGTTGGGTCCGGTATTTGAGCCCTATTGTGCAGGGCTCTAGCTAGAGGACAAAATATAGTAAGACAGGAGTCCAGGACAAAAGGATCTATGGGGTATATTCAAATATGCCTCCCCTGCTACTTTAATTTAACCTTCCAACCCATCAGTATGTGAGTTGATCCTTTTCATCTCTTTTGACTCTGTCTCCATTTATTGTTATGTAAATTACCTCACCTTGCTTTACGCAATTGTCTTCTTTTTTTGTCTTCTTCTATAAAATGTGAGTCTTCTTTTCTTGTCTTCTTCTATAAAATGTGAGTGTTTGGCTTATGAACCAGCATGCATGTCTCTTTAGAATCAAAGATATCAAAATGATTCAGATGCATAAGTAGGGAACCATGTTCACTGTGTTTTCCCCATTGGCAGAATGGGGGAAATGCAGTGGACACAGGACCTTTAACATGAGTCAGGCTTTCCTCCTGTTATTTAAATAGCCTGATAGGCATCTCTGGCACTTTACAGATTTATATAATCCCTGGGTTTGTCTTCTCATTTTGCTCTCATAATTGAGATACCAAGTAGACATTTGACTGGGTCAAGAAGGCACATCTGAATGGAGCCTTTGAGTTTGCACAATTAAGCTAGTTTCTGTTTATTGAGAACGTTTTTAAACTGAGGGGAAGGTCAAATTCCATAAACGATTATGGTCTGCAGGCTGGAATATAAATTCAAAATGACATTCTTCACAGTGCACAGCAGGTCCCTTGCTAATGTCAGTGGGAAAACAAAACCTTTTTATAGTATATCTTTGTGATTTGTTCTGTGCTGTTGTATTCATCACCATCTTGAAGCATTATTTTTGCCCTTTCTTCCTCTTCCCTCTTCATCCTCACTTCTCTTTTAGTCTCTTTTCTGTACTCCCTTGCCTGCACTCGGCAGCTGAAGCACAAAGCTGCTGGTCATACAGCATGTATCACAGGAAGTAGAGCCGGCTATAGGTGAGCTACACCCAGGGCTGCCTTGTGATGCCAGATACCCCATTCATAACTATTAAGATCAGCCAAGTAGCATTCAATCTGTCTTTTGAGGGCATTCTACCAAACCTTTTAGAACACCTCTAGTGGAGTATGGGGAATTTTTCCCCTTCTGCGGGCCAGTTTGAAAGCTAGCACAAGCTCCATGGGCTGTGTAGGAGTTGTGGGTAAGAGTGCTTAGGTGAGTGGTGGCAGAGAGGAAGAGGAAGGCACAGATCATGGATCTGTGCCATGAATCTCTCGCCTGAGCACATGCCATCATCTCTGCTCCCTTCCTTTGAATTCAGTTTTTTAGTGTTGGAGGGTAGAGACTCTCTCTATAGGCCGGGTCCAAGAATTGGAGAGGGGCCAAATAATAAAACAGTTGTGGGCCATATTAGCCTACAGGTCAAAGGTTCACCACCCTTTCATACCGTTCTGAACTATGACCAGCGTGGGACCCATGTTCACGATTTTCCTCATTGGTAGCAATGAGGAAAATGCAGTGAGCACAGGTCCCTAATGATGACACTAGGTAAAAAGATGTGACAGTGACCTGCTGTGGCCTGGGACCCGCCGACGTGTGCTCACACGTCACCAGTTGTTGGCCTGGGACTGCCAGGGGAAGGGGGAGGCGTCAAGCCCAGGCTGTCTCTTCAGAAAACTTTTGAGGTCACAGCCCGGGCTAAGGGCCACCCACGCCAAGCCACAGCAGGCCAGCATGTCTGTGCTGCCAATCTTACCTGCGGAGGGCCAGGAGCTGCCATGGCCAGCCACCATGGTTGAAGATCATTGGCCACCATGGCTGCCTGTTATGGTGGGGGATGGGGAGCAGGGCAGGGATTGGAGTCCCTGTCCAGGCTGTGCAGCAGTGGGAGGTTCTCCAGCCGCAGGGGGAGGCTCTCCAGCCAGGGGAGGTGCTGTGGGGTGGGACAGAGGCCAACCACAATCTGTTTATATATATATATATATAAACTCCTAATAACATCCTTGTCCTTTTTCTTCTTTAGGTTAAACGAACTACTGACGGTGCTGAAAAGCACAGAGATCTTTCAACGCAATGCGGTTAGAAGCAACACAGAGGGCGAGAGCTCCGCCCCCTTTTATCAGCTCTTGCACAATCTGAACCTCACGCTTTTCACAAAGCAGGAGGGGGGAAGGGAGGGACGGAGCCCTCACCTTGTTCTAGATCTTTCCAGGTCATCTTCTGCCTGGAAACTGCTGACAAGAGGTTTTCCGGTACCTGCGAAGCAGGAAGTGAATCCCAATAGTGAGAATCGCAGAGCTCGTCGAAGAACTTACCCTAACCAATTCTATGATACTGACATTTTCTTTTAAAATGTTCCTATTCTGTATTATTTTGTCCTCTTACCATACAAAATGTTCAATGTTGTTCAACACAGATCTCCAACCATAATACAGACTCTTGGAAATTTTATCACAAGTCTCAGAATTTTGGAGGTTTCATGAAACCTGAAATCACGACATCCACAATAAAGTTGTGATAAATGAGTTTTATTAAGAGGAATCCTCTAGTCCTCACAGTTAAGTGGATAGCTTAAACAGGTGGACAGCAGTGTCCTCAAAATACCAGAGACCAATAAACGTCATTCAAAATGTATTATCTTGAAATGAAAAACTAGTTATGCTAAACTTAATGTCATTTTCCCTCATGATTTTTGCAGGAGACAGTGGGGGTGATTTAGAAAGTTTGAAAAATCTTTTCATTCCTTATCAGAACACTGACAAGAACTGAAGAGAAGTTGTTTACCCATCACTGCAGCTTATTGCAACGTTTATGTATGTTTCAGATGTTAGATGGATGACAACTATTGATTTAGTTATTGTCACTCACCCATTCCAAATGAATTAGAAGAGGAGGCCGGAACTGTCTATCGCACAGGGCAGAGATCACGTCTTCTATATTTTTAAAAACCTGGCTATTTCTAAAAATATATCCTCTAAACTGGCCTTATCTTAACGTTACTAAATAATACATTAATAAGTCACATTTGCAAAACGTATTATTTTTATCCCGATTGTGTCTGTCTGTGGTAAAGTGTAGACAAAAATAAAGCAACACCTCACATATTTTCATTTCCCTTCCATTAAATGTTTCTATTCATAGTAGATTTTGTAAAGTTGAAAACTAAAACTAGCTGACATTACCCCTTTAAAATATATTTTGCTAGGCGGCATAGTGATGCATCATATCAGCTAAAATATTGTATAAGATTCCAGAAAGGAAACCCTGTAGAGCATTTATCAAATATACCCAATTTTAATTAAGTGGCATTAAGTTCTTCAAACTAGTCCATCACTTTTGGTACTGGGGTTGGTGTCTACTTGATCATAAGAATGTAAGTACGCAATGGTCAGGCCGCCTTCAGTTGCTTTAGAGAAAGTGCACAGTAAGTTATAACACAGCAATCCATTCCGTTATTTACTTCCAGATCACAACAGTCCAGAGGTTATTTATTTATATAAACATATATACCACCCTTCCCATAACAGCTCAGGGCAGCTTACAATTGATTAAAAAACCCTAAAACATATTTTAAAAACCCAATTCCCTCCCCATGAACCCTATCCATAACCCTCCCAAAAAAACTTTCCCAAACCCCTACCCCACTCCAAACAAATATAATTATACAAAGGGTGTTCTAATATGTAATGTGGAGTATCTTCAATAATATTCAGACACCGGAGGACAGAACCTTTCATCTCTATGGATCCCCAGTCTGTAACCCTCCAAAACTGCCGAGGGCATGTGTTCATCTCAAAGTCTGGTGATAGCCAGATGATGGCGTCATTTAAGATTGATTTTTAGATATTTCTCCATACCCCAGGAGTATTTATTTAACATGTACAAAGGGGAAATATGAGAGAAGCAAATAGTAGCCAAATCATTTTGCCTAGCAATATCCCTTAAACGTTGAGAAATTAAGAGCTTATCCTTCCCAGTGAAGAAACATGCATCTCCCCCAAAATAGTCACCCATCCTAATCTTCCAATGTGTAAGAAACAAGACATAACCATGGGGATTGGCTGGTTGGGACAGAACCAGTATCCTCTAATAAGCACGCTTTTGGTAAGCGAAGAGGAGAGCAAGATAGAACCCATAACCAGAAATTTAAAATACAAATAGTACTAATGGTGGTAACAGCATCCATTCCTGTTTCAAGTCTTAAAGACTGCTGGGAATGAAGTGGAAACTCCCAAAATAGAGCACAATAATTTATTTTGTGGTATCTCAGTATCTTCCTTAGCCGACATACCCCAAACCACGTAATAGCTTGGATTTACTTATGGCCTCATAGGCCTTTATTGGGACCTGAATAGATCTTTTAGCTATAGAACTATAGCGTATGCTGTCTGATGTGCTTTAGATTTTGCCACTATCTGATGTTTCCAGGATGAATCTGTGGATAGTCACAAGCCTAAATATTTGTAGTTGTTAACCCTCTCAATTTTAGATTGGGTCATAAACCAAAAGTGCTTCCTGTCACTAAGCCATGATTTTAGTTTTTTTCATAAATTTACCTTGAGTCTGTTAAGGGGACAAAGATGTTCAAATTTTGTAGAGCTCTTTGTGAAACCAACCGGTGTCCTTGAAATTACTACCACATCATCAGCATACATAAAAATTGGGACTAGAGTAGACAGTAAATTGGATGGATGGAAATTCCCCCGTCATTTCCCCGATATCATTTATGTAAAGATTAAATAGCAGGGGTGCCAATATACAGCCTTGCTTTACACCCCGACACGTAGACTCTCCTGAGAGGCCCCAGGGCACCTGAGCCCATGTGTGCGAATTATAGGATTGGATCAATTTAAGCAGGGGTGGATCTAGCCCCATTAGGCTAACTTTTTCCCCAGAGTATCCCTCTATTTACAGAATAAAAAGCTGCACTAAGGTCAACAAACACCACATAGAGATGTTTTCTTAATAGTAACGTACTTATGGCCTTAGAAATTGCAAGGTAAAACAATGATCTTGTGTAGAATACCCAGGCCTGAAACGCACCTGGTATTCATACAGGATGTTAATTTCTCTTACCCAGGTTCATAGGTGGCTCAAAAGGTGACACCCAATCTGGCCATTGAATTGATTAAGCTTATCGGCCTGTAGGACTCAGGTTTATCCCTGGGCCCTCTTTTATAAATAGGGACGATAACACTTCCCTTCCATGAGTCTGGGACCATACTGGTGTCTATTATAGAAATGAACCAAGACTCTAAAACTAGTATCCACCAATCACTATTTAGGGCAAATAACTCTACTGCATCTCCATCAGGGCCTGGAGCCTTATTGTTCTTTTGCAATTTAATAAAACCAGAAATGTCATCTCTCATCACATGATAAAGACCTATTGGTAGCTTCAGGATACTTTGTTATAGAGTAATTTCTAAAGTCATTCTGGTATGCCTAAAATTGAGAAGAGAAATATCTAACCCCAATGGGTTGATGAGATATTTGCCTCAACGTTCACTTTAAATTCCCCATACCTTTAGTAACTAATTGCCAGAAGCTACAAGAGTCCTTAGAGATAATAGCAGATCTTAATTTTATCCACTGCGATTCTGCAAAGGCCATTTTTTATTCCAAATTAAGTCATTATATTCTTTACATAGCTCTCTATAGCTTAAAGCATCTTTCCCATCATTCCCCCTAAGGGTCTATAATTTGATGTTCAACGTTTTTTTCCTCTCAAGACATCCCTGATTGAACCATGGGGCTCCTCTAGAGAATTTGGTTAATCTATTCCACTTACACAAAGGAACACTAAAAAACAGCTCAATAATCCCAAATATCTGTTGGACTAAATTAAGGACATCTTGACTTACGCAGGAGTCCAATACCTGCTGTCTAAGACCAGATAATTCCTCTTCACAAAGAACCACATTTAGGGTGGATGCTAAATGGGGATTCCATTTAAATTTTGTATTAATAAAAACTGGGGTTGCTCTCTCTCCTAGTTCAGGGGGACTGCTGTATCTTTTTACAGAAGACGGTCCATTGCCTACATTTTTGTTGCTGATATGGGATAAAGGGCAATGGTCGTCTTATGGTAAACATTTGAGAACATCATACAGTGCAAGTTATTTTGAGTTTTGAAGTTGTTTCCAAGCTAAAACTGCATCCAAATATATAATGATTTACGTAGATGAAGTGTTTATATAGGTACTTATGTGGACCCTTAAGTCTATAGTATTTTTAAGCTTGTAGGATTTTGAAATTTTCAAAAACTTGCTCTTAGATTTTTTAATTGGGAAGTGTGTCAGATTCTTCCTATTGTGAGCAACTAAACTTGCATTAAATAGTAGATCCATACACAAATAAAATTAGAATATTTTAAAATCAACTTGGTATACATACTTTACTACTAAAAAAATGTGAGAGTTTAATATGACCTTCAGTTATCCACTGGAAGAATCTTACTAAAAGGAAACTGAAGGAGTGTTATAAAGAACAGAAGAGAAAATTTCTCTCACGTTCGAGTAAAAATCAGTTAGGATTTCCAAATCATTTAATCTTTCACTGTAGAATGCTTTCAACAATTTCTTTTGAACCAGTAGGGTAAGTTTATATTTCTTCAGAAAACAGGTGGTTTTTGATCATATTTGGAGTAATTTACCAGTAAGACAAAATGGTTTATACAAAATAAAATGCAATATAAAAATAGACCTAATCTCATTCTACTCATTATGTAAGTTTATTTCTATTCTGCATTAATATTCTGAAGAGGAAAAGCTCTGCAAATGTATTCTAAGTGCCTTAAAGGATATTTTATTTTTCACATAAAACACTGACTCTTCTTAACGAACAGCAGTCCAAAGTAGCTCTATAAATAAAACCAGACTAATTAAACATTTAATGTTTAGAGTTTATCAATGAAATAATAAAGGATTCAAATTGCCATTCTTTTAAAATTTTATTCTGTAATAAAAAAAGTCAAGAAATAAGATGCATTCAAGAAAAAAAAAAAGTACTTATGCAAGTAATGGAAACCCAGTATTGATTTGTATGGTAATGATTAAGGGTCTGATTCAATAATAGTATTTCTGGCTCTGCACTACATCACTTTTTATAGAGTGGAGAGCTATATTATTTTATTGAAACAGAACCTGTATGATCTTCAAAATGCTACATTTAGTTTCCTATTTATCTTTTTCTTTTTGGTCTTTTTCTTTCTTTTCACGTTCAACTTTTGCTTCTTCTTCTTCATGTTTCTTTATCAACTCTTCCACCTCTTTTTGCTTGAGAACCCTTATAACTGTCTTCCCATTATCTCTCGTTAATGTGGCTATTTCAACTGAAACAAAGCGCAAACACATGGTTTCAATTTGCATTTTCATATAGCTGAAACTATCAGTAAATTTACAGATTTCAAAGGAACCTACAGGAATCTAAAAAAACAAATATCTTTCAATGTTCAAGTCAATGTTAGCTGTTTTATGTTTTATTATGTATTTATTTGAGGATTTTGATAAGTCCTGTCAGCTAATCAATAAATATTCATTCATATATCTTCAGAAAGCAAGGTAATTTCTGGACACATTTGGAGAGAGTCCCACAAATCCTCTCCACGTATACTACTCCACAGGGGAATGCAGCATGTGCTGTGCTCGGTGTTCCTTCCCTGGCTGGGAGCAGCACGTTACATGTGTGCACCTTTAAAAGTTTTCAAAACCTGGGTGGAAGGGAATTTTTCACGGTAAAATCATTTAGCTCTCATCTCTATAAAGTTTAATTTGTGAGAGTTTTTTTGTGACAGTACAAAGAGAAGAGCAAATGGCTAGTTTGACAAACATGTTTATTTCCCTTCTGCGTACTTGCCAGAGCATAGAGTGATTCTCAAACTGGGAAGGGGATGTGAAGAGTACAGTTGGGAAACATCGACTCTGACTGAACTAGGAGGAATTTCCAAAATGATGGAATAGCGAGGGGGAGAGAAAGGAGAAAAAAAAAGAGGATGGTTGGAAGGGAGAGGAGAGAGCAAGGTATCTATATGGTGGAAGAGGGGAGCCTCGGAACACAGACAAGAGGAAAGGGAAGGCGAGTGCCTTAAAAAAAGTTTGAGAACCACTGTCCTAGAGCAGTGATTTTCAAACTCTTTTAAACGATGCCCCCCCCTCCCCCAATTGTAGTTGAGACCTACACCACACATGTACACCTTCCACCCTCCTACTGCTTCCCCTCTCTGTCCTCTTGTTCTTTGAATCTCTCTCCCTTTCTGACCTGACTATTTTGGAGACTGCCCCTAGGTCAGTGAGAGCGTAGAGCTAGGTGTTTGCCAGCTGGTGTCAGCCTTGCACCGCCCCTCCTCCAAACGTTTTCCACCCCCCAAGTTTGAGAACCTAGGGTCTAGAGTATGCAGGGATAACCATTTATGCACTGACGCAATATTCATGTAACCAAAAATGAAGGGAAACAATTTCTGCTAGAAGTGTACTTAAAGAACAATCCTGCGCTAGTTGAGAAATGGACTAAATAAGTCTTTCCATTTGCAACTTTTTTGGTTTTTGAGTTGCGCCTTGAAAAGCTATTTTTTCATATCACATTTCATGTTACGGATTTTTCAGCAAGAAGCAGTTAAACAAGTTCAGGTTAAGTATGGAAGAGATAGTACTGCTTACCTTTCTCTGCAGACAGCTTACTAACATCCATGGTTTTGTTTAGGACTTTGACGGCTAAAGCAAGTGCAGATTTCAAGGTCATTTCTCCTTCTTTGTAGTCTTGCTTTAACATTGACACAGCTGCCTATAAAACAAAGAATAAAGCATTACATTAAACCTTCATTCACAGGCTGTCTAACAGCTTTAGTCCTGTCAGCTGTTTAAAGAGAATATTAGCAACACTGCTACCATTAGGGTGATAACAAAAATATTTTATATTTTATTATATTGATCGCATAACCAGGTTACTACTGTACACTTCTATACAATTACTGTTGTGAGAAAATATACACAAACTCTCATTCATTTTAAAGCATTATCACACAACTTACAGCACTATTGTTTCCAATGCATGTGGCTTTCCATCCTCCATAGTTTCCACTGGGATCACTCTGATACAACTGAAATCCATAATGCTTATACCAGCCAATGTACAACAGTGAAACACCAAAAGGACGTTTTCCTATTAAAATACAAGGTATTAGTGATCTAAATTTAGTAATGTAATTTATCATGAGTGATTGTTTTGCAAAAATAAAGGAAAATTACTAAATCCTTTCCTTTGAACTAGGATTTAAGAGACTGCTGTGTACTTCTGCTACTTTAGATAAGCTTAGCAATAAATCCTGCCATTGTTTCTCTGTGATATGCAGAACGGCAGCCTGCTACTGCTGGAGACCTTTTTCCATTTCACTCTTACCCTGGCAGCAACTCATCACATGTCCATAAGCATGGATTTTACATTATTTTAAATTAAATCTTCACTGACCAAATGTATTATTTATTTTATTTTTTGACTTTATATGCCACCCTTCCCACAAGGCTTAGGGCAGCTCACAATACACAAATGAGTTTCACAAATGAAACACTTTTAATGTAGAGTATCTCATTTGTGAAATTATTAGGCCACCCATAGTGCAAACATACTAGATGCTAACGTGGTTATCTGCCAAAGCGAGGGGCTTCGGTATATTAATGCCATTTTTAATGTTGGTAGAAACAAAATAGTTTGTGTTAGGCTATAATACTATTTCCTAACAGTCCTAGAATCATGCTATCTCCATTAAAACAACAAGGAAGTGTTAGAATAAACATACCCTTCACTGACCGTGATGGAGCATCATTCTAATGGGAGACTGAACATATTCTAAATAAAAAACCTAAAACAGAGAAGCTAATTCCTCCTATCTTCTTTAATGGGTTCGCTATATTCCCCCCAAAGTTCAGATTATCCCATTTTCTCAGAAACGAACATTGCAAAACGGCTACATCAATGTTAGCAACTTTAGGACCCATTGTTCACTCCCATTGCAACACCAATATCTGGAAGAAGTAGTCAATTCCGGCCGTTAAGCTGTAGGTCTCAAACACTGTACCAAGGTCCCTGTTGGAGAGGCTTGTAGGACTGGCCAATGACCTAAGTTAATAAAAATAGTCTCTTAGACAAAGAAAAGTATAAACATCTTTAATTTATTACCTCCAAACTGTGTATAAGCCTGCTTGATATCACAGAGTGCAGTTACCAGTTGTTCACAAGGAATTGGTTCCTGGTACTGCAGCAGGTACCTAAGATATGAAAAAGATTAACATTATAATATCTTGTATGTATCAACTGTATAAATATATTTATATTTAATATACACAAACTTTATAAAGATATATACAAGTATATATGAAAATCAATATCTGTGCATATTTGTTAAAGATGGGTACTGGAGGATTTCTTGTGCAGACAGAATTCAATTATTCAGGCGGTGCTGACAGAGCAAGGAGTCAAGTCAGTTTAGCAAGAGGGCCAATGGCCCACTAAGGAAGTGATATGGAAATGTGATTCCTGCATAGGTAAGGAAAACCTCTCCCTGATAGGAAGAAGGTATTTTTCCAAACAGTTAAGAACGATTTATAACTTGAACTGAGCAGTTATCAAAGGCTTCCTGAATTGTAAGAAGTGTGGCACAGAGATGGACTGGATGCTTCTATAATCTACAAGATGAAGAAAGAGTCATACAAACATTGCTGACGAACTGAGCTGAGGGTAGATTCAGAGTAGGGAATTTTCCAAGTGTAATTAGTAGAAACTGTGGATGAAAACAGATGTGATGGTGACCTGTGTTGGCCTGCTGCGGTCCACATTGGCCTGGACTCTTGCAGTTCCTCGGGCTGCCCCAGAGCATGGACGGACCTGTGCCAGCAGCCCCTATGTCCAGGATACAGGTTGCACATTTGAACAACCGTCCCTGCCAACCTGAGGAGTGGTGGCTGCAGTTGTTTGCCCTGGGGCAGGGAGCCGCTGACCCACTTTCACAATCTGATTTTACACTATATTTTATATTTCTTCACTGCAGCAACATCTTTGTAACTGTACAGCTTTTCAACATACTACTTGAGCTTATTTTCTTATATCAAAGCTTTCATTTATTTTAAAGATTCTTTGCGCTAGTTTTACTGAAATTGACAACAAAACAAGATGTAGTCCCCTGATACATAGGCAAGCCTCCCTTTAAAAAAATTTCTATCACAAATGGACACCCTAATGAAACTCTAGGTTACTACTTGTGAATATGGCTAATTGTTTGCTGTTGCTGGGATACATTCTCCTTGTGGCAAGAAGCTGGAGGGCTCTTAGCCAAAAGGGAGAGTCTGTAAATACTGCATATGAGGAAACAAGTCATGGCTGTGTTTGGAGGTGCAGTAGCATTCAGACCATTGTCCCACCTCCTATGACAATGTTAAGATGCTCCTTTAGTTTAGTGGATCCACAGTACAGGTACAGTGGTCTGCAACTTCTATACTCATTCCAACAGAAACTGCACATCTTTGGCCCTTTTTACACGGGCCGAGGCACGGGTGGTGGTGGTGTGTGTCGGTGTTTGTGCCGGTCTGTGTGCAGTGGTGGGTATAGATGGGCGCACACCAATCTCAACCCACCTCCACCCATCACCCACACACAGAGCAACCACTGTTTTCACCGGTTGCTCCATGCGTGGGTGACGGGTGGAGGTTGGTGTGGCTGCATGTTCCCAAGAGTCCGCACGCACGCACGCACACCCACCCGCCATGGATTTTACATGAGACTCACCCACGCATGAACACCCAGATTTCTGGGTGTTCATGCGTGGATACCACCTGTGTAAAAAGGGCCATAGTCATGTGTACAACTGGTACACCGCAGGTAGTGTTATCCGCCGTAGTATTTAGTAATGTACTAGTCAACTTGAAATGATAGCCTTGGTGGAAGCTGCACTTTTTACAAGAGGGTGGATGGCACATATGGGCTAAACTGGCAAGAACACTGGTATGTCTCTTAAGCATTAGATATTTTTAATGGGAAATGTGTCAGTTATTTTACAAGACATAATTAATAAGGGAAGTGATTTCCATTTTCTTATAATTATTTAGGTTATACGTTTGTCTATGATACAAGTGTCAATGTAGCCTAGTGGATAAGGTGTTAGACTTGGACAAACAGGGTTCAAATCTTGTCTTAGCCATGAACTCACTGGGATACCTTGGAAAAGTCACTATCTCTCAACCTCAGTTCCCCATCTGTAAAATGGGAATAATAATGACCAATGGTGTGAGATTGAACTAAACAGGAAGTAAATCACAATGAAAGTGCTATATAAAAGATTAATAGTCACAATGGTTTTCAAATTTAAGAGATATCCATGATCTTTTAACAATCTGGGATGTACCTGCAGAACAAGTTGCCTCAATATACTGACTAATGACTACACAGGAGGAGGGCACGGGAACTGTAACTATGGGTATTTTCAGACGTTACAAGATCACGCTCAACCACAGTGAACCACGCTCAATCCCGCGGCGGGGCCAATGCGCCCGGAACGTCTGTTCGGCGAGCGCCAGATGTTCACCAGGCTCAATACCCACATGGGGTCAATTTCAACCACGCTTCCTGGGCTAGTGGGGGGAATATCCCGGGAAGCGTGGTCAATCAGATCCCCACCGGGAACCAACAAAAAGTAACGTCTGGACGCCAATCCCCGGGCGGAACCAAAGGAAACGAGCCCCAGCCGTGGACAATGCACGCAACGTCGCTGCCGGGCAACCAGCAACAACACAGACACCGGAGGGAGATTTAAAGGAAAATCAGCCGCAGGCAAGCGTGGCGGGATGGAGCGAGGAGGGAGGCGGAAGAGAGCGGCGGGCAACAGAGTGACGGTGGAGGAGGAGGAGGTGGCAGGGGCAGCGGTGGAGGTGGAAGGAGCACAGGCGGGGGAGGAGAGGGACACGGGGGTCGTGCTGACCCTGCAGCCGGTCCGGGAACAACACCCCCAGCCGCAGGCGCCATGCGACGCCCCGGGGACAGCAGCCGCAACGGGGCCGGAGGAGGCACCCAGGAAACGGGTGAG
>QEPC01013288.1:454087-483514 GCA_003113815.1 Sphenodon punctatus
CAGCTCAGCCAAAATAGATCAGCAAATAAACAATATATGGAAATACACCTAAGAGTCAACAGATCTTAACATGACAAGTAGGCTGCGTTTTCTACAACTGAGGACAGAGGGAGGTATCCTACAAACAGTTTCCTAAGTTGGACAGCCTTCATTAAGAACGCTGCAGATTTCTTTATAACATCAGTTTTTGAAGTGCCTAGAAGAATGGCAAGAAGAACATGATCTGATCTGCCTGGATATTTGTAAATGATAGCACCTAAGAGTTCCTGTCTCGGGGCATCATATAAATGGCATCGAAAGAAAATATGCTCTACCGTTTCCACCTCCAAATTGTCAAATGGGCATAGCCGGTGAGCATAAGGTATGCCGCACATCCTGCCTTCCAGAACAGAAGAAGGAAGAGCATTCACTCTTGGAGAGCAAAGCAATTGCTTTGCCCTACCAGAGAGAGGGGCCTCTATATAACCTGCTACCTGCCTCTTCTCAGGGATCCACCGCAGGTAGTCCCGTATATGGGGAGAGAGGCAGACTGCCAATTTCCAACTGGCGGAGGGGTCACTTTGAAAATTAGTACAAGCTCCAAGAGCTACTTGTGTGCATGCCCTCATCTCTGCTCCCTTATCTTGAGCCCAGTCTTTCAGTAATTGGGGATAGAAGCTGCATCCTCGGGCCAGATCCAGGCACTGGAAAGGGGCCAAAAACCCCTAGTCCCAGGCTGCATTTGGCTCCCAGGCCTGAGGTTCCCCACCCCTGTTTTAGATTGTTCTCCAATTACTTTTTCTATTTATTTTTTTATTATTATTTTTAAAAGGAACTTCCCTTGTTAGATAGTTTTCCAATCCTGGGCTAGTTTAGAATCCTCATCATCCCAGGTTACAGTTCTTAAATGAAGAAATTTAAACATGTCAATAAGCATACCTTTGCGCTATCAGTCTCAATTCATTTGTTAGAACATTGGCATCTGAAGTTATTCCTGCAACACTGCAAGCCATATCCCTGAAATATACAAGATAATTGGGTTCAGATCCAGCTATAAGCAATCACTTTCTGTGCTGTTTGAAAAAACAGAAATCAAAATCAAACAGTTAAAATAAAGTCTGTAAGCGCCTACTGGCACTGCACTGTGTCCAATACACATTTGTAATCGCTCCAGAATAGTATCCAGATTAATAACACTATTGAGAAGCTTGTGCTATTACACTGCTTAAACACAGGAGGATTAATCCAGTCTTATCAAATTCTATAGTGCAAGGACACAATGGGACATATCTTACGGACCCATTAGATAACATACATTTCCATTTTGCGGGTCACCCTTGGCATTTGGGCAATTTTATTCAGGTCAAACAAATTCTGTGGCAGCAGAAACTCAAGATGTATATATCAATGGAGATTTCTAATAGATATAAAACAATGTTTGATTGTTCAGGAAAAATAAACTAGTTTGTCTGTTGCATAATAACAAAAAATGACTGCTACGGATGAGAAAGGAGAATTGGTAGCCTACCTTAGGTGAATTCCTTTCTCTCATATTCTCTGCATACTCCTCCTGCTGGGTAGTTCTACCGTTGGCCGCTAGGAGGCAGATGAACTAATTTTTGTCTGCGCCTGCGTCCACGGAGCTACCCGGCTCTTCGCCAGTCCGTTCGCAAGCTGAAAATTTCTCTTAATATATATATAACACTAGAACAATAATGGTTAACAACCCTATTACTATAATCTACTCCCCTAAAGGAAACACCTAAAAAACAGTGAGCAAGGTACCAGTCCCCCCAGCCCCCTGACTAAATTCGTGCTGTTTGGCAGGGAGGGGCGGAGGAGTATGCAGAGAATATGAGAGAAAAGAATTCACCTAAGGTAGGCTACCAATTCTCCTTTCTCCTCATATTTCTGCATCCTCCTCCTGCTGGGACGTACCCAAGCACTCCTGAAAACCTTTAAGGGTGGGAGCCAACAGCACTGGGGGACTCCAGTACCGCTTGCAACACCCTTCTGCCGAAAGCAGCTTCTGCAGATTGAAAAATATTTATTTTATAGTGCCTCACAAACGTGTGTATGGAGGACCAAGTAGCTGCCCTGCAGATTTCCTCGTAAGAGGCTCTTGCTTTAAAAGCGTACGAGGTGGCAGCGCTACGCACCGAATGTGCCCAAATCTGGAGGGGAGGAATCTTCCCTTTTGCCTTATAGGCCTCAACAATACCCTGCTTCAACCACTTAGAGATCAGGGTTTTTGAAGCTTTACGCCCCTGGTAACCTGGTCTAATGTTGACAAATAGGGCCGTGGAAAGCCGGAACCCTTTTGTCCTAGCCAAATAGATTCTAAGGGCTCGCCTGAGGTCCAGAGTATGCCATGCCCGCTCCCTTGGGTGGACAGGATTTGGGCAGAAGGAAGGCAAAATAACCTCCTGGGACCTGTGGAACATGGTATTAATTTTAGGGAGGAAGGCCTGATCCAGACGTAACGTGACCGAATCCTTTTTGAAAATACAAAAGTTGTCCTCCATGGACAACGCCCCCAGCTCGGAGACCCGTCTCGCTGAAGTAACTGCAACTAGAAAAATCACCTTTAGTGTTAATAAATATAACGATATATGTCTTAGAGGCTCAAAAGGAGGTTTTGTCAAGGCCTCTAGGACTAAGTTCAAGTCCCAAGAAGGAACTCTATGTACCACAGGAGGACAAATTAACCTAGCTGCTCTAAGGAATCTACGTACATTCTTGTGTGAAGATACTATCCTGCCTGATACTGGCCTAAGGACCGAATCGATGGCAGCTGCCTGTCTGGCTAATGTGTTAGCCCTAAGACCCTTTTCTAAACCCAGCTGCAGGAACTCCAAGACTTGAACTACCCCTGCCCTGGTAGGGTCCCTATTTTGTTGAAGTGACCAGGCAGCAAACGTTTTCCAGGTTGCTTGATAACTTCTTCTTGTTGCCGCCTTTCTGGAACGCTGGATAGTATTCAGGACTGCCTCTGAATATCCCTTCTTCCTCAGTGCTGCCCGTTCAAGTTCCACACTGTTAATTTTAATGTCTGTATTTCTGCAGAGCAGACTGGACCTTGGGAGATCAGAGTTGGGATCAGTGGCAGCCTGTGGTATTGTGAATGGCTGCGCTCTATAAGTTCGGAGAACCACGGTCTCCTGGGCCACCACGGGGTGATTATCAGCAGATGAGCCTGTTGCCTGATTGCCTTGGCTATGGTTCTCTGGATCAAGGGAATTGGAGGAAAAGCGTACAAGAGGCCTTTGGGCCAGGGGTGGTTCAACGCATCGAAGCCCTCTGCTTCCAGACACCACCGCTGCGACATGAATCTGGGGACCTGAGTGTTTTCCCTTGTAGCAAACAGGTCCATCACGGGGAGACCGAACCAGTCTACTATCAGCTGGAACACAGATCTGTCCAGGGTCCACTCGTGGGGGTCCAGAGTCTGGCGGCTCAGCCAGTCGGCTCTCTTGTTTTCCAGACCCTTGATGTGCAAGGCCTTCAATGAAGATAGGTGTGATTGGGCCCACCTGAAAAGCTTGACTGACTCCCGATGTAACTCCCTCGATCTCGATCCCCCTTGGCGATTTATATACGCCTTCGCCGTTATGTTGTCTGTGTAAATCAGCAGATGATTCGAAGGAAACGTTGGCAGAAGTTGGCGCAGAGATAGGCGGATCGCCTTGAGCTCGAGGAAGTTGATTGACTTGTTGGAGTCCATCTTGGACCACAATCCCTGGGCTGAGTGAATCCCCGAGTGCCCTCCCCACCCCTGGAGGCTGGCATCGGTTGTTAACACTGTTCTGTCTGGCTCTGAAAGAGGCACTCCTGCCTGGAAGATTTCTGGGTTTAACCACCAGGACATTGAGTGTTTTAATCCTGGTGGAACGGGAACCCATGGGTTTAACCCCAGAGTGAGTTCTCTCTGCATAGTGCTTAGCTGCTTCTGCAAGGGGCGAAGGTTGAAACGACCCCAAGTCACCTGCCCTATGCAAGAAACTAGGAGACCCAGCAGGCTCGCCAGTCTTTTGAGTCTCATCCTTGAGTTCTGCTGGAGCAATGTGATCAGGCTCTGGATTTTCTTTCTCCGCTCCGGTGGTACGAAAGCTCGATCTGAGGAGGTATCTATTAGGATACCTAGATGCTCCAGACGGCGGCTCGGGATGAGATGGCTCTTTTCCCTGTTTATGATGAAGCCGTGTCTTTCCAGGTATGCAATGGTCTTGTTCAGGTGCATTTCCACCACCGAAGGGGAGCTGCCCCTGATCAGTATGTCGTCCAGGTAGGCATAGATATGAGTGCCCTCGCTGCGGAGGTTGGCAATCAATGGAGCCAAAATCTTTGTAAAGGTTCTGGGGGCCGAGGAGAGCCCGAAAGGGAGGGCCCTGAACTGCCAGTGATGTCTGTTGTATGAGAACCGGAGCCATCTTTTGTGTGGATTCCATATCGGGACATGGAGGTAAGCTTCCCTGAGGTCCAGGGAAGCCATCCAGTCGCCCTTCTGAAGGTTCCGGCATACTGACAGGGCTGTCTCCATTTTGAATCTTTTCTTCCTTACCACCTTGTTCAGGCCTTTTAGGTCGAGAACGGCCCTCCATTTTCCGAGCTTCTTCTCCACTAGGAACAAGATGGAGTAGACGCCCAAGAAACGCTCTTGCTTGGGAACACTCTCTATAGCCTGAATCTCCCGAAGTCTGCGTATCTCTGATACCAGTGCTAGATGCTTCTCTGGGTTCTTGGAGGTTGGGGAAGTCACGAACCTTTGCCTTGGGGGGCGCTCTACCTCTATGCGGTAACCATCTGCGACGCAGGATATTACCCAAGCATCGGAGACCGAGTTTTGCCACTCCGTCTTGTATTGCTGTAGTCTGCGTCCCACTCCTGGGGCGGAGTAGTCAGGAATCCTGTCTGGTCTGGGAGGGGCCGGCTCCCCTGGATCTGCGTCTATCGAATCTGCCCCCCCTAAAGCCTCTCCCACGAAAGGAGAAGTTGGTAGCAAACTCCCTGTGGCCTTGAAAATGCCCCCTCCTGTTAGGGCCAAAACCCCTAAACCTAAAGGGCTGGCCTCTAAAAAATCCCCTTTTTGGTATCATTTGTTGGAGGGTCTTGGGCTTATCTTTCGAATTAGCTTCCTCCAGGACCTTTTCAAGGCAGACCCCAAAGAGTTTTGAACCCTTGTAAGGGGCAGAGGTCAGAAGATTCTTGGCCGTAGTGTCTCCCTGCCAAGAGCGGAGCCATACCCTACGTCTGGCCGCTATCCCATTTGCCATAGCCCTGGCTGACCAAGATAGGCCATCTGTGGTTGCATCCGCCAGAAAAGCGGTGGCCATACAGATGCGGGAAGATAGCTTTTGTGACCTTTTATCTGAAATCTCGGGGTCCTGAGCCTCTTTCATCCATGCAAGGAGAGCCCTTGAAACGTAGGATGCCACTATGTTTACTCTCAGGGAGGCCGCTGTAGATTCCACAGCCCTCCTTAGGGCTGAGTCTACCCCCCTATCTGTAGGATCTTTAGGATGACAGTCACCCTCTGTTGGGAAAACCGTCTGCCGGGCTAGTGAGGCAGCAGCTGCATCTATCTTTGGGCTCTTGAACAAGGACTCCTTTTTTCTAGAAAAAGAGTACAGGGCCTCCTGGGTTCTATTCATCTTGAAAGCCTTATCGGGGTGCTTCCACTCCTCCAAGACAATTCTCTCGAAAGCCTTGTCGAGGGGCAGACCCTGATCCTTACCATGCACAGAAGGCATGTACTCCCTAGTCTCTTCCTCCTCCTGTGATTCGGAAGAGTCCCCCTTTGGATACTTTTCTGTAAGTTGGAGCTTTTTAATTACTTGAGAGAGCAGCTCCTCTCTATAGTGGGCCGGAAATTGACGCTCCCTATCCTTGGGGTCCGGGGTAGGCTCTACCCATTCCCCTTCTTCCATATCAGACTCCCCCTGGGAAGAGTCAGATGGTGAGCTATACAGGGCCTGTGAATGAGAGGAGCAGGCCTGTTCATTTTCCCCCCTCTGTTCCTCCACCTCAGAGTCCTGAGGAGAAGAGAAACTCTGTCCCCTAGCTCCCCCTAGTGGAGCTTTTGCCTTCCTGCTAGTCCCGGAGGACTTTCCCGCCCTCGAGCGTTTCTTTTGAGGCCCAGGCTCGGGGGAAGCTCGCTTTCTTTTCCCGCCTTTTTTATGTTGGGCCTGGGTGAGGGCCTTCAGGGAGGATAAAATTTCCCCCATAGTGTTGGCTAAGGAAGCCATCGAGGGATCCTGAGGGGCCTGAGAGCCCTCTTGCGGGGACCGAGACTCCGACCCGCCAGCGGGGGTGGGAGGGGGGGCTGTTTGCCCTTCAATAGAGCTCATCCTCAAATTAATTTGAATTTATTTCGAAATAGAGGGGCTCTTCAGTCGGGAGGGCCCAGCAGTGCTGTCCCTGATCCGACAAGACGGGGGGATCGCCGCTTGCTGGATGGCTTCCCGCTAAGCGGGAAGGAGATATGCGGCGTCCCCTGCTCCCCGGCGAACTGTGAGGGAGCCGGCGGGGTTTCTCTTTTTTTTTCCTTTTTTTTTTTAAATTCCAATTTGTTTGCGGCCTGGCCGAGCGATACCCGAGACGGCGTCCGGGATCGCTAACCCCAAGTGCCCCCCCCAAAAAATAGTGCCTAACACTCTCCTACTGTCTTTCCTAGGTTCCTGGAACCGATGCACGTCCTAACGGCCTCAAGGCAGACGACGGACTGGCGAAGAGCCGGGTAGCTCCGTGGACGCAGGCGCAGACAAAAATTAGTTCATCTGCCTCCTAGCGGCCAACGGTAGAACTACCCAGCAGGAGGAGGATGCAGAGATATGAGGAGAAAAGATGTTTTTAATGTATTTTTAGCAGAGTGCTGGGTGTCCTTTACTGTTCCAAATAGCTTTAACTTAAATGCTTTTTTTGCTGAATTTGAGATGGTTAGAAGATTCCACTGCTGAAGCAAAAGAAAAATAACCTAGGTAGTGGCTTTGGGGAGGGAGGGGGATAGTGGTAAGAGGAAACATATAAGTAATCATTCTTTTGATTGTAACTGATTGGACTTCCTAGATAATCTAGTTCTTAGTCTTCTCCCTGCCTAACCAAGGTCTGCCCTCAGGATTAGGGCAGCAAAAAAGGAAGGGGCACAGATGGCTTTCCTCAGTATCAGGTCCCATACTGGAGAAAGGGTGAAAGAGTGGTTCATATTAGTCCATGTATGGCATGTGCTTACATCAATGGGAATAGAAGATTTGATATATGGATGATGAAAAACAAAAAGAGCAGCATCTCTGCTCTAGTTGTATCAATGATTACTATGAATACTTGGCTCAAATTAGCAGAAAATACAACTGTTACAGCTGGACAAGACAGAACAAATGGTGAAAACAGAAATGGAAAAGAATATATAAGAGGGTGCATGTGTAGTTGAAATATGGAATACATTATTAGTCACCAATAGAAACAATGGAAATCTCTTAATGAGGCAGCATGAAAATTATTTAACAAGTTAGGGAATACAAGGATGTTGTCATTGCTTATTAGATTTGTATGGATTAACACAATAAAGTCCCAAAAGGGCACATTTTGATGGACCATTTGCTTTTTTCAGGGTATTTGTTAGGGTTGGGAATTCCCATATTAACACTAATACAATGACAGCAACCTATTTTGAGAAACACCAGCTCTCAAAGAAGCATTCCCCCAAACTGGGAATATCTGGCCAATTTTAACTAAAAAAGAAAAAACAGAGTTGTGCTCTGACACTAGCCTGAAATTAAGAAAATTTCTAAACCTGATAATGACCAAATGATCAGTCACTAACAACTCAAAGGCTGAATTCAAACTGCATAAGTCACTAGCGAAGTTCCAATCAGTTTTATTAAAGCTGCTTGAATGACACAATTAATCAAATTTCTTATTTGCATAAAAAGTGAATAGAACAGCAGAGAATGCGTGTTCTTAGCAACCCAACTTACTCATTAAGTTTGTATATTTTCTCTGAGAAAAAGACTTCATCCAGAAGCTTGTGGATGTTGCGCCTCTCCGCTGCTAACAATACTCCGTTGTTAGCTAAAATTCCCAGACAGGTACCTGCATGCCCAATTGCTTCCATGGCATACTCAACCTGATACAAGCGACCTAGAAAAAATGGTTTCATTTAGCAAATTCAATTACTGAGCTCTGTACAGAGACATTCTACAAGATATGGAACACTATGCAATCCAGTGAACATGCTCTGAAGTCAATGAGAGATGAAGATGCTTAACATATCCCAAGATCATTGCTGATTAGACAGTTAATTGTTGAGAAAAAGATCACAAAGGTGACAGGTAATATGGTACATTACAAAGTATTTCAGTTTACATCAGGGTGTTATGTCAGGACAGGGTCACACTGGAAATGGGTGGGTGCAGGAAGCCACTGTAACCCCTCCCATTTTCTAAAGTAGCTCCAACCCCATGAACCACCATGGGTGTTTTCAGACATGACACTGACCCCAGTTTAACCACACTTGAACATTTCTTATGCATGTTGCAGGGTTGCATAGGGCACCAATACAGCCCTGCAACATGCATAAGAAATGTTCAAGTGTGGTTAAAGTGCGGTTAAACTGGGGTTAGTGTCATGTCATGGTTCTCTGCGGGAGCGGTTCCTCTCTAATGGAAAGCCTGGCCTGACTGCTGGGAATAAGACTCTACTTTGGATCTGTTCCTGAGTGGCAATGTTCACTTGTGGGATGAATGGATCTCTCGCTCTGAGGAATGGATGGGGCTGTTATTACTACAAACTGATTTGTCCCAACAAAGCTGACAGACAGACACTAGCCTCTGGCAGAAAATGCTGGTTGCAAATTCCAATTATCTTTTTCTAAAACCTGAATCTAAGAAATTCAGCCAAAATTACTGCCAGAAGAGATGGCAGAAACATCTGTGAACACAGGAACATATTCACTGCTAGCGAGTCAAACAGGAAACATTCAAATGCTAAACTAAAAAAGTTACAGGAGGTGCAGAGACGAATCTCAATCAACTTTGTATTTTATGCATTTAATTCTGAAAATTATTTTTAACTAGCATTAAACAGATTGTTCCTCTTTAGTTTATATGGTGTCAACTTCCATTTACTTCATACCAGCACCAACCATTGACACTAATATTAACATGTTGGTGCTAAGGGTTAGTGCTGGCAAAAAGCAGGAGGAGATTTGCACTGATAATTTTGGGGTACACTGCTCAAGGTATGAAGATCTGATTTCTACAAATAGCATATGATAGAAGTTCAAATGTATGACCAGTCTCTCAAATTGTCAGTGACCAATAATTAGGAATGTCTCAACCATTTATTTTCTACTCTACTTTATTTGTTGTCATGGAGGAGGCTGTAGATGACAGAGTTCCTATTTAGTGAAATACCTTCTGGAGAAAATATAGTGGTTCTGGAATCATATCTTCGAGACTAAAAAACAAACAAACAGGAGGTTTGTTTTAAAAAAATCTTTTCAAAATAAGTATTAATAATATTCTTAAACAAGCAGAGCAGCAAGTTAATGATTTCTTATACTAAAAGTTATAATATACATACATGAGTTTTAGAATCATAGAATCACAGAACTGTAGGGTTGGAAGTGATCTCCGAGGTCATCTAGTCCAACCCTCCACTCCAGTGCAGGATAGGATATCCTTTGCCTACAGCATCACAAACATATGCTTGTCCAGCCATGTTCTGAAAACAGTCAAGGAGGAAGACTCTACAACCTCTCTGGACAACTTATTCCTCTGCCCAACAATGTTTACAATTAGGACGTTTTTCCTGATATGGAAATAAAATCTAAATTGCTGCAATTTAATCCTCTTCCCTCTTGTTCTAACTTCTGTGACAGCAGAAAAATATTCACCATCTTTTCTGGAGCATTTAGACATTTGATGGCATCCTTTTAGTTATTGGTAGCCCTATTAGGTTAGTTTTTACTATTTGTGAAATGGCAACATGTATTCTACTTACATTTACCTCCCTGCCTTTTCCTTTTATTCCTCCCCAAGCACTCTCTCCCTCACAGAACTTGGGTTCCAAAGATGCAAGCACCTATGCGCTGCTTAACAATAGGTGTTAACAGAAGTGACAATGGAGCACTGCCGTTACAACCTGACCTGGGTCGGGAACCCACTACCAATACAGTCCCGACTGGGTCGGGCCAGCCAACGAATGTGACAGTGGGCAGGTAGGGCAAGTAGCTGCACAAATGTGTGGCCAGCCAGCCGGCCCAACACCCCACCCTCTACCATGACAGCTGGCATGGTGGACCCGATCTGGGCCATGTCATGGCGAGCCAGAACAAACGTTATAACCTGCTGTGGCCCGATCAGGCAGACAGTAGTCCAGACTATGATCGAAGAAGTCTCCGGGATTGCAGTCCGGGATCACCGCTGACATGCAATTCCAGGCAAACATCTGGCGGCACACCAACAAACATGCCCATGGCTCGTGGGCCGAAGCAGGCCACCATCACGTTTGTTAACATCTTTTACATGCAGTTCAAAAAAACTCGCATAACTGATAAGAGCCAAGTAGCACTGTCAAACTAGGCTATTAAAATGAATAATCACTCACCATTTTGATTGTAGTTTATATTACACTGTAAAGAAAAAACAGTCCTTAGTTAAAACATGTTATAAAGTTTGCTGTGATACTGTATATGGACTCCATGCTGATTACTTTAAAACATTTTAACCATGGTAGCATATGCTAGAAGAGTTTATAAATGTTATACTAGAAACACTTAACAACAGGCCCCAGTGTCAGAATTGTGGTCCAGAAAATAGGGATTCATGTAGAAATTTTTTTTAAAAAAAAATGATTTTGAAGAATCCAATGGTAAAGTGTTTGCATATTAATGAATACCTGTAGGGAGAGGACAGAAAGGGAAACAAAAGAATTCACCTTGGCAGGGGCTAAGTCTGATCAACTTTATACAGACTCAAAACTGATTTAATAAACTATTCATATTAAAGCATGTTGAAACAACATCTCAGCCTAATGGGACAGGTCAGTCAGTGCCTGCTCCTGCTGTGGGCTCTAGAAAGGGATCTCCCAAACCTCCTCCCTTCAACCCTCATAACCAATTTGGGGACAGGATACACCACAGAGGTGTCCTAGGGATCCCCCACTGCTAAACTGGAGCAGAATACCCACATGAGAGAGGTCTCATGGGGTTCCCACCCGCATGAGAGGGGATCCCTGGGAGTCTTCGCTGCTATACTGGGAACAGGATCCCACCCCTCTATGAGAGGAGTATCCTGGGGGTTCCCCGCTGGTAACCCGGGATCCAGCTCCCATCCCCCCATGAAAGGGTCAGCCTGGGAATTCCCACTGGTAAAGGGGGGGGCAGGATCCCACCCTAGTGGGACTGGGGCCCTCGTTCCCGGGGGTGGATGCGAGAAGCGTAGGGAGCGAGCTCCCCCAAACGGTAGGGCCTGGAGCAGAGCTGCCCTGCTGAGCACCGGCTCCCAGCGGGCTGCGGTGCAGAGTCATCCTGCAGAGGCCTCCAATCTCCCCCCCGAGTGCGGAGGAAACTAATACCACCCCACCACCCCGGGAGCGAGGGCTCCGGACTCACCGTTGCTGGGTTTGGGGTCGTAGTGTTGAGGGAGCGAGGGGAAGGGGTGTCCTTATCCCGGGGGGAACCTTAATCAGCAGCCCGGCACACTCGGTCAGTCAGCGTTTGCCAAAATGGCCGGCGCGCATGCGTTGCGCCGCCCCGCCTGAGGGGAAGGATGGAGTAGGTAGGTTTGCTTGGGTTCCAGGGTCTCTATCAAGGTTTGGGGCTGGAGGGGCACCAGGGAGCTTGAGGCGCACAATACGCACCCTGCTGCCGCCGCCTGCGGAAGCACAAGGCGTAGGCACACGAGTTCCTCCAACCAAGACTGTCCAGAGCTGCTGGTGCTTTCACTTTTGCTTTCACCCCCTTTCCGCTCAAAGTCTTCGCTGCCCTGCCTGGTCTAGGTTAAAGCCAACAGAGCCAAGGAAATGGGCTCCTTGTGTGACTGAAAGCTGTGACCCTGGGGAGGGATAGGAGAAATGTTTACAACATGGTGAGTGGTGCGGTGCAAAGAAATTGGGAGTGATTATCATCTATCAGTTCTATCTTGCTTAGTTTTAGTGTTCAAAGTGCTTTACAATCCAAGTAGTTCACCCTCACAACAACCCTGTGTCATTATTAGTCCCATTTTACAGATGGGAAATTGAGGCTGAAAGAAAGTGATTTGATCAATGTCATGCACCCAAAGAGTTCATTGCTAAGATGGGATGTGAGCCCTGATCCTCCAAGGTCCAAGAATCCCAACACCTTATCCACTAGGGTATGAGCTTACCCTATAATACCACAATTAGAGCCACATTGCTCAAAGGCATGCTCATGCCCCTTTCTGTTAAATCTACTCCTTAGGGAGTGTTGTGACATCACAATGCTCTTACAGGGGCCAGGACCAAGTTGGGAAAGGGGCAGCCACACCCCTTTCTGATGTAAGCCTGCCCCTTACAAAATGTCATGACACTCCAAGGGTGGGGCATACTAGAAATATGGGTGGAGGCACATTGGAAATAGAGGTGGCAGGAAAGTACCTATGGCTAGCATCCTTGGCCATTCCCAGCACCCATGATTTCTCCAGGTTACCAGGGATGTTCCTGGCTTACACATAGAAATTGAGGTTGTCCCCAGAGGCTGAAGTCTCTGAGTCAAAGGGTGTTTTTATACATGACCACACTATGCGCCACCATGATTTAATCTTGAGGTTGTTCCCAGAGCTTGAAGTCTCTGAGTCAAAGGGTGTTTTTATACATGACCACACTATGCGCCACCATGCTTTAATCCTGCCTAGGGTGAAGGCCCTTACCCCAGGCAGGATCCACCCCAGCCGCTGAACAGATGTGCCGGCGGCCCGGGGAAGAGGGTGGGGCGACATGCAGACGTGGTCCACATGGTCCTGCCCCCCGCGCTGCTGAGTGTGGCCCGCCCTCCTCCCTGACAGGCAAGCGCAGCAGCCTATGAGGCCACTGTGACCACCCAGAAAAGCTCCGGCCCCACACCGGCGTTAGGTACACCAAGCCATCACGTGTGATGGCCCACTCTACTCTGGTCTGGGGATGGCTTCCCCGGACTGTGGCAAGGGCTTACCTCGTGTTGTGAGTTGGCAGGGAGCCCAGGTCACAGCATGGACTAAATTCTGCCATGGGCCGGGGAGAGCCCTGATCCTGCCAACGGTAACATCTGGTGGGTGGAATCAAACGTGATGGCACCGCCGGTGGCCACATGAATTAATGTGTGGCCACCCATGGTGTTATCACATTTGAAAACACCCAAAACCTGGAATACTCAGGCAAAGCTTGGAGAAGTGGAAGCCCTAGGGAACCTAATTAAATTAGCTGACAGCAGATTTAAGGCAAATAAAGGAAGTAGTGTTTCACTCAAAGTACAATTAACCTGTGGAACTCATCGCCAAAGGATGTTGTGAAGGCCACTAGCATAAATGGTTTCAAAAAAGGACTGGATAAATTCTTGCTGGATAGGTCCATAAATGGCTATTAGTAAAGTTGTTCAGATGATACCTCTGACTGTTGGGATTTTGAGTGAATAGCAGGAAATGGATTATTCCATTTTTGAGCCGTTGTGTACTTCTCTAAACTAGGGGTTGGGGAATTTTAGGCCCAGGAGCCAAATACAGTCCAGCGCAAAGTTTTAATGTGGTCTCTTTCCAGTTCCTGGATCCAGTCCCAACCTCCAAGCACTGAAAAACTGAGCAAAGATGAGGGCATATGCACACAAGGATAGAGGACAGATCCATGGCACAAGTACATGATCTGGACCATCCTTTTCTTAAACACCCCTTCCCCCAACTACTATGCATCCCTTGGAGATTGAAAATTAGCGCAAAGCGACCCCTGGGATGGAAAACGTTCCCCATCTCTGATCTACACCAACTGAAGTTGGCCACTATCAGAGGGTGTTTTTAGACAAGTGCTTTCCCACCCATCATGCATGTTGCAGGGCTGATAGGGTGCCAATGTGGTCCTGCAACATGCATGATGGATGGATAATGGATGGGGAGGCACTTATCTAAAAACACCCAGAGAAAGGGTGCTGGGCTAGATGGACCATTGGCCTGACCAAGTATGAACACGTTTTATGATCATCACCACACAATGGCACTTCATAGCAAAGACTGTGAGATCTGAGATCATTTATCCAAGGCCCTCCTTCACATGCAGACCACTCTTCCAGACTGCCCTCCAAATAAGGACTGTTGATCCCCTCCATAAACCTGAATCTACCATCCTGCTGAGGCAGCCACTGGGTACAGTGGATGGCTAGGCCATCAGCCTGCCTAGTTTGAAAGAACTAGAAATTAAGACACAATTTCAAAATTAGTTTAAAGCCAAGAATTGTAGAGCCCTGAGAAGGCCTTGAATCTTTTCTTGGGCAGTTTGACTAGGTATAAACAAACTACTGAGCCAAAGTATGTATAGCCTTTCCATAGTGTCAGTCATATACACATTGAGTGCAATCCAGCTCCCATTGAAGTCAATGACTAAACTCCCATTGACTTGTATGGAGCTGGATCATGCTCATCTTTTAAACCCTGTTACATTAACCACCACAGTCTTTTTGTCCATGTATCTACATGGAATTATCCAAGTAAAACAAATTTTGCATTATGTATTTTATAAAAGGGTTAAACATGGGGAATATATTTGATATTTGTCTAAGTGATCTATTTCAATGTGGGGTCAAACCCAAGGAGGATTAAGGGACCAATGCAAAGGTCACTCAGTTCAAAATGAGTCTGTCTATTGACTTCAGTCTATTTGAATCAGACCCTTACAGCATGATCCAACAGTTAATGTGTGCACTAGTCAGCACACATGTGAGTTGTATTGAAGTGTATTATTTTAATACAGCACCAGGAATGTGCCTGGAGCTGAACAGTCTGAATAGGACTGTGTGCTGATTACTAGCAGGCATATTATTTGTGGCAGCACTATCCTTCAAGTGAACAGCTACATAAACCCCAACCATGTCAGGAGGACTTGTACCCACACTAAGGGTATTTTTAAATAAGACGCGTCCACACATGCCCGCCCCCCCTCCCCCCCGTCCAACTGTTTGTGTGAAGGTGATGTATGGGGGATTGTGCTCCCATGAACCATGCAGCAGCTACTGCTGGCCCTGCACGGAGCACCTCCAAAAAATCAGCAGTGCTCCATGCAGGGCCAGCCACATGTGCGGAGGTCACCTCCGTGTCCAGCGTAGCTATTTAGGGCTCAACGTTTAAAAGTGCACATAGTCAAAGCCTGTTGAAAAATGATCATTTTGTATACATTTTTTGTGCAACTACATACACAAACTGGAGTAGCCATGTACACAGATACAATACTAGCTATTTGCGTGTCCTTGTATACCGTTTGTAAGCGAATAGCTTTTATGTGAAGCTGTTACAAACTCACAGATGGGGACACAACCCAAACTTCTAATGGGTCGTGTGTACATTTCTAATCATGCCATTAAAAAATAAAATAAAATCAGCCAATCTGTGATAAAATATTCTCAGCTGTTATTTTATTGTATTAAAATAATTTATGTTTTAAAAATTACATATACAGATTTTAGTACAATTATACAAAATTTTACATGCAGGCCTACATACATTTGCAAAGAGAGAGGGAAACTATACAAACTCATTACACAGATAGGTTTTTGCAGTATCAAACCAAATCTTCTCAACAGCTTGTTGACCCAACTCATACATTTGTACTAAGTGTTTCCATCCAGTTCTGGCTGTGATCATTAGGTATTCTTCATTCTCAGGATACATGAGGGTTGTGTACGCGGCAAGGACAAGGGACTGAGCAAACCTTCCACTCACCAAGGGAAAAAGGGCATCCCTCTCCTCTGTTGTCAATGGTACAATGCTTTCAAATCCTGCAAGAACATGACCCCCTACACTGAGTGGATCCTTGCTCTCAATCATCATGTACATGATAGCGATTGCTACTTCAAATACATAATAGCCATAGCTCATGTCGTTAAAGTCCAAAATGCCAGACACTCTGATCTGGGGTCTTTCAGAGGATACAGCGGTGGAGTCTACTAAGATATTGTGGTCATTGAGGTCCCCGTGATTGATACCTAAATGCAGAAAAAGTCCAACAATATTGCCAATTAAATAAACAGAAAACTTTCATTTTGTTTTTTCCATTCTCTCAGGAAGGCTACATATAAAAGCCCTGCATAGCCCGAAAGCTCACATTCTTCCATCAACAGGGGGCTACAACAGGCCATCCGTCGGGACTGTAAGACATGGCTGTTCTCCCAGGCCTTTGGAAGCGGGGAGGGGAGGATGGGCTAAATTTATGGGGGTGTGTGTGTTTTAAATGGGTTTTAATGATGATATTGTAGATTTTAATGTTTTAATGTATTGTTTTATATTGTGTTGGAAGCCACCCCGAGATGCCGTAGGCATGGGGGGGGTTGTTTTTTAATTTTATTAAATTAATTAATTAATTAAAAACAAACAAACAAACAGAAGCTGGTCCAAAAAAAGATACTGTCTGAATTACTTTGTCTCTATCGCTCCCATTTAAACATGCATAAAATCAGTGATAAAGTGTCCATTGACTTCAGTAGGAGCAAGACCATACTCTTAAGTTAATACAGACATACCAATTGTAAATTTAATACCTAATGCATAAACACGTGCTAGGAGACAGAGTTCATCATATATAACTACAGCTGTTTTTCCCAAACTGCTCTGCAGACAAGACCGTGGTAAGTGGCTGGTAGCTGGTTTGTGAAATCAAAGAAGGCTTCAATCCCTGCCATCACCATCTTGGGGAGGGGGTATGGACTAATGCATGCGCACTCTCACCATGTGCATTACAGTCATCCTCTGGACCTCACTCCTATTGCGATGGCAGCAATGTTAGAAGGACTGAAATGGCCTTGCACCACTGCAGGCATTCGGCAATGAGCATGTGCCAGGCCTTAGCCACCTCCAACAGGTGCCTGTTAGGGACTTTGAGACATGATGGTGTGTGGTTCCAAAGTTTGAGAGGCACTAAACTAAGGCATGACAATATTCTTACAACCCTACATGCCTTGCTGTACACTGTGATTTCACTTGTAGGAAGCATCACTCCACGCATCCTACATCCTCATAATGGAGATCCTAAATGCACTAATTTGCACCTGCAGTGCCTCACTGGAGTTAACAGGGTTCCACTGGCACAAGTATATTTAGGATTGGGGCTTGTGTCAGGTGACCATAGCAATCGGTAATAGGATTATTATGATTTGTTGCTTGTCCATCATATACTATGCCCTTTGTACAGATGATTGCATCAAGGACTACAAAATCTGTAACCTGAAGATTATTACTTGGGCCGCAATGCTCAAGTCATTTACGCGGGAGTAATCCCACTGAAGTCAATGGAACTATTTGGTTGGGTTTGGAGGTAAGGTTGCAGAGTTTTTATTGTTTGAATTTTATTGTCATGGTTTTATGTATTGTAAGCTGCCCTGAGCTGCCTCTACAGGAAGGGCAATGTATACATTTGAACAAATAAAAATATTTTGGAGTAAGTGTCTTGAGGAGCACAGCCTTCAATGCTATTAATGTGTGTCAGATTCAAAACACTTTATACCACCTAAAAGCATCAGGCCCCTCAGTCTCATTGCTTACCCGATGTCTGACAGCTGTGGGGAACTGGATGAGGGCGAGTCGCCTGAAGCTGAATCCTGACAAGACAGAGGTGATGCTGGTGGGGAGGGCCAAGGGAGTGGAGGCCCTGTTGATGGGGTGAGCCCTGTCCTGGTTCCTCAAGTTCATAGTCTGGGGGTGCTCCTCGATTCGCAGCTCCACCTGGATGTCCAGGTGGCAGCTGTGGCAAAGAGTGCATTTGCCAAATTATATCTGGTGCAATGGTTATGGCCTTACGTCTCAGACTGTGACCTTGCCACCATCATTCTGTTGGAATGCAAGGACTGTGAGATCATTGCATTGACTAGCCCAATGCAGAGTTTACAGAGGAGTGCAAGTAGCTAATCATCAAAAAACAGGCAGGAAGCATACTTAAGCTTAAGTAGCTTTATTAAGAAATACATGTAGGATAGGAGAGGCCTACATCTATACTAAGTCCTAAGACTAGATGTGTTCAGGAGGGAAGTAGGAGAAGCTCTCTGAATATCTCTCAGACACAAAGAGAGAAGAAACATCCTGAGGAGAGGAGATTAACCAATCAGGTCCTAGCAGGAATAGAACAAAGTGGATGGGGAAGGGGTTCCCTGATCTGACTGCCATCTAGTCCTGCTGTTTCTAGCAAACAAGCAGGATAAAGTGCTTAGGGGAGATGTAATTAAGGAATGTATTTCCAACACCCCTTCTCATCATCCCGTGCACCGAATCACTTATGTGCACTGCTGACAATTCCCAATGCTTCTCGTAGCCTCTGGAAATTGTCTCTGGGTAGTGGTTTGGTCAGCACATCCGCTATAATTTCCTCTGTAGGACAATAAATCACTTCAACAAGTCCTTCTTCTTGCGCTTCTCGCACATAGTGATGCTTGGTGTCGATGTGCTTCGACTTTGGTTTTGTCCTTTCCATTTTTATAAGCTGAATGCAGCTTTGATTGTCCTCATACATCTCAGTTGGCTTTGGTTCGTCTATTCCAAAGTCCTTTAGTAGTCTGTGTAGCCATACTACCTCTTGAGATGCTTGAGTGGCTGAAATAAATTCTGCTTCTGTGGATGAAAGGGCAATTAATGACTGCTTCTGGCTAGTCCAACTGATTGCTCCGCCTCCATACAGAAATACATTTCCACTCACAGATTTGCAGTCAGTCTTGTCTCCGGCCCAGTCCGCATCCATATATCCCATCAATCTGGGGTTCTCGCTTGCTGGTAGTTTTAAGTTTAAATGCATTGTGCCCTTCAGGTACCGTGCTATTCTCTTGACTGCTATCCAGTCCCTTTGGGTTGGTGCACTTACTTTTCTGCTTAGTATTCCTACAGCAGCGGCAATGTCTGGCCTTGTGACGGTGGCTACATACAACATTTTGCCAATTGCAGTTCTGTACTGGTTGTCCTGTGGTAGGGGCTCGTCGTTGCCTTCCTGGCTTAGGAAATTTGTTTCCATAGGTGTCCCCACTTCATTAGCCTCTGTCATGCCTAGGCATTCTAAAATGTCCTTTATCTTTTGTTTTTGATTGAGAAGGAAACTTCCATCTTTTTCTCGTTCTATTTGTATTCCAAGATAGTAAGTGATACCTCCCAAGTCTTTCACCTCTATTTCTTTGTTCAGATTCCTGACGATTTCATCACAATCTCGTTTGTTTTCATGGCATACAATCAGATCATCCACATAAGTTAGAATGTATGTCCTCCTTTTATTTCTGAACCTTGAGTATAGGCAGGGGTCAGCTTCTCCCTGTATGAACCCCTCCTTAAGGAGCAATTGATTCAATTTTTCATTCCAGGCTTTCGCTGCTTGCTTTAAACCATAGATACTCTTTTGAAGTTTGCACACAAGTTCCTCCTTCCCAGGTTCTTTAAATCCCGGCGGCTGCTGCATGTAGATATCCTCTTTGATATCACCATGTAGGAATGCAGTCTTCACGTCTAAGTGCTGCACTTCCATTTTTCTTGCAGCTGCTATGCTGAGGAGTGTTCTTATTGTGGTGTGCCTTACTACTGGAGCAAAGGTTTCGTCGTAGTCTTCGCTGTATTTTTGGGAATATCCCTTGGCCACTAATCTCGCTTTGTGGCGCGTGATTTCCCCTTCTGCATTATGCTTGGTCTTGAAGACCCATTTGCATCCAATGGCCTTTTTGTTTTCAGGTAGCTTTGTGAGTGTCCATGTTTTATTTTCATTAAGAGACTCAATTTCTTCCTTGGCAGCATCTCTCCATTTGCGCGCCTCACTGGTTTGCATTTTTTGAATGTCTTGCCATGTTGAGGGCTCCTGTGGTTCCTCCACTTTTGCCGCGTAGGAGAATCTCGCTGCTGGCACTCCTTTGTTGTGTCTTTCAGAACGTCTCACTTCTGGTTCTGGTTCTGCTTCAGCTTCAGTTTCAGTATCAGCATCAGTGTTATCTTCTGGTTCCAGTTCTGGTTCTGCTTCAGTTTCAGTATCAGCATCAGTGTTGGTGTCAGTGCCCCCTTCTGGTTCAGGTTGATTGAACATGGTCAAATCAAATGAAACTTCAGCTTCCTCTTTTATCTGCAGTTCTGCAGTCTTTTTCTGTCTTGATGAACTTGGCCTCATTAGGTCTGGCATTTGATCAGTGCTTCCCTTTTCATTTTCATCAAAATAGACCACACTGCTTATCTTCACATTTCCAGTGTCAGTGTCCATTACTCTGTATCCCTTGCATCCTTGTGCATAGCCAACAAGTATCCCTTCTTCACATCTGGTGTTAAGTTTGGTCCTTTTGGCCTTTGGGATATAAGCATAGGCTTTAGAGCCAAACACTCTAATGTGCCCCACACTGGGCTTGTTCCCATGCCATAGTTCATAAGGTGTTGCTTTTGCACCTTTGGTTGGGAGCCTGTTCTGCAGGTATGTGGCAGTCATTACTGCTTCCCCCCAGTATTTGTTTGGCAGATTCGCATCCAAAAGCATACATCTCGCCATCTCTATGAGAGAGCGATTTTTTCTTTCTGCTACTCCATTTTGTTCTGGTGTATGCGGGATGGTTGTCTGGTGTTCAATTCCTTTTTGCTTCAAAAATTCTTTCATCTGTTTTGAAACATATTCACCTCCATTATCTGACCTTAGGATCTGAGGTGATCTTCCAAACTTATTGCTGGCTCTTGCAACATATTCCTTAAATTTCTCCAGCACCTGACTTTTCTCTTTAATCAAGTAAGTGAACGTGAACTTGGAAAAATCATCTATGAAAGTCAATGCATACTGGTTTCCTGCAATTGTTTTTGTCTTCATAGGACCACAGATATCACTATGAATGAGCTGTAGGGGGTGCTGTGTGGCTTCCTCCTTGCTCTGATGAAAGGAGGGCCTAGTTCCCTTTCCTTTTACACAGCAAACACATCTCTCATCTTTAGTTGCACATGAGTTCATTTTAAAATGTTTAACTAGGTCTGGAAGTGCATGCAACACATCTGCATTTCTATGGCCCATCCTTCTGTGCCATTTGCTTTCACAGTTCTTATGTCTGCAATCTTTTGCAGCATTTGCATACTGATCCTGTTGCAAGCAATCTACCTTGAATAGGCCATTTGAATCCAGCATTCCTCGCATAAAAAGCTCCTTTTCCTTTGAAATTCTGCAATATTTCCCTTCAAAATGCACTGCAAAACCTTTCTGTACAGCATACTTGACACTTATAAAATTATGATCCAATTCTGGGACATATAGAGCTTCTTCAATGGTAACTTTCATTTCCTCACCGTTTCCCAGATGACATATGAGTTTAGCCCTGCCTCTTCCTTGACAATAAACTTTCTCTCCATTAGCCAATCTTATAGGAGTTCTATAAGTCCTATCCAGATCAATAAATCTGTCTTTGTCCTTTATAAGATTTTTAGTTGCTCCAGAATCAACAAAGAAATCATGTGAAGCAGTCTCACATTCTATTCCTTCCACATTTTTAAGTTGAGATGCTTTTTCCTCAACCAGGCTGAAAGCCCTATCATGGCTCCCTTTGTTCTTTGCAGAGAAGCTGGGAACTTCTTGCTTGGTGCATTGATATGCGAGATGCATGGTTTCCCCGCAATTGAAGCAACACTTAACTCTTGCAGATCCTTTTGAATTTGCAAAAGGCTTCTTGTTCTCAGCTGCCTTGCAGGCAAGCTGTGAGGAAAAGTTTGGCTGTTCATTAGTTTGAGCCATATTAAATTCCTCAAGTTTCTGAATAACAACATCCAAAGATAGGTTATCCTGCATTTCTATTATCTGACAGACTGTTTGAAAAGTTGTTGGTGGTAAAGAGTTCAGCAGAAATGCCACTATCAATTCATCTGGTAAATTCAGCTTTTGATTTTCCAGTCTCCTGACTAGTTCAAGCAGGCCATTAACATGAGCTGAAAAATCTTCACTCTCATCCATTCTCATATTACAAAGTCTTTTAAGCATTTGTATCTTTGATATATTTGACTTCCCTTGATACAGTCTCTGTAAAATTTCCCACATATCTTTTGCAGTTAACTTGTCATGTATGTACACATGTAAACGCTGACTCACCGACATTGAGATGATTGCCATAGCTTTGTCATTTTTCTCATCCCAGAGTTCTTGTGCTGCCCCTGCATCTGTAGGTCTGTTGGACTCCAGCATTTTCCTTAGGCCTTGTCCTCCCAGTGCCATCCTTGCATTATGACTCCAAGCTTCATAGTTTGTTGCTCCAGTGAGCCTCTCTGGAATGGAGACCTTCAGCATAGAATCCATGGTCACAGAGACTAAAATCTTTCTTTTCTTTTCTGCCTTTAAGATTAATGCTAGCACTCAATTTTACTCACTCTGCGCTGCCTTTTGGGTGTCTGGGCCCATAACCCTGTTGGAAATGCAAGGACTGTGAGATCATTGCATCCATTTGCCCAATGCAGAGTTTACAGAGGAGTGTGAGTAGCTAATCATCAATAAGCAGGCAGGAAGCATACTTAAGCTTAAGTAGCTTTATTAAGAAATACATGTAGGATAGGAAAGGCCTACATCTATACTAAGTCCTAAGACTAGGTGTGTTCAGGAGGGAAGTAGGAGAAGCTCTCTGAATATCTCTCAGACACAAAGAGATAAGAAACATCCTGAGGAGAGGAAATTAACCAATCAGGTCCTAGCAGGAGTAGAACAAAGTGGATGGGGGAGCGGTTCCCTGATCTGACTGCCATCTACTCCTGCTGTTTCTAGCAAACAAGCAAGATAAGGTGCTTAGGGGAGATGTAACTAAGGAATGTATTTCCAACACATTCATGCCTTCATCACCTTGCGGCTTGATTACTGTATTGCACTCTACATGGGGCTATCCAAGGTGATGGCCTGGAGGCTGCAACTGGTGCAGAATGTGATGGCCCATCTCCTGATGGGAATGGGCCGCTGAGAGCACATAACACCAGTGCTCCATTCTCAGCACTGGTTGCCGGTTGCCTACCGGGCCCAATTCAAGGTGTTGGTGTTGACCTTTAAAACCCTACACGTCCTGGGCCCCACTTACCTGCAGGACCACCTCACCCCCTGGGTTCTGGAATGGCCATTGCGGTCGGCCGGGGGAGACCTTTTGGAGGTCCCCTGTATTTGGCGGGGGGCCACATTGGAGAGGGCGTTCTCCGTTGCTGCACCTCAGTTGTGGAACTCCCTCCCAGAAGAGGTTCGCTCAGCCCAGGGCCTTCCCTCGTTCAGGCATTAGTTTAAGACCCGGCTGTTCCACCAGGCATTTGGTGAGAGAGCAAGGTAGGGGGAGGGATGGGTTTATTGTTTTAAGTTGTATGCATTTTTTTCAATGTTTTTATACTGTGCGCCACCCCGAGCTGCCTTTGACAGGAGGGGGCGGGATAACAAATCTTTTATAATAAAATACATAAATAATAATATTTGTAAGTCAATCCACCCTGAGCCTCATTGGGAAGGGTGGCACATAAATTTGAATGAATAATAAATATCTGAAATGAGAGGGCCTTCACTTCTTACTGATGCCATAATCATACAAACCTCCATTGTAATGGTACCATCAGTGGGAGTTTCAGCAGAGAATGAACATTCATTCTCATCCAGTTTAGATGCATAAGGGGGTACTTGAACATGTAATTATTTATAACTTTGTAGAGTACCATCAATGTACCTAGTGCTGAGCAGCAATTATTAGAAACAGGCCCGTGCCCCAAGGGGCTTACAATCAGATATGAATAAGGGAAAGAAACATAGAGGGATACATACATCCCCACTTTACAGACAAGGAATTGAAATTGAAAGTGCAATTTGCCGAAGGCCATCCAGCAAGTTCACGTCTAAGACAGGATTTGAACTCTAAGCTTCCAGATCGAAGTGCAGTGCCTTATCCACTAGAGGCTGTAGCAGGCAATGCTGTCTACAGCCCCATTGTTTTAGCACCATTCACAGACATGAAGTTTCCCTTTCACAATAATCTTTTCTATCCCAGTGCAGTATAATAATAACAAAAATACTCACATGCTCTAAAAGTGCTAAGCTTAGGCACTACTCGGTCTTTGAACTGCTGGATAACATGTGCCACGACTTCACGGTGTCTGTTCTGCCCCAGGGCATGAATGTACTTCTCCAGGAGAGGGATGTTGGCCAGGTTCCAAATGAACTCCCCCCGATGCAGGCTTTGTACTGAGGGATGATGGAATTTCTTGAGGAAAGCACAAGGGGTGGGGGAAGAGAGTAATAAGAGAGAGAGGCTGCAAATAATAGCCTTAGTACAAGGTAGAAAGGGCCTGATCCAAACCCCACTGATATCAGTAGAAAAATTCCCATTGACTTCAGTCGGTTTTGTATCAGTCCCATCAACAGCAGGCTTTGCTTTGAAATGGCCATTTAATACAAAGTTTACAATCATTAATCTGCTGAAGTCCATGGCAAAAGTGCCATTGGCCACATTCTGACAGAGAGAAACCAAAGTGAAGTAACTGCTTTGATTTAATTAAATCAAGGTAGGTACTATACTTTGGCAGCATTCTGAAGTAGCACTGCATCAATTTCCCCCTAGTTGAGATGTACACACAAACAGTTACATGAAATACAAACTGAAGGGGACTATGTAACGCCTGTTTTTTCCTGGAGTACGTACTTCTCTTACTACTCCTGAATAACATCAGTTTAGTGCTCTGTTCATGTGAACACTTTAGGAGTAAAACAGAAGTAATTAGGGTGGCCGGATATGCAAATTATATTTATTTACTTATTTATTTTATTAGATTTTTATGCCACTCCCTCCTGCCGTCAAAGCTCTGGCGGCTTACGTTTTAAAATACAGCAGTATAAAATCATTTAAAACAACCAACAGTAAAGCTAACAACCCCCCCCCCAATATCTCCCCCCATACCCACCCAACCCCCCACCCGTCTCCCTCACCAAAGGCCCGGAAGAACAGCCAGGTCTTACAATCCCATTGGAAAGAGCCAGGCAGACCTCCACTGGGAGGGAGTTCCACAGCTGTGGTGCAGTTACTGAGAACGCCCTCCTCATTGTTGCCACCCGGGAAACCTGGGGGACCTCAAGGAGGGCACCCCTGGCTGACCGTAGGGGTCAATCCAGAACCCGGGGAGTGAGGCAATCCCACAGATGGGTGAGGCCCAGGCCGTTTAGGGCTTTAAAGGTCAATACCAACACCCAGAAAACTATTGGCAGCCAGTGCAGAGAATGGAGCACTGGTGTAACAGGCTCACGACAACCCGTCTCCCTAACGAGCTAGGCCATCACATTCTGCACCAGCTGCAGTTTCCAAACCGTCACCAGGGGTAGCTCCACGTAGAGCGTGTTACAGTAATCTAATCTTGAGGTGATAAAAGCATGGATGATAGTGGTCAGGTCTGCATCCGAGACATATAGTTTAAGCCGTCGCACCAGATGTGTCATGGGATTGAGGGCTCACTACCCCATTCTAGGATGTCATGACTCAGTTTCCCTGACTTGCAGCTCTCACTGGATCATCTCTCTCTCTAGAACTGATTCAGCCTGCAACGGGTGAACCTTATTGTCACCTTTTCAGCCACAGTTTCCCAGCACAGACTCTTTCTCTCTAGGATCATCTGTGTTTGTAAACACAGAATTAACCCCAAACTGTGTCCCGCCAATGTTAGGATTAGCAATTCCACTGGACCATACGAAGTTCAGTAAAAAGTAGTTTAATGAATAAACCATGAATAGGCATGCAGTACAAGATTATACTCGAGAGCGCAGAAATCAAAATAACATGAGCAATAATGCCTTCCTATCTGTACTTGGATTCTCTTGACTTAGGCTTACCCTAATCAAGGTCCAAGGGTATTTCAGTTCATGTCACAGCCAGTGATGGAAAGCTTGGCCAGGTACCAGTCTTCGTTTCCAAAAAGCCTTATTTCATAGTTCCTTTGTTGCAGTCCTTCTCTGGCTAGTAAGATATGATGATGCAGATGAAGCTCAACAAGCTGATCTCAACCAACCGAGAGCGCAAGAAAGATCCTTTCTTTGTCTTGTCTCCCCCCTTAAGTACTTTTCCAGGGTCCTTTCTTTGATTTTCCCACCAGGTGACACTGTGCTTTCAGTCACGTTGACAGGAAGGAATCGATTTGCAATTCAATGGTCTATGTGTCTGCAGAGGTGTTTAGGCTTTTTCTGAATACACATTCGGCATGACTTTTCATTTCTCCATTGCATGAAGTGAGTTTCCAATTCTCAGCTTTCATATTACATACATGTTTAACCTTTACCTTTACATATTTGTTAGACCTGTAGTCTACATGTAGCCCAGTATCTCCATATGACAAGATGTAATTGGCAAAACGCACCCTTTGCCATAGCTGCCACCTGGACATCCATCCAGAGCTGTGGGTCCAGGAGCACCCCCAGACTACAGACCTGGGGTACCAGCAGAAGGCTGACCCCATCTATGATGGGGGCCACCATGCCCCTGGCACCCCCCACAAGCATTACCTCTGTTTTGTCAAGATTCAACTTCAGACGTCTCGCCCTCATCCAGTCCCCCACAGCTGACAAACACCGGGTGAGCACCTAGACTACTGGGCCTGAGTCAGCTGAAAAAGAGAAGTACAGTTGGATGTCATCAGCATATTGATAAAACCATACGCTGAACCCTCTGACGACCTCTCCCAAAGGCTGCATGTACACGTTGAACAGGAGAAGGGATAAGATGGAACCTTGCGGGACTCCACACGTGAGATCCAGGGGAGAAGATGAACAATCACCCAGCACCACAAATTGAGTTCTCCCAGCCAGGAAAGAGCAGAATCATTCAAGAATGGTAACGCCCACCCCAGCTCAGTCCCGCAGCCAAGTCACCAACAACTGGTCAACGTTATCAAAAGCAGCTGAGCGATCTAATAGGATCAACAGGGTTGAACGGCCCTGGTCCAACTCACAGGAGATCGACCACCAAGGCCACAAGTGCAGCCTCAGTGCCATAACCCAGACGAAAGCCAGACTGAGAGGGGTCAAGGAAACTGATCTGGTCCAGATGCCCCCGAAGCTGACAGGCCACTACCCGCTCAATAACCTTCCCTAAAACAGAAGGTTAGAGACTGGATGATAGCTGGCCAGGGCATCAACGTCAAGTGATGGTTTTTTGAGCAGAGGCCCCATCACTGCCTCCTTGAGGCAGCTCTGCACTCTGCTGTCCCTAAGGGAGGCACTGAATATCCCACCAGCAATGGCCCCAACGTCTCCCAGCTGGCCTTGACCAGCCAGGATAGGCATGGGTCCAGTTCACAATAAGTGGCCCGAACAGCTCCAAGGACATCCTCCACATCAGAGGACGGTACGCACTGGAATTGGCATTACTTCCAATGCAGCTCTGCAACCTGTTTTTCTCATAAGTGTCCTCTAAAAACTGCATATCCGGCCATCCTAGAAGTAATGCCCAACTACATTGAATTAAATGTTAACTTGTGGCCATTGACTTTAATTGGTGAGAAGCAAGGTGCGATTCTGTAAAATCACAGGTTTATATCCAACAAAACCCCTAAACATAGATGAAACTTTTGTTCATCTTCTAGTAATAAAGGTGTAGCGGGGCATGCTAGAAGGGAGCCTGGCCCTTTAAGAAGGTTAGCATCAGCTACAGTAACACCAGCAGGGCAAGCGCAGGTGCTATGGTGGCACAGAATAGTGCCCTAATAGGTCACAGTCAGGCTAGCCCTCATAACTGGGCTAACAGAGGGGCTGACGCGGGCTAGCTGAACTGGGTGTGGCAGAGCTAGCCCAGAAGAGGCAAAGGAAGAGCTAGCAGGAGACAGCGGGGGAGGGCTCTGCCTCTCAGCTGGCTTCAAGAGGGTCTGTGCCTGGCCTTAGGGGAAGGCTCTGCCAGTGAGAGAGAAGGCAGGTGAGAAGCAAGAGCTATGGGGCAGCTCTGCTGTGGAATTAGTCAGCCCAGGAGTGAGGGTTGGAGAGAGAGAGTGGGAGAATTGCTACCCCCAGTGGCTGGCAGGACTTGGGAGAGAATAGGAGTGGAGGCACCACTGGGGAGGTACTTGTGAGTTTTGGGGGCTGTGGACTCTCAGGGCTACAGGTCCCTGGGCAGGGTTAGGGCTCTGATGGGAAGTTCCTAGATGGTGGACCAGGGAGTGTAGGACCTGGGCTGGGTGACCCTGAAGATAACACTTTACCAGCCCAGGAACCCAAAGGGGCCTGGCTGCACAAGGGGTGCCAGCTATAGTGGAGATCCCTGTACTGTGGCAGGGCTGTGAACTCTCAGGACCCTCCGACCAGGGCTACAGTCCCTGGGCTGGCTAGGGCTCCAGTGGAAGGTGCCGAGATGGTGGGCAGGGAGTGTAGGGCCCAGACTGGGTGACCCTGGGGTAACGCTCTACCCGCCCAGGAAACCCCAAAGGTCTGGACCCGAGAAAGCCTAAACCACACTCCTACCCCGGAAGGCAGCAACAACAATGAGACCTGGACCCCACAGGCAGAGGCCTGAGTGGGCATGGGATTACTCATTGGCTGGGTGCTAATTCCCCAGATGACATTTGTAACCAGTGACAAGGATGCCCCCAAACAGCAGGGGATGCAAGCGAGTGCAGAGATCACCTATCTGGAACACTATGCTGCTACACAAGGATTTTAGGCAAGTCATCATTCTTTCTTTAAAATATTCCAGAAGTACTGGTGATAATACACAGAGCAGCTTTCACCCCTAAGAATCCTATAGAGGTTTGCCAACTACAGGCTCCCCAAGAATACCTCATTTGACAAAAAGCTACACACTTGCTGGCAGAGTATAAAGGAGACAAACTCCTCCAGTTATTTATCAAAAGAGAGTTAAATACACATGATATGCAGTTGCTTCCAGAAGACAGTGTGACCACCAACTGACTCATTACAGGCTGCTCAACACCAGGGAAGAGGAAATTTTGGCCAAAGTTTCCGGGACAAAGTCTTGAGCATATATAAAAATCTCAGAACATCCGGGAGCTCCCTTATGTTCATTCAGCAGAAGCAGGAATTAATCTCCCTCTCTGAGTGGATTCAGACTTCACATGAGCTACACCCAACATGGGCAATCCTAAACACGTAGCTAGTCTCCCCCGCCCCCCTTTTTTAAAAAAAGCCATATTTCTACATTGTTGGTGGGGAATGTCACAGAGAAACATGGGGTCACACACGTGTAACACGGGACTACATGTTTGGTAAATGTGTGGTGCCAAGGGTTTCACATGGATGTAATGTTACTATACATGTACACTATGTAATGTCAAAGGTTCCACATGTTTGTAA
>QEPC01013288.1:484070-543667 GCA_003113815.1 Sphenodon punctatus
TTACGTAATCAATAAACTTACTTCGTATTTTATGAAGAAGTGGTCTAGTGTCTAATATTGGAACACAAGTGAGCTACAAGAGCCCTCAAACTCTTGCGAACCCAGAGACTAAAGAGTCTGTAAACGGGAAGGATCGGGCCCTTGTGTGACAAAGGAGTTTCATTGTGGCACACTTGAATTAGCCAGAGAGAGAACTGATTAAAGAGAATTGTGCGCAAGGGAAACTGAGTCACTCAAACCGGGTAAAGTGGGGGTGCGGACCCCCAAACCTGTGACAGGGAAGGGGTATGTCTTATCCAACCTGGGAGCACCTGTCTGCAGAGGCAAAAGAAGTGGGAAAGGCCACATGAGACAGGGCAGGACTGATCCCCTGCCCGCCTCGGGGAGGGTGAATGCAGTTGTCAAATTTTGGGTAAGCAGGAAGGGCAGTCCAAACGAGCAGCACCCCCACAGTTGTCATGAGCTCTTCCACGCCACGAGTCAGACTGAGGAACTGGCCACATGGGGCTGGACGCCCCTGGACTCCTGCTGCCCTGCTGGATTGGGCCCACTACTGCTAGACAGTTAATGGTGGGGGGGTCAGAGGAATGTCTGCACTCCCCCCCGCAGGCTAAACAGATGATTTGTATGGCTGTTTGGTGGGTGGAGGAATGTGGGCACTCCCCCCACCCACCAAACAGCTGATTGGGGAGGCCCTCCCCTGATCAGCTGTTTGGTAGCTGTGGAGAGAATGCTCCTCTGGACTTGATCCTCAGACTTTGCCTTGAAGACAACCCATTATCCTACATCAGACAACCCTATCCCAGATCGGGCAACAGTAACATGCAGTGTGCCTCTGGCTTTCTCCAGCCAATGCATCATGTAGCAACCAGCTGCCCAGTGCCACTCCAGGACAGAACTGGGCAAACATCTGGTGGTCATCGGCCATACAATCTACTGCATTGCAGGCTAATGCGGGACCGCCTCACCCCTGGGTTCTAGATCGGCCCCTGCGGTAAGCCAGGGATGCCCTTCTTGAAGTCCCCCGTGTGTATCAGGGGCAATGTTGGAGGGGGCTTTCTCGGTGGTAGCACCGGCAGGGGTCCACTTGTCCCCAGATCTTCCCTCCTTCAGATGTCTGTGTAAGACCTGGCAACTTCACCAGGTTTTCAGTGGGGGAGACAGGTAGTGGGAGGAGGGTTGGGTTGGGGTGTTGTTCTTTTGATTTCTGAGACTTTTATATTGGATAATGATACGTTATGCTTTGTATTTTTTACTGTTTTATGGTTTTACAGATTGTAAGCTGCCCCGAGCTGCCAAGGGGGAGGGGTAGAAGCAATTGTATAAATAAATAATGTGGGGTAAGGTTGCCGAAAGTGGGGTAACATCTCATGTGGCCTTATCCAGTGGCAGGATACCTGGAGCTATTCCTGTTGTTGCTGCTGCCTCTGCCATATATTCCCTAGAACCAGTAGCAGCAAGAAAAGCAGCAGTGGGGAGTAGACCCTGCTCTATTCCCCCATTCCCTCGCTTCAGTTACTGCTGCTGCTGCTGGGAAAAGTGGCAGTGGGGAGCAAAGTGATGGAAGCCCACAGTTCGCTCCCCACCATTGCCTCAGTTACTGTCACTGCGGAGTCTTCCATGCACACAGTTGTTGTGCAGTCACTGTTTAGACCTCACAACAACCCTGTGAAAGTGCATCACACTCATGTTGGGGCTGCAACGGCTGCAGCCCGCTGTCACGATGAATGGGTAGTACTACTACATCGCAGTAAAGTAGCTACTACCGAATTGGTAGCAGTAGACATTGCAGTAACCCTTCATTTGTGAATAGTTATTGTTACATCACTCACACACATACACGCACAAGTTAAAAGCAAGCTAACTTATCTGCCTAGGAAGAACAAAGAACCAAATAAACACTGCTGGGAATGGAACCTGTAGCTAGAGAAAGTATATTCTAATCTGGGCGCTTAGATCTAGCTTCTTGCTAATACATCATGAGCTAACCTTTCAAAGCTGTATGGAGGGGAAGTGTCAGGAGAGTGCTTAATATCTCAGTTCTACACTGCACTGGGGAATTGCCTCCTGATCTCGATGACCGTTCGCTCGATGACCTCATTGTCTTCTGGAACAACTTGTTGACTGAGGTCACTGACCGAACGGCTCCCAGGCGTCCGCTTCTGGACTGCCGATGACGTGGGTCCCCTTGGTTTACAGAGGACCTGCGACGGATGAAGCAGGAAGGATGACGGTTGGAGCGACGGTGGCGCCGGAGTTGTGCTGAAGCCGACTGATTGCAACATAAAGCTAGTTTAAAAGCTTATGCTGTGGCGGTGCGGGCAGCAAAGAAAGAGTTCTTTGCTGCCCTCATAGCATCTGCAAAGTCATGTCCAGCGGAGCTTTTCTGGGTGGTGCAGTGGCTGGTCAGTCCGGCCTCTCTCCGCCTGGAATTGGAATCTTCCAGTGCCCGCTGAGACACGTCTGTTGACTTTTTTGTGGATAAAATCACTCAGATTCACAGCGACTTCGATGCTGCACTTATAACAGTAGGTGAACCTGAGGGGGTGGAGGACCCACCTTGTCTGATTTCATGGAATCAATTTCAGTGGGTGTCGCGCCTGCTGATGTGGCGGAGGTCCTTGGGGCTATAAGGGCCACCTGTTGTGAATTAGATCCGTGCTCATCCTGGCTGGTCAAGGCCTGCTTGGAGACATTAGGGCCATTGCTGGTGGGGGTTTTCAATGCCTCCCTTAGGGAGGGCAGGGTGCTGAGCCGCCTCAAAGAGGCAGTAGTGAGGCCCCTGCTCAAGAAACAATCTCTTGACATTGACACCCCGGCCAGCTATCGGCCAGTCTCTAACCTTCCCTTTTTAGGGAAGGTTATTGAATGGGTGGTGGCTAGGCAGCTTCAGGGGCATCTAGATCGGGTCAGTTTCCTTGATCCCTCGCAGCCTGGTTTTCACCCTGGTTTGGCAAGGAGACTGCGCTTGTGGCTTTGGTTGATGACTTGTGCCATGAATTAGACTGGAGCAGATCTTCTATTTTAATTCTATTAGATCTGTCGGCTGCATTTGATACCGTTGGCCATGAGATGTTGCTGGCTTGGCTGCGGGACTGTGCTGGGGTGGGCGGAATTGTTCTTGAATGGTTTTGCTCATTCCTGGCCGAGAGAATTCAGCATGTGGTTCTCAGGGAATTTACTTCATCTCCCCGGGACCTCACGTGTGGAGTCCCGCAGGGTTCTATTCTGTCCCCTCTCCTGTTCAACGTGTATATGCAGTCTTTGGGCGAGGTTGTGAAAGGGTTCGATGTGCGTTGTCATCAGTATGCTGATGACACACAACTTTACATATCTTTTTCCGTAGACCCAGACCCAGCAGTCTCGGTGCTCACCCAGTGCTTGGCAGCTGTGGGGGACTGGATGAGGGCAAGCCGTCTGAAGTTGAATCCTGACAAGACGGAGGTGATGTTCCTGGGTAGGGCTATGGGTGGGTGGGTGGCCCCATCATCAATGGGGTCTGCTCCCCATGGTCACACAAGTCTGTAGCCTGGGGGTGCTTCTCGACTCACAGCTCTGCCTGGATCGCTAGGTGGAGGCTGTGGCGAAGGGAACATTTTGCCAATTACATCTGGTATGACGGCTGCGGCCGTATGTTTCAGACTCAGATCTGGCCACCATCAGCCATGTCTTTATCATCTCTAGACTAGACTACTGTAACACACTCTACGTGGGGCTGCCCTTGGGGACGGTCCGGAGGTTGCAGCTGGTGCAGAATGCAGCGGCCCATCTCTTAAGAGGGACGGGTCACTACGAGCACGTTACATCGGTACACCGTTCTCTGCACTGGCTGCCTATTTATCTTCCGGGCCCAGTTCAAGGTGCTGGTAGTGGTAATGACTTACAAAGGCCTAAACAGCCTGGGCCCAGTTTACCTGCAGGACCGCTTCAGGCCCTGGATTGCATTACAGACCCTGCGGTCAGCCGGGGACGCCCAACTTGAAGTCCCTCGGGTTGCCCGGGTGGCGACGACGGGGAGGGCATCCTTGGTGGCTGCTCCTAGGCTGTGGAACTCCCTTCCGACGGAGGCCCACCTGGCTCCGACCCTCCCCTCTTTCCATAGACAGTGTAAGACCTGGCTGTTCCACCAGGCCTTTGGAGAGGGAGACAGGTAGGGTGGGGCGGGTTGGGGAGGGGAATTCAGCCGTTTTAGTTCTTTTTATCCTTTTAAATGTTTTAAATGATATTTTGTGTGTGTTTTATTGATGTTCTGTAAGCCGCCCCGAACTGCTCTTGAGCAGGAGGGGGTGGGGTATAAAAACAGTAAAATAAATAAATAAATAAATAAATAAAAATCACCCTGCCAACGGAGTGACCTTCCATGTATCAGTTACATTGTAATTGTCCACGCACACGATAAAACAGGCCTATCGATGATGGACTTGACATGGGGGCTTGCTGTTGCCCTTCATTTATAACTTCCAGAATAGCACAAAAATGTATGGTAGCAATTGCAATCCTATCTCCACACTCAATGCAAACTGAATTAATTGTGTCCACATTATAACCTTATTGTGGACTACACTCAAACAAGTGACACACTATGGACATTTAATGCAAGGCTAAACATTGCTCTGAATTGGGTCAGCAGAGCACAGCCTATTATGATCCGTGATATGCTGACTGTTGCCTACTTTCTTTCAGTCAGATACAGGGGGCAACATGAACCCAATAAAATTTATTCCCAGAGAATTGTGAAGAAATTCTTTCAGAAAACTGGATATTTTCAGATGGGTTCAATTGTTAAGTTTCTTAAATCAAATGCGCAATAATAAATTAGAAATTTTACAGAAAAACATGATTTGAGATTTTGTATGTTTATACTTATTAGATTCTGGTTTACATGCTTTTCATTATTCTAAGATTTGAAATGAATATATTAAGCATCAATTCATCTGTAGAAATCTAATTTTAATGTTTCTGAGTGTGGGATAAGCGTCCTTTTGTGTTCCATCCCCACTGTGAAAATTCCTTTTCAAAGGCCCTGATTAGAGCCAGATTGATGCAGCAGTGAGGTGCAAGGCAAATGCATCACACTGAGGGATATGGCTCCAGTGTTTGTTTGGGATGTTTTTATAGGTCACTTATTTGAATTTTGTTTTTAATATGTTGTGAGCCACTCTGAGCCTCTGGAGATAAGGCAGAATATAAATCAATAATAATATGAAGACTTGGTCTTAAAATTAGGAATATTCCTTGTAGTAAAGAACAGTTGAAATTAGTAATATGGGGGAGAGGGGAGGGGAATCACACTCAACTCAATGCAAGAATAGGATAATGCTTCAGAATCCAAACTAATCTAGGATTATTGCAATCTAATACAGGATCTCCAGTGCAGTAAAGCACGACTGTACTAGCAAGAACAATACCAGCTAGTGGCCAATAGAGACAAAGTAATAGTGATATCTTTTATTGGACCAACAACAGTCGGTGGAGGTATGCAAGCTTTTGGATGTCACAGGGTCCTTCGTCAGGCAGGCTGGCATTACAAAATGAAGAAACAAAGTCAAAGCAGAGGTATGGGGGATATGCCCATAGAACTCGAAGGGAGGGGAGGAGAGGGCAATACAAAAGGGGAACTACAACTGGTTTAACGTGGGGAGGGAGGCTCCTACTCCAGGGGGACTTAATTGTGTGGACTGAAGCCAGGCAATTCCTTTCACCTCCTCCCCTCCCCCACCCCCACTAAACCTTGGCAAATCATCCTCTTGTGTTTTTCTCACAGCATTCATGCCTGCTTGCAGGGCCGGCCCCAGGGTTTGTGAGGCCATGTGCGAAGTCTTGGTGTGGGGCCTAATTTGCATCTTTAGGCCCCGCCTAATTATGCAAATGTATACATTTGCATAACACTTACTCCCTCTGGACAGGAAGGATTCCCATTCTCCACCCCTCCGAGCAACCATGGAGAAGCATGGCCTCCTAATGCTTCCCCCCCTCCCCAACCGAGTGTCACTGCAGGGGCAGCCAAGCGGGCAGTGAGGCAGGCACAGAGAGACTGACTGCATCCACTGCCTTACTGGAGGAGGGGAGTGAGCTTAGCCAGTCTGGCCTCCAGGGCCTGTTGCTTCTTGCTGCTGGTGCCGCCTGTGCCTTGTGCACACATGTAGTACAACCAGTCCAGAGGTGCTGCTATCACACACACAAGACACCCAAAATGCAGCTAGCTTATTAAGCACATTATGCCATAAAAAGAGACATATAACCAGTTCAGTTGTGCCCCCATAATCAGTTCATGCTGCCCCCACCTCATAACCAGTTCATTTGTGCCCCTGCCCCCATATAATCAATCACGCTGCCCCCCACCCACAACCATTTAATTTGTGCGGGGCAGTGTGAATTGATTATATGGGGGGTGCAAATGAACTGGTTATGGAGTGCGGGTTTAAAGACAGTATTCCTGTTAGCAATAACTTCATTAATAAGAGTTAGTGAAATAGCAGCCATAATAATCTCAGAACCATATTTGCAGATTTATTTTCCAAGACAGAATAGATATTGCTTTACATCCTAAATTCCTACCTAAGATAGTATAAGTAAGACAGTTGTGAGAATGTGGCCCTTTTTACACGGGCCTCTCCCAGCCATGAACACATAGATTTGTGTGTGTTCATGGGTGGGGGAACCCCATGTGAACGACGTGGTGCACGTGCCCATGGTGAGTGGGGGTGTGTGCATGCTCGCCTAACACGCATCCCCATTCACACACACACCCACTCATCCCCACGCACAGAGCAACCGGGGGAAACGGTGGTTACTATGTGGATGTGGATGAGTGGTGGGTGAGTGGGGATGCGTGTGCAGCCGTGTGCATGACCCACCCATGCACTGCCGCGCCCACGGACTCCCCACCCGGCGGAGCCATGTAAAAACATCATGTGAGGAGCCACTCGAAGAACAGAAGGTTGCTACCTTGTAAACAAGGTTCTTTGAGATGGCTCCGAACATTCTCACAAATACCCACCCTTCCAGCCCCGCATGGAATTATTTTCTTATATTTCTAGAAAGGGTTGAAAGGAACTCTCATTCAGAGGGGGAGGGTTCTTTTTATACTAGAGGAGCTCGAGATCATCATGTGGTCTATTATTTGAATGGGTGAGCATGCACACCCCAGTTGTGAGAATGTTGGGTGCCATCTCGAAGAACCTTCTTTACAAGGCAGCAACCTTCTGATCAGCACATAGGGAGGAGCTGTTTGTAAACAAACAGCCTTATCTCCCAGCCCTGAGTGTCCCCTCCTGCTGCTGCGCTACTAGAAGGCAGAGGCAGGTGGGGGATGGGGTCTGGAGCCAGGGAGGGGAGGAAGAATCACGTACTGGGGGAGAAGCTGGCTGCAGCCTGCTGCCCAGCCAGGCAAGTGCGGGGCCCCAGCTGGCCGTGGGGCGATGTGCAAGCCGCACATATGGCACATGCCTGAGGCCGGCCCTGCCTGCCTGACCCTGTTAGTCTAGCTCTTCCTGCAAGTTCCCAAGCAGAGAGACCAGAGAAGGGAAGAGCTATTTCAGTGGTTTTAAACCCCCCCACCCCCACATTTAAACCATGTTGTCTTGTCTACGGTTCTTGAGGCCTGACTACCATGACATACATACATGCCTCTTCCCCGTTCCACTTTCTTGTTGCTTACCCTCTCCCACCCATTCTCTGACTCACTAAAGTAGGCTAGTTTACTGCAATGAGCTCTATGTGGGGCTTCCTTGAAGACTGTTCGGAAGCTGCAGTTGGTGCAGAATGTGGCGGCCCACCTTCTGTCAGGGATGGGTTGCTAGGAGCCCACTACATCGGTGCTCCAGAGTCTGCACTGGCTGCCAGTAGCTTTCTGGGCACAATTCAAGGTGCTGTTTTTAACCTGTAAAGCCCTAAATGGCCTGGGCCCCAGGTATCTGAAAGGCCGCCTCTTCCCCTATGTCCAGTCGTGGCCTCTGAAGTCGGTCGAGGGCGCCCTCCTGCAAGTGCCCTCTCTCCATGAAGTTGTTACATTGAGGGCACGCAGGGAGGCGTTCTCGGTTACTGCCCCACAATTATGGAACTCCCTCCCCTTGGAGGTCTGCCTGAGCCTGTTAGTCTTCTGGAGGAGATGCAAGACTTTTTGGTTGGCCAGGCATTTGGCAGGCAGGAATACAGTTTGGTGGGAGTGGGTAGAGGGGATGGGGAGGAGGATTGGTGGGTGGTAAGTGGGGGTAAAGGGTGGGGTGAGTGGGATGATTGGGTTTTAAGGTGTTTTCATTAATTATTGTATTTTATTCTTTAATTTCAAAAATGTTGTGAGCAACCCCGAGTCTTCAGGAGAAGGACAGGGTAAAAAAGTGAAAATAAAATTGCTGTTGTGCTTGGTATGCCATCATTTTAGAAATTCCTCTACCTCAGTAAGACTGGAGATAGGTCTTTCCATGCTGTGCTCTTTCTAACACTTCCCTCAGAATACCTTTTACACACACTTGGGGGACCCCACACTTCGACGTGTCTTCTTTAAAAACACCCAATGGATGGCCACCCATTGACCACGCATCCAACTGCTCGTGTGGAGCATGGGAATGCGCACTCCCATGACCCACTCATACCCACTTCCAGAGCACTGCTGAAAAATCAGGAGTGTGCCGTGTGGGGTCAGCCGAATGTACGGGGCTGCCTCCGTGGCTGGGGTAGCCATGCTGGGGGCTGCCCGTTTGAAGCGCTCCCTACGCACTTCATGTGAATGGGCACCCCGCAACTGTGCCATTGAGTGGTCACGGACCCCCCCTGCCTGCCTTGCTCATTTAAAACACACCCTTTGAGAATCACTTATCTATTTAAATTCCTGGAAGACACGTCCCCTGCTTGTGAAAATGAGGTAAAATGGAGGTGGCTACTCCAGAAATCGCTCCAGAGTAACTACCCTTGCTTGTGAGAACCAGCCCAAAAGGCTTCTCTGTCTTCCCTGTTGCTAAAATTCAGCCAAACAAAAGGGAAACAAACTAAGCAAAAATGCTGTAAAATGCATAGAGGAATCAATTTTTTTAATTTTTATTTTTTAAAGAAGATTTCCCTTCTCTAATATTGTCATTCATAGCCAGCTTTGCCACTGCTTGCAACAGTAATCATTTGAAGTTCGAATTGTGCTTGAATTATTGCATTGAAATGAATGGTGCTTATTATAGAGCCAATGTTTTGTCTATTAAGGCCACGATTCACAAACCTCGTGCTCTGAAGTAGTCTCATTGAAATGCTATGGACATCTGCCGTTAGAATCCCTACAGATGCCCTGGAGTTGCAAACTTTGGATCCAGAACCAAATTCCTACAAAGTTCAGAGGTTCTTATTTGACTCCATTGCTAAAAATTCCCAGCAAAATCAAGAGAACAGAATGTCTGAGGGTCTGAAGAGGATTTGAAAGCTTATTTGCCTACACAAGACCTGGCTTTCTACAACGATCAAGATGTAGATTGTTAGTCAAGTGTTAAAATTAAAGAGTTTTTTCAATCTATTGCCAGTTGTAGTTTTAGTTACCAATTATTGAATGTAGGTAGGGTAAGGGGCACCGAGGGGTGGCTTGACAGGGTACTTCTGCATCTCACTGCGGTCCCTCAGGCTGCATTCACACAAGATGCTGATGCCATGAAAATCACTTTCCCCAGCATTTCTTTTATTTATTTATTTATTTACAGAATTTATATCCCGCTTCTTCCTGCCACAGGTGGCCCAGAGCAGCTAACAAAGTACAAATATAATATAAAACAGTTTTAAACACTATAAAACATAATCCACACTCAATCATATAACAAAAAACCCACTGCACCCTCCTCAACCCCACCCCACCCTACCCCTCTCCCAAATGCCTGATGGAACAGCCAGGTTTTGCAGTTCCTATGGAAGGCCGGGAGGTCTGGGGCCAAACGTGCCTTATCGTGCAAAAAGATTAGGTCGCAGGATTGCACAAATGTAACGTACATTTCATCAAAAATATTTAACTTAGAAACCAAAGTTTAATAATTGAGCTTATTCCCCTCATGCACATTTTTCACAACATGTGAGCCTGAGGGGATTAATCTTGCTGTCAGTCTGCGTGCATCACAGAGGCTACTTGCACACACACTGATTTTGACATTCAATTCAAACTAATGTGAAATCAGCAATAACGTGGGATTCTTGTTGGGCTGCTTGCTGACGTTCAGGAAGGGGCGCGGACTGCTGTGAGTTTAGCTAGCATTAGCATGGTCACATGAAATTCCTGCTCGTGTACACGAGGGTTTTAGCATTATTTTTCCATTCTCTCGTTAAATTCAGTAACATGATACAGGGCTGGATTTTGAGCCCTGTATCGCATTATTTAATTGAATTGGGGGGGGGGGAATGGAATGGAAAATTAACGCTAAACCTCTGTGCATAGCAGGGATTTCATGTGATCAATGCTAAGGTGAGTTAAACTCACAGCCATCCCTGCTCCGTCCTGAACGCTGGCAGGAAGCCCTGGTCTGCCCACTTTATCCTAGGGCTGAAATGAGAATCAATTGTTTTCTCGTTAAAATTTTGTTAGAATCAAGCATCATTACCAAGATCTCGTGACAATCTCAGTAATGGTTTGAGAATTCAGTCAAGAATTTCTAGATTTACCATATACGGCTTACTTTGACATTGCTGCCATTTTGGAAAAAGGCAGCCATTTTGTGCATGGACATTACCAGGATGAACGCAGTACATGGTAAATCATGGTAAACGGTAATTACAGTAAATGGTAAATCGAGAAATTCTCAACTGAGTATCTAACCGGGAGTTTTCTTGATTATCGATTCTCACTTAAAACAAGTCAAGAACCGTGATTCTCTGTGAGAATCGAGAAAAACTCGATAGAGCTTAAGCCCTACTTTACCCAATTTATTGGGTAATTTCATAATGTAGTGAGCTCGACTCAGAGACAAGCCGCTACCTTTGTCTCGGGAACAAAAGCCTCCCCCTGCTCTCCTCATCCCTAGCCAAGGGAAGAGGTGAGCCAGCAGCGCTTAGAGGGAGCAACCCCCAACCCAGCTATTGCAATTTCAAGTAAAGGGGAACTCGAAGCAACGTGCTGCAGCCAGGAGCTGTGCAGAAAGCACCATGCTACTAGCTCCAGCAACAGCCCCGCCAACCCTCTCCCTCCCATTGAGAGGCAGCCCCTCTACCAGCTCCCCTTGCTTGGAGTCAGAGCAAGAGGCGGCAGCAGCCACTGGCTCCTTGTCACACTGCTGGCTGGCTCAGCCCTCTCCCACTCCACTGGGGAGAGCTAGAGATGCTGGAGCTTAGTGTGGGAGCTGCTCCATGCACTCAGGGCCTTGCAAATGACAAGTAAAAGCTGTAAAACCCAGGAGCTGGAGCCTGCACTTTGGCACTGAAATTAACACAAGGCAGGACACGTTTACATTTCACCGAGTTTTTTTTAAACATTAAATTAGTCATGTTTATTATTTACTTATATATTTTTTGGCTTCTTTCTTTTTTTCCCCTTTTGTCATCTTGTTTGCTCTATGATCCCCAGAAATAATGCCAGGCTTTTACAAATCTGGGATACTTAGCAGTCAAGGCAATAGGATAGATAACTTTTAAAAGCAGGGGAGGGGAAATGGGAACAGTTAAAATGCACGATTACAATTGTACACAGGGAACTATCCCTGTCTCCGCTCCCCCTGTCTTTAGATTGTAAGCTCTCCGGCAGGGACCGTGTCTATCTTATTCTTTGTAAAGCGCCAGGTACATTGCTGGTGCTATATAAATGCTTATAATAATAAAGAGGAGAATAAGGCAGCTTCACACAAGGCTGCCTTTTCTCCAGCTTATAATAATAAAGCTGGAGAAAAGGCAGCCTTGTGTGAATGCAGCTCCCATGTCTCTACCTTGAAAGTAGGGGTACAGCTAAGAGAGTCTGAGGGGTCTTCCAAAAATTAGGAAAGCAAGTTCCTCCTTTGTCACCACAATGAATTGGAAAGAATCACTGGAAGGGAATTATTCTACTAAAGAAAATCTATGGCCATTGGCCTCCATCATGCAGCCACCTGGACAGTTAGATATGCTGCATTGGCTTGGGCTCACCGCTAGAGGGAATAATTTGACAACTGGTATAGCCACTGAGCAGGGTATTCCAACTGAAAGGGGGTTAAGTTGATGAACATGGACAAAACGAAGGAATACACTTTCATTAATTGACCCTGAATGAATTCCACTATAATGTCTCTGCTCTGAAGAAAGAAGAGAAAGAACATTTTTTAAAATAAAAAATTTAAACAGGGAGAGAAAAGAGTTGGGATAAGTGGAGGATATTTGAAGTGAGTTTTATGGGATGGAACAGAATGATGATCACTCCATGAGCCATTCTGTTATCCTGGAATCACTCCTGCCAAATCTAAAGGCCACCAGTAATTCAGGATGGATTAGAACTGGAAGTAACTACGCTACACGAATCTGACAGAGTAGGCTCCATCGATTTTGCTCTGCTTGATTTCAGTGTTCAAAGAGGGGAGGGAGGGGTGAATACTCCAAATCTTGAACCATAAAATGTGTAATAAAAGTTACACTGAGTTCTAGTCACAACAAACATGTAAAATATGAGATCCAGTGTTTTCTTTAAGCAGCAAAGTTACTGGATGCAAAAAAAGCTCAGAAGACATTACAGAAAATACAGAAACAGAGATTCTTTCTGGGTTACTATAAAGGGTGAACAAAGAATGCTAACTCCACTTTAACATTTCTTACGCATGTTGCAGGGTGGTATTGGTGCCCTATGCAGCCCTGCAACATGAGTAAGAAATGTTAAAGCAGTATTTAAGTGGAGTTAGCATTCTGTCTGTTTTCGCCCGATGTCATCTTAACACAGCAATATTCTGCCCTTCCCCTGTGGAGAGAAGTGCTTTCTGCCAACTGCATCTGGTGCGACGGCTTCGGTCTGATGTCTCTGACTCAGATCTGGCCACTGTCATCCATGCCTTCATCACCTCAAGATTAGACTACTGTAACGCGCTCTATGTGGGGCTACCTTTGGTGATGGTCTGGAGACTGCAGCTGGTGTAGAATGCGGCGACACGTCTCCTTACGGGGATGAGTTGCCGCGAGCACATTACATCAGTGCTCCGAGCTCTGCACTGGCTGCCGATAGTCTTCCGAGCCCGATTCAAAGTGTTGGTGCTTACCTATAAAGCCCTATACGGTCTGGGCCCCTCCTGTCTGCGTGACCGACTCACTCTGCATGCCCTGGATCGACCCCTGTGGTCCACCAGCGCTGCCCTTCTTAGTGTCCCCCAGGGGACTACAATGGAGAGGGCGCTCTCGGTGGTGGTGCCCAGGCTGTGGAACTCCCTTCTAGCGGAGGCTCGGAGGGTCCCGCACCTTGACTCATTTTGGTGACAGTGCAAGACCTGGCTGTTCCACCAAGTCTTTGGTGAGGGAGGTGGGTGAAGGGGGTGGGGAGGATGGGGTTTTTTATTTTCTTTCATGCCTCCCTTTTATGTATTTTATATATTTTATGTATATTTTAAAATATTTTAATTTTTGTAAGCCGCCTCGAGCTGCCTAGGCAGGAGAGGTGGGATATAAATGGTGTAAACAAATAAATAATAAATAAAATCTCTATCTAACAAGGGGGAGGGGGGGTTAGATCCCCACCCCCACAGAGCATACAGTGTTCTACTAAAACAGTGTAGCCAATCTGGTAGATCTGCATTTGCCCTCTTGTTTCAAGACTCAAATATGTTACTATTAGTGCAGTCAGTACTACCTACCTCAGCACATCTTTGTGGAGAAGTACTGCTCAATTATTGCCCAACCACAGCACAGCCTCATTGCAGACTAGGGACATTACCAAGGCAAGAAACAGCAAGGTTGGCCCTGCCTCCCTAATGTTTCTAATCCCAGTATTCCACCAAGTTTGATCGCAATTGTAATCTGGATGCAAACTGCCTGTAGCTCCTGCTGTCCAATTTCTTCCCAACTCCAATGAAAATGTGCAAAGCAGGAAACAGCAAGCTGTCCTGTGACCTGCTGCTCTCCCCAGCTTCAGTGTTACCCCCAACCTGCAGGTGAAGAGAACTAGGGCTGACAGACCAAGGCAAAGTGTGCGTACATGGAGCCAGGGGCATAGCCAGCATTGGACAAACCAGGACATTTGTCCCGGGGCCCACACTGGCTGGGGACCCTGCAGGCCCGCTTAGCAGCCCTGCTTGCTAATTCTTTTTTTTTTTTTTTTTTTAATGGACTCTGATTATTCCAGGCCCAGCCAGCCCACATCCCCTGCTGTCTCTCTGGCTGTGCCAGCTGGCGCTGCCTAAGCCCCGCCACCCTGGCGCTTGGCCTGAGGCCCTGACAGCCTGAAGAAGGGGGGGGGGGCAGGGAAAGCAAAGTTGGTTGCACATGCGCCAGCGTTTTCCTCCTCCCTCGCACGTCTGCAGCCTACATACAAGGCATAGCTGCAGCAGCAAAGCAAGGAGCCTGGACGACGGAGACTGACTCGGGATGGGAGAGGAGAGTGAAAGAGAGCCCCACCCCCACCCCAGGGGAAAACTAGACCCTGGTTCACCCACGGTGACATTACCGTCATTCTTGGACTGGAAGCCAGGCCCAGGACCCTACAGCTGCCTGCGCTGCATCCCGCCCGCCGCCCTCAGCACATCAGAGCAGCCACCATGCTGGAGAAACGGGTTAGCCAGCCGGTCCCAGCCCACACCTGCAGGGAGTCCAGGACCCAAACCTGACCAGTGCTCTCTGAGAGAGAACAGAAGTTTTTTTGTTTTGTTTTTTGTTAACAGGCAGCTGAGCTGAGCCACCCCCCCTTTACTTCCATCCAAGGCTTCATACTCTGGTCCCATCCCTCACCTGCATCTCCCTGCTAATAGTGCTGCTGCAGCAGCAGGGCACCAATCGGACTGGGAGATAAAGCTGTTTGTTTACAAACTACTCCTCCCCATGTGAGTGATCAGAAGGTTGTTGTCTTGTAAAGAAGGTTCTTCAAGATGGCTCCCAACATTCTCACAACTGGCATGGCATGCTCACCATATTCAAATAATAGACCATGTGATAGTCTCAAGCTCCTCTAGTATAAAAAGTGCCCCCCCCGAAAGGGTTGGACAGAACTGACATTCTAGGAATATAAGAAAATTCCATGCAGGGCTGGAAGGGTGGGTGTTGTGAGAATGTTTGGCGCCATCTCGAAGAACCTTGTTTACAAGGCAACAACCTTCTGTTCATCTTTGAATGGCTCCTCACAGGCCATTTTTACACAGCTCCGCTGGTTGGGGGTGGGGGTGTCTGTGGGCACACCAGTACATGAGTGGGGTATGCACACAGCTGCACATGCATTCCCACTCACCCCCCACTCAACCACACCTATGGAGCAACCACCGTTTCCCCTGGTTGTTCCATGCGTGGGGAGTAGGAACAAGTGGGGGAGATTTGTTTGTGGCATTTGTTTGTGTTCTCAAATGGTAGGATTTGGGGGGGGGGGGAAGAATGTGGCATGCGCATGTTCCAATTAAATCTCAGCGGCGCAGCGCGGCCTCGCCTCAGCTGTGTGTGTGTATGGGGGGGTTTGGTGCTGTGTGGCAGGGCACTGGCCTGGGTGTTGTGGCGGCTGGCGCCAGACAAGCATTTCCACTGGAGGGGGTGGGGATGGCAGTGAGTTGCATGCTGCACTGGCAGCTGTGGCAGGACACTCGCACTGGTCTGGCTGGCTGCTGGCAGCAGCAACAGCACTGCTGGGCTGGTGGTGGCGGGTGGGTGACAGCGGGCGTCAGTCTGGTGTTTCAGCCGCTGCCTGCACTGTTTGTCAGGGGACCCAGGGCCCATCAGCAGGGCAGAGAGAGATGCCCCTGCGTGTGGCTAGCCACTGGTTGGTTTGGTTGCAGCAGCCTGGAGACCGGGATGGACTGACTGCAGTAGTTCTCTGGCACCCTAGTGATGCATGCCAAGGCCAGGCCTGTAATCCCCTCTGCCTGAATGGCTGATACAGCACTTCAGCCCCTTATATGATTTTCTTATTCGGCCACTTCTTAATCCGGTTCTTTCTGATAAGGTAAAGTCAAGTGTAGCAGTATCTGTGCTACTGTCGTTACTTTGCTACTGTTACTTGTATCTGTGCTACTTCGACAGGTTTGGGGTGGGGGACTGGGGGTGGGTGTTGCATCTCTCTCTCCTTTTTACCTGGGAGTGAGAGCACCAGGACTCAGGCTCACCCCATTCTGCAGCTAGAGGCAATGTGAGCATTGAAAGAAGGAGGGGCTGAGCTAAAGGGATCTGAGAGAGAGGCCTATCTTCAAGGCATTAGTACAGGGGAAGACGATGGAACAAGCACAAGCCCTTTTAAGGTCTGCCTGTCCCTCCTCAGGCAGAGTTCAGGCACTTGAAAAGTAAGGCAGGATAGAGCCATGCACTCCGGAGCTGATATCAGTGGTGTTGGATGGGACCTCAAGGGTTAAGAAGTGACAGGTGGTGCAAATCACACCTGACACAGAAACTCTCGCACTAGAGGCCTTTTACACCAGGGACGGGGAACCGTTTCCTTCCCATGGCTACTTTCACTTTGGAGATTAGTACAAGCTCTGTGGGCCAGATAGGAACTGCAGGCAGAGTGATTGAGGGGTGCGCTTAGTATAGGGGAAGGTAGGGGAGGGACCAGGTCATGGATTCATCCCCTGTCCTTGAGTACATGCCCCCATATATGATCCCTTCCCTAGCTGAGAGCAAAGTCTTGCAGATAGGAATGGATCCAGGGACCAAATCCAAGAATTATAAAGGGGCCAAATAAATCTGTGGGCTAGATTTGGCCCTTGTGACATGGGTTTCCCATCTCTGCTTTACACCAAAGGCTGCAGATCTGCCACTGCATTGCTATGGATCCAACCTCTCTTAAGTGGCTGAGTATACGTTTTCTTTACCCTGTAATTTTATTTAATAAATAAAATGTTATTTAATAAGTACATTTGTTGACAGTTTTGTGCAATAAGGACGCTGAAGTGAGGAAAGAGGGGAGGAAGAGGGGAGTCTATGGTGACGTGGGGCAGAGGGGGGAACCCAAAGTCCATTTCTTGTCCCTGGGTCCATTCCAACCTAGCTACGCCTCTGCATGGAGCCTAAATTGTAAATGAGCATGATGTGAGACTGTACAGCATCTTTACGGATTACGTGGTGTGCAAGTTAAGGCAGGAGCCTTAACTTTCAATTTCCATGCTTTTTGGAGCATAGTGAATTTGTAAGAGCCTTAACGTCTCTCAAAGAGAAGGTTTTTTGATCTACGGGGAGGGAGAGGGAGAGAGGGTACAGAACACTGCTCTCTACTAGAAAGAATAACGCATTTAATAGACTTAACTGCTACTTATTCATTTGTCATGGTGTGCAACATAAATCACAAGCATGAAGTCCTACATGGACACACATTTGTTACACTTAATAAATTAATTGTCTCCTTTTCTCTGCCTTTGGGGAAAAAAGGTGCATAAAGGAAGCCATGTTTGGATGGCAACTGTGTTCCCCAGAATCATTTGCAGTAACACTTGCATATAAATCATGAGCACTCTTGTGTCTACAGGGTGAAAGATGTACTTGTGAGTAGATCCTGTAGTGGAAGCGTTATGCAACTACTTTATGCTGCAGTTATTCTACTTCTTGTGAAATGCATGTAGCAATAGCAAAAAAGAATCTGTCATAGCTGTGTGCTCAGAACAGGAAGCCTTACCTCTGCAAGCACTTTATCCAACTGGGCAGCTAGTTTGCCAATCTCATATAAAATCGGAGGGTTTGCCGAGATTGTAGCCACAGTCCTGCCAGGGAGGTAGGTCAGCAACCTCACCATGTAGGATTTGGTGGTGCAATCAGTATCTAATGGGCAAAGAGAGAGACAGCGAATCATTTCAATACACTCCCCTGGAAAATCACCCAGCCCAGATGGAACTGGGTGCAGCTAATGTAAAACAGACTGCCTTTACACAACAGATTTGCCAAGGAGATCACATTAGGCAATGAACACACTGGGAAGGGAAAAGACATCTCTGCCTTTACTGATGAGTAGTACAGTTTGGAAGGACTGCCCCTTCTCTGTGCAAAAGAAGTCTTAGCCCAATACCCACTGAATTCAGTGGGAATCACTTCAACAGTCTAGCTCAAGGCCCGAAGGAACTTCGAACAACAGAACAGATCTCTGAAACAGTCATGGTTCACAGACCACAGTTAGGGAGCCACCAAGGTATCTGATCAGAGCTGTGCCAGAAACTGTGGGATGTATCCACAATGCTGTTCTAAATAGCATGGGACACACAGTGCTTTATGCGATACTGTATACATGAAACAGGAAGCCTATATCAGAAATGCTGCACTGTTCCCATGTCAATAATTCACTCTCTGGTCCAGAAACTATCCCAGTTGTTCTCACTAGGCCAAATTCATTGAAATAGTTATTCCTATATATGGTAGATCAGCTGTTACTCACCATGATGGCAAAGTCATGGCTGTAGGATAGAGAGGACCCTGAATCCAGGTGCGGGCAATCTTTTTCTTCCCACGGGTCATTTTGAAAATTAGCACAAGGTCCACAGACCAGATAGGAACTGGGGATGCTTAAGGAGATGCCCAAGTAGATGAGGGGGAAGGAAGGAAGATCCAGATTATGGATCTGTGCCATGGATCCATCCCTATCCTTGAGTACATGACCTCATCCCCTCTCTCTTCCTCCAAGCCCACCCTTTCAGTGCTTGAGAGATCTACAGGCCAGATCCAGGAACTAGAAAGGGGATCAAATAAAAAGTAGCTGTGGGCTGGAGCTGGTCCATGGGATGAAGGTAAGTTCTCACCTATTGATTCCAGACACATTATGTCACCATCTTTAGTGAAATACGGTGTGGCTGAAGGAAACCCTTCGGCGTTCAAAAATATCATGACCTGGGTCTGTACTTCAATGAGCTTGAGATTCTGACTTTCTTCCCAGTTTGTGATTTTCAGGACATACTCCTTGGTACAAGATCCGTTCACCTCATGTCTGGAAACATGCACATGAAAATTCTGATCATCGTAGCTGGGGAGCAGGCTGATCCCCGACACCTTTAATCCAAATCTCCTTTCCACTAAATCAGCAGCTTGTTTTTCAGTGAACGCTGGTTTATTCAATTTCTGGGAATGCTGGTGATTTCCAGAAGACATTGTGTGTCTAGAAAGGCAGAGAGGGAAGGAGAATGGGACACTGATTTGAATTTTACAGTTTTAAAGAGCCAGGAATATCTGTGACAAAGGACAGTCTTTGAGGAAGATAAAAGTTTAATACCTGGAAGAAGCAGAAAAGGCTCCCAGTTTCAGCAACATTTAAGCCTCCCCGACAAAACATTTAAATCAGACAAAGTCACCCTGTGCATTCTTTGCAATGGTTTGGTCCTTAAGGCTACCATCTCTTTTGATTTTATTCTTTGTCTATTTTTAATATTACCAACAAAAAACCTCCAGTTTAAGAGAATAGTTAAGGCTCGCACAATATTTGAAGCAAAAAACTCTCTGACATGAGAAATTTTCCCAACCAAAAAAACCCCAACCTAACAAAAAACATCCGGTTCAAAAACAAAAAATCTCCGGTTCAAGAAAAAAAACCCAACTGAAAACCACCAACCTAACAAAAAACTTAACACAAGTATTTAGATCAAACACCAAAAGCATGGAAAGTGGAGATTAAGGCTCACAACACAACTACTGCACCATGAACACTAATAAGAGCTACCAATAACTATGAAACAACAAACCACCAATTGAGGGACGGATGGGATTGGGGGGGGAGGGGGATTTGAAATTAGGTTATAAATTAATTGAATTATTATTGTTATTTTGTTTGTATTTGTTGTAAGCTGCCCCAAGCCTCCTGTGGTCTCTTCCACATGAGTCCCATCTGGTCCTGTGTGGGTTGTGAGTTTGGTGGACTGGGATGCCTGGGAAGTGGGCTTTCCGGTCTGATTATACGTAATATGGGTTTTTGCCTGAAACAGGTATCAGATGGGGGATTCTTTGGGGTTTCTGTGGCTCCAGGTGTGACTTCCTTGTGGTTCTGTGTGGCCTGTGAGTTTGGTGGACTGGGAAGTGGGCATTCCGGGCTGATTATACGTAATATGGGTTTTTGCCCAGAACGGGTATCAGACGGGGGATTCTTTGGGGTTTCTGCAGCTCAGAGCATGAGTCCCATCTGGTCCTGTGTGGCCTGTGAGTTTGGTGGACTGGGATGCCTGGGTGTCAGCGCCCGCGCTGTCAAGGCAGGTGGTGAGCATCCTGTTGCTCGGCAGCAGCAAGGGCACCAGACCAGGAAGCAATAGGTTCCTGGGGTCAGGGGGGCGGGGCCAATTCAGGCTGACAGGGAATCCAGGCTCCGCCCAGCCTCCAGCTGTACCGCATGAACGTGACGGCTCCGAGGCGGGTTGGGGCCCCGCCCTGAGCACGTTACTCCTTGGGGGGAAACTCATAACTATATAAGAGGCCGGCGGGGGCAAGAGCCTCTGCTGGTAATTGTTCTGAGAGGCTGGCCCCTTGTATCCTTGTGTGCTTATATCCAGAGATCCTTGAGTACGAGCAAGACGGATTGCGTGTTTCTGGTGTCCTTCCCTGTCCTGTGTTGAGTGGAAGGTGGTAAGATTGGTTGTTTGTCCTTGTTTGTTGTGTATTGTGGGTGTTCTGACATACGTGGATTGATTCTTGGTATACTGAGTCCTTGGTCCTTGCTCCCTATTCCGTGATTCCTTTCAGTTCCCCACTCCCGTGTGTGCAAGCCCTAGCCCTTCCACCCCTCACTCCCCTATCCTTCCCTCCTATCCTCCCTTCCCCTCGGGTCATCCCTCCCTTCTTCCTCCACCACAGTTTCTCACGGTGTCCTGGTCCCTGTGTATTTCCCCGAGTTATTGAGACTTCCTTCTGTGTTTGCTCTTCCTGGGGCAATTGGCTTCCTCTTGTCTATCCCAATGATGACACGGTTGCCCTCTATATTTGAGGGAAAGTCCACCCAACACCCTGAGGGATATTTATACCCAGATAGATTACTCTTGCCTAGAGGAAGCCGCCCTCTTCCCTTATCCCTTTCCTGTTGTTCTCCCCTTTTCCCGTGACTCCCTCTTCCTCTCCCCGTGACACTGGGAAGTGGGCGTTCCGGACTGATTATATGTAATATGGGTTTTCGCCCGGAACGGGTATCAGACGAGGGATTCTTTGGGGTTTCTGTGGCTTGGGGTGTGACTCCCTTGTGGTCCTGTGTGGCCTGTGAGTGTGGTGGACTGGGATGCCTGGGAAGTGGGCGTTCCGGGTTGATTATACGCAATATGGGTTTTTGCCGGAAACGGGTATCAGACGGGGGATTCTTTGGGGTTTCTGCAGCTCAGAGCATGAGTCCCATCTGGTCCTGTGTGGGCTGTGATTTTGGTGGACTGGGATGTCTGGGAAGTGGTGTTCCGGGCTGATTATACGTAATATGGGTTTTTGCCCGGAACGGGTATCGGATGGGGGATTCTTTGGGGTTTCTGAAGCTCAGAGCATGAGTCCCGTGTGGGCTGTGATTCTGGTGGACTGGGATGTCTGGGAAGTGGGCGTTCCGGGCTGATTATATGTAATATGGGTTTTTGCCCGGAATGGGTATCAGACAGGGGATTCTTTGGGATTTCTGTGGCTCCGGGTGTGACTCCCTTGTGGTTCTGTGTGGCCTGAGAGTTTGGTGGACTGAGGTGCCTGGGAAGTGGGCATTCTGGGCTGTTTTCGTTGTGAAAAAATTGGTTTGGGGCGTTAAGGGGTTAACAAAAATCACTATTGTCTGGGACTAATATTTTAAAAATCAATCTAAACTGTGTCTATCACATTGCGCTGTGTTGCGCACGAAATCTATGCGATATCTGGTCGTTCCGGGCTGTTCCGTTCCGTTCCGGCTTTTACACTGTCCCCACACAGACAGCTATGCACACACCCCCAACAAGTCCCACACCACAAACCTACGAGCACTAGTCACGCACGTGCACACACAGAGCCCAGGACTAAACACACACACACACACACACCAACAAGCACACCACACACCGATACTCAAGCCAGAACTACACACAAACACACCACCCAGCACTCCACACAAACTATGCACACACCACCAACACTACACAACACACAGACACACCGAGTCACAGCACACACCAACAATGTGCTTTTCTTCTCCTTTTAGATTTGAGCTTACCTAAGACAGACCTGTCATAGTACAGTTGCCGCTGCTGCCAAGGCTCCGCCGCCACAAGCACCAAGGTAGTTCCTTTGACTCTGCTATGAGGTTTAGAAAGCCCACGGCGCCGCGCATGTGCACAGTGAGGCTAGTGTCATGTTTCCTTTCAGGAAACTACATGTCTCAGCATGCCAGGTGGTCACGTGTCCTGTCTGGCATGCTGGGACATGTAGTCCCAGAAAACCAGTTAGGGAACACAGGCTTAAAACCCCGTAACAGGGCGAAGGAGCTACCTCGATGCTTGTGGTGGTGGAGCACTAGTAGTGGTGGGAGCACCGACGGCGAATCCTTGGGGGTGGCAGGGGAGTGAGCACAGGTAACTGGAGGATGGCAGCAGCACCAGACACAGTAGATAGGTGGGCTGCCGGGTGGGTGGGGTGGGGTGAGTTCCTTCCACCCCACCCTATCCCCACGGCAGCAGTCCCAAGGCTGCAGGAAGAGAAGGCTAGGCAGGCGAGGGAACTACAGGCAGCCGGGGCGGTGGTAGGTTCTCTCCCCCCCACGGCTGCTGGCAAGAGGACATTAATCGGAAAGACTCGGTAGGTGGCTCACCCCCCTCCCCCTGCTCTCCCCTCTGTAAACACAGCTATGTGTTGCCTAGCTGGGAGGCTGATATCGGGGCGTTCTGCCTGCACAGATGAGACTTGGTGTTCTAGCCATAGCCTCACATGGGAACGTCAACATCTTAGAAATCAACTAAACAGCATTTCATCAATCCAACTGGAAAAGCGGACATAGGACCCCATATTTTAATTTTGTATCCCCTTTCCATGACTTTGAAACTGACTACCACACCGGAAATGTGGTCAAAGTCGACAAAAATGGGGGGAACACTACTGAACGAACTGCCATAACTTCTTTGTTTTACAACCAATTCACACCAAATTTGCACAGATTCAACCTGTTACCCAAGGCATCCTCCACGCCAAATGTCACAATAATGGGGCAAAACATGACAAAATTCCAAACATTAGAACGTTAATGGCTTAAAGCACAGACTGCTGCTAGCCTATAATTTAATTTTTATTTTAATTTTTTATTATTTAATGCTTAATCAAAATTAAAGATATTATAAATTAATTAGTTAATAAGGACAAATTATAAACTACCATTTTAAAGGAGACCAGGTGAAATCCCCAAGAGACTTGATCCTGGGTCTCCATGCAAGAAATCTGATCTCACTATTAGTAGCGTGCTCTCCACTCGGCCAGATCAGCAGCCACAACTTCCTCCTCCCACTGGTGGCCACTGGTTTCCAATTGGTCACCCTATGACCAATTGGCTGCTCTGTGTTAAATAAGGAGGGGGAAACACTCAGACTTACTATTTGATCTGAACCCTACGTTTTCCTGGCTCCCTAGTCTGCTCATGCTCCTCCAGACCCTTATCTCCTTATCCAGCTCCTGACATGGCTCTGGTTTCCAGTTTGGCTTCCTGTTCTGGACCTAGCTTGGCCCTGGCTACGCTCCCAGCTCACCCTGATAGCTCTGACACCACACCTACAACCTCACCCTCTCCCCCTAGAGCCCGACACCAGGCAAATTGCTAATATACCAATAGCTTTGTAAGAAACTAAGGGACCCAATTCTTTTTCAGTTTCATATGCAAAATGTGACAAACCTCTTGCTTGCTCAAAATAGCCATTCAAAACTCCACTAGAAAGTTTCACTCCCTTTTCTTCCAGTTCCCATAATCCTTTTTGGTTATGCTGTACAAAGGTTCAACTTCTGTTTGACTCTGCTTAAACCTTGGACTGTACTGAAGTCAGCAACATTAATATTTCTCACATTTCTTTTTCCAGGGTTTCCACCTTATTTCTCTTTTAAATAGCTCTCGTTTGATCATGCCTGGTGAAGGGAATAATGGGGGTGGGGTTAAAACTAACAAACTGGGTCCAAGCCAAGTTAGAATTCCAGGACACCCAGTTATACTCCATTTAAAAATGACCCTTCACCCTAGCAAGACCAAACTCCTCCACCCGTAGAAGTTAATTTAACGGTGGAGGATTCTCCTGTCAGTTACAATGTACTATTTTTAAAATGAGTTTTTAACAGAGTTATCTGAGGTCTCCTGTGTATATATCCATGTACAAGTAGTAATTAATGTACAGTTATGTATAGCACTGGATGATTTGTTTTTAAACAGAATCATATAGAGGCATTTTGAAATCTCAATGAAAATAACTGAGCTTTCCCACCCCACCCCTTCCTTCCATCTTGAGGCTGTTTATTTAATCCATTAATGAAAATACAAACTTGTGCCAGTGAAAGGACAAGACAGATTAATTACAAGTAGTATTTTTGTGTGTGTGTTTCCCCCCCCCCCCCCAAAGCAGCATTTTACAGCATGGTTATCTTACTTGAACAATAGGAACATTTCCCCTTTGCGTTCCCCAGTGATGGATTCTCAGTAAACATTGCCTCAAGAATTCTACGCCTGGCAACCTTGTTCTCACATTCAAGAGGCTACAAAGGAGATTCCCCCGCCCTGAATAGTCAAACGGAACAGACTGGATCAGGTTACAAGTGCTAGTGAGTGCAGAGAAAGGTCTTAGATGACTACCCATTATAAAGTCATGTGACTTAGTGGATTCCATGCAGGGGTGCTGCTGTTGCTAGCTACAGCTATGACAACTAAACCTCTCCTGCATTAAACATACCCACTGCAAACAGCTTCTCTGTCCCAAGGCTACCCATGCTGGAGCATCCTAACCAACCCCCACCCCCTTTCAGATTCGTATAGAACAGTCAGCAAGATTTCATACCCTACAGCTGACGTCGATGGAAGCAGCTAGTGGCCTCGGAAGCTTTTTCTGCAGGGCAAATTCCTCCTACAGGACAGAAAGCACAAGGACTGCAAGCTTTATTATGACTTGAGGGCAGGCTATGAGAACGTGCGGTGATTGGTCCTTGGCTATGATCCGCCTTTGTAGGCAGGGCAACCTGTATTAAGATTCTAGTCTGGTTTCTGAATGGAGCCTGCAACGGGTAAGGAAGGTGCTCACTTTCCATTGCAATAAAAGCACTAGAACCTAAATTGATTGTAGCCTGGCTGCTGGGAAAGTGTAGGACTCCATCCAGCTTTAGCAATTCCCCTGGAGAGAAAATGCTAGCCCTAGGTGGCACGCCGTTACAAGGCAATTTATAGCCAAACTGCTGTCTTTGAAGTGACTGATCTAAACAAGAGTCACTTTCAGAAATTACCTATAGATGATTTAATGTTTCCCAGTACCTGTCCATTTCAAGCTGGGGTTTGGGGTGGGGGTGTGGGGGGTGTGGGGGGGGAGGACAAAGGGAAAAGAACTTGGTCTTACTGTTTCATCAGACACCTGGGAGAATATATGGCTTAATCTCTTTATTCTTGTGATTTTTCCAGACCAAAATTTTAAACAGAGACACCACTGGCCTCCAGAGCACTTATTTATTAAGGCTGGATTGGTTGACTACTGGAGCTGCAGACTACCATGTGTGGACAATTCACACGTCCAAAATTGCATATGCAGACTGGACCACAACATTGAGCCCTCTCAAGAACTTCTTGTCTCACTATTTTTCTTCTATAAGCTCATGTGTTTGTGTGCTTGATGAGCTAGTTTACCAATTAATGTTAGGAAAGGGAGTGCAGTGGCTAAAAGAGTAATCTGAGGGAGTGGAAGTCTGCATTTTCCATTTCTTCCACCATGTACAGATTGGCTAAACAAGATCTCGGCCACTGCATTAATGGATAGATTACCTTGTCTAATAGAAATGTCTGGGGAAAAAATGTTTGATCAGATATTGAAGTGTTACGCATGATTACAGTTTAATACACGCCCTCTATAGCCATCCACTGGGCTCTCACTTATCTAATTTTAACAGCTGATACTTTACAGGTTCAGATGCTTGTGGGAGGTCGTGAGAGGGTTCGGGGTGCAATGTCACCAATATGCTGATGATACTCAGCTGTACCTCTCTTTTTCAGCTGACCCAGACCCTGCCGTTTCGTTGCTATCCCAGCGTTTGGAGGTCGTGGCAGAATGGATGTGGCAGAGCAGACTGAAGCTCAACCCTGACAAGATGGAGGTGATGTTGGTGGGGAGAGTGAGGGAGGTGTCAGCCCCCTGATTGGGGGGGGTTCGCCCTCCTATAGCTCAGCAGGTTCGGAGTCTGGGGGTGATTCTGGACGCAAATCTCCACCTGGAGCGCTAGGTGGAAGTAGTGGCGAAGGCCGCTTTCCACCAGTTATATCTGGTGTGGAGACTGCGTCCGTACGTCTCCGGCGCGGACCTGGCCTCCCTCATCCATGCCTTTGTCACCTCGAGGCTGGACTACTGCAACATGCTCTACGTGGGGCTTCCCTTGTTCCTGGTTAGGAGGCTGCAGGTAGTGCAGAATGCGGCAGTCCGTCTCCTTTCCTCGTACCTCAGGGACTGCCTCGCCCTCCGCGCCCCAGAGCGTCTCCTTCGGTCTACTGGGGGTACCTTCTTGGAGGTCCCCCGTGTTAAGCAGGGGGCCACAATGAAGAGGGCATTCTCAGTGGCTGGGCTGCGCCTTTGGAACTCCCTCCTGGAGGAAGCTCGCCTGGCCCCAAGCCTTTTAACGTTCTGGTGAATTTGCAAGACCTGGCTGTTTGCCCAGGCCTTGGGGGGCGGGGGAGGTGGGTTGTGGGGGTTATCTCCCACATCCTTATTGTTTGTTTAGCATTCCTAGCCTGTTTTATTGCTGTGATTTTTATGAGTGTTTTAATATATTTTTATAATTGTATTTTATGTTTTGAAATTGTTAGCCGCCCTGAGTTGTTCTCAGGAGGGGCGGGATATAAATGGACTAAATAAATAAATAAGATGCTCCACTTTTTCTCTCTTTTTTTCCTCCAAGATTGGTACATAATGAACACTGAATTTTGTCATGTATGATTGTTGCTTTTCTGGATCCATTTTGTCTTATTTGTACAGTATATCTATCTAACCAGGCGTAAGCATCTTCTGGAGGTGGTGCAAAGTTTGTTTTTTAAAAAGCATGGGGGGGGGGGAGGAGAAGAGGAGGATGGGGGCTTGTTGGGAGGTTTTGGGTGGGGTTGAGAAAGGGTTTTAGTGGTGAAGGTGGGGTGAGATGTGGCTGGGGAAAAAGTTATTCAGAAGGTTGTGTTTTTTCTGCTGTTTTATGTTTTTTATATACTGTTTATGTTTGTAAGCTGCTCTAACCCCTTTGGGAAGGGTGGGGTAAAAATGAACAAAATACACACAAACCGGAATTCCTGATCTTCAGTTGTCGCTGCTTACTCTTACTTAAATGCTAGGCACGTAGGGCCTAATCCTGCACTTCACTTCAATATGAAGAGGAAAGATGTCCTTGTGTGTGGCTGAATCACTAGACTGGAGTTAGGATCAATGCCTGGCTCGGACACAGCTTCCTGTGTGACTTTGGGCCAGCAGTTGCTTAATCTGGCAGTGCCTCATTTGTAAACAGGGATAAATAGTACCTTGGAACAGGAACTGTCCTTGATACGTGTAGCTGTACAGTATTGCATACAACTGGTAGCACTATGGAAATGAGTAGTAGTAGAGTTGTTCCCTTTGGCTGGTGAATCTGTTAATTCTAACAACATTAATTGATTTGGAGCCCTACCCAATTCAACTTCATGATTTCAAAAGCCATAAGATGTTGACTTTAGCACAATTTCAACTATTTGATTCTCCAGTAATTAGTGGAAGGTACCAAGGACTAAATTGACAGATTATGCACCTATTATTTAGAAGCTGAATCTCTGTGTCATGTGTTATTTTGTTGCCCGTACTATGAGTATTTGAGACTGGTATTATACCTATAGTAGAGTAAGGATTTTATTCTTCAGACTCTCAGAAGGCATCATGTCTATTGAATACAAATGATCAATCATGAAAGCAGTGGCAGCGCTTTTCTTCCTGGCAAGCCACAAAATCTATTCTTAAAAATCTATTATCTGTATTTTAAGTCAAATCTGTACTTTATTTGAATTTTACTATTTCATAATATTTTTGAAATGGTGAACAGCTGTAATAATGCTTGACTGTCATTGATTTGATCTGGATGATCAAAGTTACAATGAAGGAAGCATCATTGATCCCTGAAAGGTGAGAGTTTGAATTAAAGCTCACGCTGCCAATTCCTTGCATGGAAACTGCTTCCACCGAGTTCAGATGATGGCGTTTTACAGTGCATGTGGCTAGTGAAAAGAGAATTGGTCACCTACCTCAGTGAATTCTTTTCTTCCTCCGCTAAGCAGACAGTCCTCCGGCTGGGTAGTACTACCTTGACCAGCAGGCGGCAGAAGAGTAGAAACTTCATGCGCATGCGCGTACTGTGCTGCCGCTCCCCTCTCACCAGTGAGTTCCAAAGCTTATCACTGGCAGCCTGTAACTCAGTTTATAATTAAATGGCTAACTGCGCAGAACAATTTAACCTTAAAACTAACAACCTACGGCCAAGACGGAAGAATTCCCTAACTGTAGGCATAAGCTGAAGACAGCAAACATAACTAAAGGGGACATCTTTTCCTAAGTCTCCCTCATCCAGGATTATACTGTTCCTAGGGAGGGTCCGGAGAACTGTCTGCTTAGTGGAGAAAGAAAAGAATTCACCGAGGTAGGTGACCAATTCTCTTTTCTCCCCCCGCTGCAGACAGTCCTCCGGCTGGGATATACCCAAGCTATCAGGACGTTAAGGGAGGGCAAGGAACAGTCCCAGGAGGATCCAATACCGCCTGTAGACCTCTTCTCCCAAAAGCTGCCTCTGATGATTGAAAGGTGTCAATTTTGTAGTGCCGAACAAAGGAATGTATTGATGCCCATGTTGCAGCCTTACAGTTCTCAGCTTATGACGCCCTGGCCCTAAATGCGTATGAAGTTGCGGCTCCTCGCACCGAATGGGGCCACATCTGTAAAGGAGGGGGCTTGCCTTTAGCCCTGCACTATGGCTTGTTTAACCCACTTCAAAATTAACGTTTTTGAGGCTCTGATTCCCACTATGCTGGGCCTTATGTTGATAAATAAAGCTGAAGATTTTCTAAAGGCCTTTGTCCTATGTAGATAGATTTTAATGGCCCGCCTTACATCGAGTGTGTGCCATTTTTTCTCTCTGGGGTGCATTGGGTTAGGACAGAATGAGGGAAGGACAATCTCCTGCGCTCTATGAAAAACTGTATTGCATTTAAGAATAAATGCCTGGTCCAGTCTCAATGTGACAAATTGCTTCTGAAAAACACAGGTTATCTTCCATGGACATAGCCCCCAGCTCTGAATTCTGCAAGCTGAAGTGACCACTACCAGAAACACTACCTTGATGGACAGCCAATACAGCAAAACCTGTGTGAGTGGCTCAAAGGGAGGCCCTGTCAGAGCGTCAATCACCAAATTAAGATCCCAAGAAGGGTATCGATGTATCACGGGGGGAGACAGGTGCTTTGCTGCCTTCAGAAACTGCCTTACGTGTCTATGGGATGTAAGTTAATGCTGGTCACCGCCCCAAGGACTGAGTTGGGCACGGACACTTGTCTCGCCAGCGTGTTATACCTCAGCCCCTTGTTGAGCCTCTGCTGAAGGAATTCTAATACCTGAGGAATAGTAGTTGTGCAGGGATCGAAATTCCTTTCCACCGCCCATAGGGAGAAGACCCTCCACATTGTGGCATAGGAGCGCCTAGTCGTTGGTCTCCTAGCTTGTAGAAGAGTTTTCAAAACAGGATTAGAGTACCCCATATTCTGCAACGCTAGGCGCTCAACCTCCAAGCTATTAGATTTAACACACTGGGATTCTCGTGGAGTACCGGCCCCTGATAGAGCAGGTCCGGAGTCAATGGCAGGCAAAACAGATCCTGGGTTGCCAGCTCCATCAGAGCTGAGAACCACGGACGTCTCGGCCACCATGGTGCCACGATTATTATCTGGGTCCCTTCCTGCCTGATCTTTGCTATCGTGTGGGTAAGCAACGGGAAGGGAGGGAATGCATATAGCAGACCCTTTGGCCATTCCTGATTTAAAGCATCCGGAGGGAGATCGTTTTGTGCCCTTACTCCTGTTATGAACCGCTTCACCTGAGCGTTCTCTCTTGTTGCAAAGAGGTCCAAGATTGGCATCCCAAACCTCCTGACAATCATCATGAAGACTCTCTTGTTGAGGGACCAACTCGTGAGGGTCCACCTCCCTCCGGCTCAGCCAGTTTGCATGAGAGTTCTCTTACCCCTTGATGTGAACTGCCTTCAGAGAGGCCAAGTGAACTTGAGTCCATGTAAACAGGAGAGAGGCCTCTCTTTGCAGGGGTTTGGATCTGGATCCCCCCTGGTGGTTGATGTAGGCTCTCGCTGTCGTGTTGTCTGTGTAAATCAACACATGGGATTTTTTCAGGCGTGGTCCGAACCTTAGAAGAGCTAGGCGAATCGCCTTTAACTCCAGAAGGTTTATGGATTTTTTCTGGTCTCTCTGGCTCCACAACCCCTGTACTGAGGTCGAGTCCATGTGAGCACCCCATCCCGAGGCTCGCATCGGTGGTGACCACCGATCGAGGGGGCTCTGTAAGCGGCACCCCGTCGGAATCTTTTTGGATCTAACCACCAAGACATTGTTTTAACTGTCCCGGGAGGGAGACCCAGGGATTTGCCCCTCGTGTAAGTTCTCTCTGGAAAGGAGCTAGCAAGGACTGCAAGGGCCTTAGATTGTGTCTGGCCCTCCCTATGTGGCAGGAGCAAGAGACCATGAGCCCCAGTAGTCTGGCTAGTGACTTCAGTCTCAAGCGAGGGCTGGCTTGTAGGAGAACAAGGCCGCAAATTTTCTCCCTCTTTTCTTCTGGGACGTAAGTGATAACTAGGGCCGTGTCTATGATCACCCCCAAATGTTCTAATCTGTGTGTGGGAGTCAGGTGGCTTTTCTGAAAATGCACCATGAAGACGTGAAGGGAGAGAGACGATATGACCCTGTCCACACTCTGGGATGCTGACTCCTGTGACTGTGCCTTGATCAGCAGATCATCCAGGTAAGGGAACACATGTATCCCTTCCCTGTGTAGATTTGCTATTAGCGTCACCAGCGTCTTGGAGAACGTCCGTGGTGCTGATGATAGGCCGAAGGGAAGGGCCCTGTACTGCCAATGAATGTCGTCGTGGGCAAAACGCAGCCATTTTCTGTGAGCTGGAAAGATAGGAATATGGAGGTAAGCCTCTCTGAGGTCTAGCGAGGCTAGCCAATCCCCCTTGGAGAGATTTTGGCAAATTGAGGAGACTGTCTCCATTTTGAATCTCTTGGGCGAGATCCACTGGTTCAGCCTCTTCAGATCCAGGACTGCCCTCCATTCCCGTCCTCTTTGGCACCAGGAAAATTATAGAGTAGAGGCCGCATCCCTTTTGATCCTCCGGCACTCTCTCTATCGCCCCCATGGAAGCTAATCTTCCTATCTCTGAGGACATGGCTAATGCCTTTTGAGGATTTTGACAGGGGAGAGGGAATGAAACAGCCCCTTGGTCTTTTGAGGAATTCTAATCTGTATCCTTGCGTAATGATTTGGAGGACCCACTGGTTTGATATGGACTGCCCAGATTTCCACAAAATCTGATAGAGGGGGAGGAATAGGAGGCGGCTCAGCCAGTCATGCTTGCTTGGTTGAGGGTGGGCCAGACTGCTCTCGTGGTCTGCCACGTTCTTGTCTATGCTGGTGTTGGCCCCTGAAACGAAAGCTATCTGTGAAAGTCCCTGTCCTGAAGCTGCCCTCTTCTCTGCCCTGAGGGGAATGAGGACGAATACTGGGAGTTTCGAAAACAAAAATAGGGGGTGCGAAAGGGTTTCTTCCTCACTCCCAGCTGCTGTAGTGTCTTTTTCTTAGATTTATCCTTCGCCTCCTCCAGGACCTTGTCAAGGCAAGTCCCAAAAAGCTTGTGCCCCTTATAGGGACTAGACACCAGCAGGTTCTTTGCTGTTTTATCCCCCAACCATGTCCTGAGCCACACCCTATGCCTGGCCATGATTTCTAGACCTGCTGCTCTAGCCGACCAAGCCAGCGCATCTGTAGTAGCATCAGTCATCAATGCGTTAGCAAGAACGATCCTAGCTGATAAGGTTTTGGCCCTTTTCTGTCAGTCAGTGACTGCATCTCCTGTAGCTATGCCATAGATGCCCTGGCTACGTATGATGCGAGGATGTTAATTCTAATCGCGGTGGAGTTTGCCTCAAAGGCTTTCCTGAGAACGCCCTCCAACGCCCTATCTGAAGAGTCCTTTGGATAACTGTCACCCTCCGTCGGAAACACCATCTGCTTAGCTAAGGAGGCAGCCGCTGCATCCACCTTTGGGGATTTAAATAGGTACTCCTTCCTTCTGGAGAACCTGTAAAGAGCCTCCTGTGACTTATTCAGTCTCGCTGTTTTGGCTGGGGCTTTCCATTCTGTGATTAAGAGTTTTTCAAATGCCTTGTCTAAGGGAACACCCAGATCCCTGCCCAAGGCTGATGGCAGGAGCTGCCGGTCATCCTCCTTAGATTCAGATGTTTTATCTTTTGAGGGCTTTTCCTCCAGCTGTAAGGTTTTTATCACTTGCTCCATTAACTCCTCCCTAAATGAGAAGGGAAAATGTCTATCCTGTTCCCTATCGGGTTGTGCTGGCTCCTGCCACTCTCCTTCTTCCTCTGAATAAGAGAAATCGGAATCTATTTCTGATTGCAGGGTGTAAGAGGCTGAAGGCCCACGAATCTCCTCAGAGCTACTCTATGAGGATTGTGGCGAGCCTAAATGGAGGGAACTTGTGCCCCCTGGTGACCGCAGCTCCCTACTCTCTCCTTTCCCCCCTCCTTTTTTTCTTGCCCTTTCCCCCTCCTTTTTTTTAGTTAGGGGGCCCCTCTTCCTGCCCTGCCTCTCGCACAACCATGAAATGGATTAAACCATCTTGGCCATATTTAAATTCAACTGCGCCAGCCTGTCCGCCTGAGTGTCCTGAGGCTGGGGACGGGGAGCCTTCTGAGGGGGGCTTGTTGGCAAGCCGTCTGCAGAGACCTGCCGATATAAGGAAAGGGCTACCAATATCTGCTTTCCTCTGCTGAGGTAAAGAGGGGGGAGGGCGGAGAGAGAGGGCTGCCAATATAAGCTTCTTTCCTCTGATTTCCCCTCCTCTTTTGTGAGGGAAAGGGGGGGGAGGGGAGAGGACGGAGGGAGAGATGCGAGGTGATGCGTGAGGTTTAACCCCCATTCTTACCTCCATGTTGAGGTGACCTTTCCTCTCTCGTCCAGCCCGCTCTCCCCTCACTGCGGTGAGGGAGAGAACAGGAACTCGCTGGGCTGGTAAGATATTTTTTCCCAACCGTGCTACTGCAGCAGCAGAGGACAGTTGTACCACAGAGGAGCAAGCCCGATCCTTCCTGTATCGGGCACCTGGGCTCGAGCGCAGGGCCCTGCGGGCTCCTACCACCTCCCAGGCAGCAGCGCGGGAGGTGGTGAAGGGGGCACAAACTGTCCCAGCTGGGAGGTTGTATGTTAATGGTCCCCCCTCAGAACCCTGTGGATCCTGAAATCAATTTATCCCGGCTCGTCTTTCCGGAGCCTGTGAAGGTCCAACCTGCTGGTATCAGGGAGAAGAACGAACTGGTGAGAGGGGAGCAGCGGCGCAGTACGTGCATGCGCACTAAGTTTCTACTCTTCTGCTGCCTGCCAGTCAAGATAGTACTACCCAGCTGGAGGACTGTCTGCAGCAGGGGGGAGAAAGTGTCTGGTTTTGGAGAAGGCTAGGCTGAAGGGTTTGTGACAGACTTCCTTTTCCTTACAAGACATTAGGTGCCAGGAACTGAGTACATTCTGTGCAGCAATTTTAACAGGGTTAAAGACAACAAGGTGTGGTACAATTTTCTTTATTAAAAATAATTTACAACATCAGTAACATTTTATGCACAATTATCAGCAGTTGAACTTCGTCTTGAGATAATATTTCTATACAATACTTTAACATTATTGAACTTAAAATGAATATACTGGTTTGTTGGCTTTAAACAGCAGACACCAATTTTGCAGTTGCTTAAATGTGATTAATATACACTTGGTTTTATGTCCATTATACTTAAGTGTAAAATTAATAAACACTATCCCAAGTTTAGGGGAGGGAACATTTAGAAAAAAATAGAATAAAAGTTTGTTACCAAATCAAACTGAAGTTAAATACACCTACCATTTGGGGGAGTAACTTCTACAGAGGGATTTCTTCCTCCTATGCTTTAAAATATTGGAAAGTTTTAACTGAAGGTTACACTTAATGCAGTCACATCAGTCCCCTGATCCTACCATTTTTGACAAATGCCCATTTCCATCTCAATCTAATAAAAGATGCTCCAAGGTAATGTGTCTTCCCAACATCTTGACAGTATCCTGTGAACACGCATCCATGTCTGGGAGGGAAAGCCAAACAAGTGCACAAAGCTTTCTTTCCCTCCCCACCCTGCAGAATTTGTTCATGTTCTGAAATGCAAAGTAGATGGATTCATTCATTCTGCTGGTTCTCCAAGGACATCCGTATATACCCCAGTTATGAATCCTAAGTCTTTCCACTGATTTTAATGGCCCACAGATCAGAATTTATTAAAACAAACAGCAATGGCAGGATTTAATTAAGGTAAGCTTGGCTTGCAGAGTGTTCCTAGTTTCCTTCCATGGATTTTAAGGCACAGGAGCAGCAGAGTTAAAGTAGTCACTATAGGAATGAAATCAGTATGCTTAACAGAATTGACTGGTTCAGATGTCAAAAAACATAGGTTGATGATATCCTTAAATTGTATTTAATCTCACAATACTGGCTGCTGACTTGGCCTATAGCACTTTGAGTGCTTTACTCCTGAAGTAACAAGCATTGGTCTTATTGCAAGAGGTCGGGAGTTTGTTGGTTCCACTCAAGTAATGGTAGTCATGTAGGAGATGTTTGAATTTTTTGGTGCACTAGGATTTCCATTTACAGTAAAATGCTGGAGGTATCATTACCTGTTTATCACTAGGAAATCTTGTTTACTTTCCAATCACACTCACAGGGAATATATCAGTAAGCTGGAAAAAGCCAGATTCAATTTGTTTACAATAAATACGGTGCTTTTAGCAATTGTCATTTAACACAACCATGACAGAAACCACCCTAGAATACTTGATTCATGCAGTGATATAGCCAAGTGATGGCAGTATTGGTCAGTGGGGTTTTTAAGGTAATAGCTTAAGCAGATTTTACCTCTGTTAAAAATGCACAGCACAGCTAGAAAAAAAATGTAGAAAAGATTATTCAGAATTTTGGAATTTCCAGCTTTTTGGCCTCTCTTGCTTAAAAGTTAGTTACATAAAACACAAATTGGCATTTAGGTTGTATTTAGGGAGGAGATAAACTGAAGTAGTCAAGGATTCACGGGTTAAGTTTTGACACGGTTTAGCTTTCACACTGCTGTGAAAATAAAAAGATCCTTACAGTGGTAGAACTGTGTGTGGCAGTTTCAACTAGCCTCTTCAGGACCATCAAAACCATAACATGACAAAGCACTTTATCACAATACATTTTCAATTAAAAACTGACAGGGTTTTCTTTTTTATATGCCTTATATCAAAGATCAGTACATTCTATTACCCAAGTGTATATTCCCAACTCACTTTAAAATGTACCTCTCCACCTATCTACAGAATAAAACGGAAATGTTTGTTAAGCTTTTATATGTGGGACATACATGATTTTTGCAACAAAAATCCTAAAGCATACACATTATTAAACATATATGTAGTGGACTAGCTCATATTTAAACAGTAATACAAGTTACTTCTCCCCGATAGGAGCTAAACCCGTAGAAAAGGTGATAATGAGCCAAACTTTAAGTGAAGCTGGTTTCAAGTAACAAAAAGGGTTTAAAAGCATCTGAAATGACTAATGGAAAAGTTGTCAAATATTTTTAAATGGTAAAACAAAGTTAATTTTGTCAAGTCTATATGTATCGAATGTAAAAGTCAAGAAGAAATAGGATTTTTTTCCCTATAGAATGCGGATGTGAACCAAATGCTAGTAGTCTAAATGGTACCGTCTTACTAATCAAAGGTGGCTATACCTGGGGATCTTCAACTTGGATCTTCTGTCAGGCAAGAAACATTCTCAAGACATGTAATATTAACATTAGAAAGGCTGAACCATTCCAGCAATTTCAGGTAGAGACGTGAAAATCTAAAAGCCAAGTGATTTATTTTTTAAATAAAAAGGATGCTTTCCCAACTCAGCTCTTCAGTTAATATTTGAGAGGGCAGTGCTTTGGTTAGTGTCTTTGCAAACATTACTGGGTGCCATATCAACGGGACATACCATCCTGTTTCAGTTAATTCCGAATTGACCATACTGCCCAACTGAAATAGAACATCTTGTAGCCTCACTGGTGTGTAAATATAAATCTCCACAGTCAAAAATCAGGGGTCCTGTTGGCTACTACCTATTTCTAAGAAAAAAACAGTGTTTTTAGCAGGAATACATCTGTCTTGCATGTAACTTTCCAAGCCATCTGCCACCCGTCAAGCCAACAAAGAGCAGTATACAGATTGCAGGTGCAAAACCAGGAAAACTGCAGGAAGTCTTCTTACTTAATAAATTCTCAGCACAATTCAGTTTCAGATTTTGCATTGTTTATTTACAAAAGTTCTGATAAGATAACCCCTCCTCCTCCCCCACCCCCCATACTTACAGTTCTCTTCCACAACACACGCATGTCGATTTTAGCAACGTTAATAGCACCATTCAAATATTATTTAAAATCAGGAAGGAACTCGCTGCAGTCACTACAATGATTCACAATCTTGTACATCCATGGACGACATAACTTGGAGCACACTGGGAGCGTATGCAGTTCCATGGGATTGATTCCTGGGTTCGCACAAGGCATTTTCAGAATTACCAGTTATGCAAAGTATCCATAGCACCTCGAGCTACTATAAGAATCTTCGAGCCACATAGTTCAGAATGCCTCTATGTTTGAATATTATTATTTCCATGTCAGTTTCAAAGGAGGCAATCACACTGAATATTTTGCCAGTACTTGTCTACAAAATAAAAAACATAGCATCAATTAGAGCTTCATACTTTTTAAACATCTTTGGATGTTTAACATTTTATGCCTACCACATACTACACAAAGCCTAGCTATTTTCATAATAGACGAGCTTAGCTCACACACCAAAAAATTCCAGGATGTTCATGTGGCCAAGATGAGAGTTGGGGGCTTTGTGGCCTAGCACAAGTCAGATGAATGTGGTGTGCGCGCTGTGGTGTATTGCAGAAGCAGGAGTGATCTCCTTACAGATGTGCAGTATATTACTGTTGGTATTGAACATGATGTGCAGTGGGAAGAAACACTGAAGCCTTTGCCTTAACGTGTCATTTCCTTGTTTGCGTGAGAATACTGTGCCTTCACTGAACTTTGAGACAGACAAACAGGATATGGCAACAAACAGCAACTTGGTCTGCAAACCATGGAACAGAGGGGCTAAATAAAATTTCATGTGCCTTCAGTGTATTCTGCTTAACTGTTTTGTTGGAGCTTAGGCACAGAGAGTGGGAGAAATCAACATTTCATTTTGGACTCCCATTAGCCTGCACCTTGTTCAGCTAATGATTTTAGAGAAATACCTTAACATCCAACTGGATCCCTGGAAACAGCTCTTGAGGAAATGATATAGAAAACTGCTCTTTCCCAGTGAGGCCCAAAACATTTGCATTTTCCCCAGGCAAGAACTGAAGCGGAGCAATGCCAATGCCAATCAACTGACGTTTATGGATCTTCTCATAGCTTTCAGCGATCACAGCTCTGACACCCTATAGAAAAGCATTTACCTTGGATTTCAGTAAAACGTTCACCATAAAAATGAAGCACAAGAAAAACAATCCTTTAAACAAAACTCAAATGTTCTTTTGATCAATCCAGAGACAATGACTTCCACTCCTCTGCATCTCAGAAGTGGTGAAAATCAAATTTACTGAAAAAAAGAAACACTGTGCACTGGCTTTGCAACATTAATAGGGGGAAGGAGAGAAGCATTTATTTTGGGAACTAAAGTAATATGACAATGAATAACTATATGGGATGGAGTTCTGGACAGTTCAGTGGTGCCACTTTTCCACAGTGATTTTTCAAGAGTGCCACTGAAATCTGCTGCTGGTGCAAGAAGGATTATTGTTCATACAAGGATCTCGGAGTCCACTGTTATTCACATGAAATTTTTTCACATTCAGAGAGAAGAGGAATTTCGCTTGCTGCATGGGATTTTGAAATATCAGAGACAGTTCCAGAGAAAGCATGGTACAGATGATAGGCAAAATGCAGGTGAATGTGCATGAATAAATGCAGCTTGTTGAAACACACTGCAATGAACTTATGGATATTGCTGCTGCATTCACAAGCTGAGCTACTTGCAGACATGCAGCACATGGGTAATTAAAATTAGTTTGCCTGGGCTGATTTATTTAAGAGTTGCACTTTCATAACGCTCTCCTGAACATTGGCATTCACCAAGCTCACTAATGGAAATACAACCCCAAAGATGGCATGCAATGGTCCACTTACAAGATTACAAAATGGACTAAACATTTAAATACTTGTTTTTATAGAAAGGTTCAGACTAACTCCTTGAGACCTATGCCTGTACTTGGCATCTGCACTCTGAGTAACTCCATGGCAGCTGATGAAGCTATTCAGAAAGCATGAAGTAAATTTTAGCAGAACTGGAACTTGTATGACGAGTGGATGCATGAATCGTTTGTGTTGCTAACTCTGAAATCACTTGTGCTACGCTAGATCCCCACTTTCTGGTCTGAAACACCACGTTTCTCAAGTGTAACTAGCTGCCCTCTTTCCACATAGCATTTACCTAAGATAAACTACAGATTTAAAATTTGAAAAAATTACTGAATTTAATAAACCGAAAAGAAATTCTAGCGAATTAAATGTCAGAAACTAAGGCACATCATGTATAAGGCATTTGAAAGTAAAGTATATAGACAATACCAGTAAGAAAGGCCCCTTTGCAGCCCAGTCTCTTGAATTCCCCAGTCCATAATTCTTCTCAGCTAAAATAATCAGAGGGATGCCTTCTTTCTGGTACAACTCTGCTGCTTCAAATACATCAAGCTGCACAAAAATAAAGACAGAAGATGTCAGAGCAAACTATCAGCTGCTAAATAATATTTTCTTATTTGCTACTTTGTCCTCACCGTCTGTCCTGATGGGAAATGGATTGTTTTAGGAGCTGGTTTTCCTATGAATTTATTTAAAAGCTTGATGTTTGCAAAGGTACCTCTCGTCATCACAGCATCATTACCTCTTCGAGCTCCATAAGAGTTGAACTCGCGAGGCGTGAGGCTATAAATGCAAAAAGACAGGTCAAGCAGTTTGTTAAATTCTAGCACCATTATTTATATAGTGTTAGTAATGTGTCCGGCACTGAACAGTCAAACTAGGGAGAGTCTCCATTTTGGGGAGGGCTTACAACCTAGGCTGTTTCAGAGATGGTTTTTCACCATTACGTGGTATGAACAGCAACTGACTAATCTTAAAGTCATCTCTCTAGCCCTGAAGGGAACCACAAGTGGTTTATACATGACAAGTTCTCAAGGTCTAAACTTCTAAACTCTAATGCAGCTAAGCAATCTGTATGAGATTCAGGTATTCTCAAATATTATTCACAGGGGTCATGGCAGATCCCAAATAAAAAGGAAAATTGCCAGGACCACCATTCACAGGAGTCAAACACCAAGTCAGTAAGTGAGCGTGAACACCCCTTGCTTCTACAGAATACAGCCACATTGAGTCGGGGAGGGAGATGGGAGCAAACTGTAGGAACTTGAGGCATTTATCTTGTAATGGCCTGTTCTGCCAATATGCCACGTACTGTGGTTTTCCGTTATAGTACATGAGCTTAATCTGTGCACGTTATGCCAATTCGAGGACCTAATTCTGAAGTGGTGTTGTAGGAACTCAGCAATATGCTCAGGCTCAGGATAAGTTAAGTCATACACTGAGCTCTTCTCTGGATGATGCAGGAACATGACTGGCCAAATTCACATTCAAATTCATACAAGGGCAATGTCATCTTTAGAAATATGTGTAGTTATGGACAAGCTGCTCCCTGGCTTGTTCTATGCTTTTGCCAGTGTCTGTGCCAGGGAGGGCACAACTTTGTGAAGTAGTTCAATGAACAACTGTGTCTTCTTGCATTCACCATCCATCCAGAAAAGTGACAGCAGGAATCCTATAAAAAATCCATGAAGCAAAACAGCATTGGGAAAGAATAGGTGGCACCTGCTTGCAAGTTGTTGATTTTGCTATGGGATTTACTTGGCAGCAAGTCATTACTCTGCAACAATGGTCGACCTCACCTCATGTGGTATTTTAAAGTAGATTTTATCTTTAAATCATAACCTGAGGCAAGAGATTTCAAAACCTATTTTTGACAATAGTCTAAAGCTCACAAAGTTAGTAGCCTATGCTTTAGCCAGGGGAACAGGCTCGCATGGTCTCTCCTACCCACCCAAGCAGGCCAGTTCTATAGTGGCCCAAAGCTCTACAGGCTGGATCATACCACAGGGGAGGGATGTGCCCATGCTGGGAATGGTCCACGCTGGGGCCCCACCCTCTATGCAGCTTTTTCCAGGGGGGTGGGGTGGGAGGTGCAGCTAGAACATCTTGTGGTGGAGAGTGCCATGCAGAGAGCGCACTGTGGAGGTGCAGCCTCGGCTTAGAGAACTGCGCAGCATCTAGAAGCTTCCCCCTTCCTTGCTTCCTGCTTGTGGGCTGCTGGAAAAAGGATGGTGAGCGGCAGGGGATACAAGTTTAGGGAAGCGCCACAGGCCAGATGGAGCAGTGCCACAAGGTGAAATTGTACCCTGGGCTGGACGTTTCGTAACCCTGGTGTAAAGCAATGCTCAATGATCAGTTGTTTGATACATTAAGCCCTGCATCGAGACATAAATAAGCTTTTAAAAACATTATGACCTTTAAAGTCCTTACCCTTTGTTTGTCAAATACTTGGCAGCAGCACTACTCCGTGCAATACTCCCAGCAGGTGATATGTGATCGGTGGTTACTGACTCTCCCAAACAGAGCAAGACATGGGCATTGTCAATTGGTTGAAGTGAAACTGGTTCTTTGGCCTGTTTGAAAAAGAAATTGAACACACACATTTCCCCCCCATTATTTTTAGCTCAAACGCATATGGTTTAGTTCATTATAAAATTATGAATCCTCATCTATGCTCTCCACTCACTCCCTGCGGAAAGGACACCAGATGGAGACGGTGGGGCTGGTCCCATGTGCACACAAACCACGCACATGTCCATCACGAGTATACTGTGCTGCGTGGAACCCGTGCGAGAACCACACAGATCCCGGTTGGGATTGCAGCCAGTGAAATACTTAAATCTTATATCAAACTGATCCTGAATCTCTTTCTGGTTCCATATCCAGCACACTTCAAACAGATATTTTAGGTAAAATCGACATACGTACAAGCTTTTCAAAAAATGAAGGACATCTGATGTAAGTAGATTTCAGATCCCAGGGAAACAGAACTGATTCAGGCGCTTCCAGGACATTCCAGCGTTTATTTCCTTTCTACAAAAGGCAAAATAAAGAATAAACGAGGAAACCGATTTACAATGATCTTTCACATTCCTCTACAAAAATGCTGATTTATGGGTTCCTTCTGAGAAGACATTATGCTCTGAGATATACCACAGTGACAAACACTAAAATAGAACAGTTGTGTCCTTCTCACAGTTCATGACAACCTAGAGAGGGCACTTGCTGTGTGGTCCCAAATGTAAGGGATAGAGACAAAGTAGTTCAAATGAGATCTTTTATTGGGCCAACTTCTGTTGGTGCGAATATGCAAGCTTTCAGACCAGGTAGGGCCCTTCCTCAGGCATGTAACAAGCCTGCATTACAGGCAGTTTTTAAATGGATACTGTAGTGGGTGAGTCCGTGTGTACTCAGTGGAGTGCACATATACACCTCCGGTGGGTGGGGGAGGGTTTAGACAGTGTGGATGGGTGTGCACTCTGTGTGTGTGGCCCCAACCCATGCCTTTGCATGGAGCAACCCAGGTTTTTCCCAGTTGCTCCGTGTGGGTAGATGCGTGGAGGTGCGTGGGTTGCGGGAGCACGTGCCCTACGGTGGCCACTGACGCATCGCCAGAACAGAGGACAAACATTTGCATGAAATTTACATATGACATTTTATACAAATTTATGCAGATTTGTGGGGCAGAGGGTGGGGCCAGAAGTGGGCAGGACCAAGCCAACGGTAGGCAAAGCCCACGCAACTGTTAAGTCAGTGTCGTGGCTTAACCCAGCAGTAAGGAGTTCCCCGAATTAATGTTGGAGGGAGATTACATTAGTTAACTCTGGGAACTTCTTGCTGTTGCATGAAGCCCTGCCACTGGGGGATAGAAAACACAAAGGAAAGTGGTTTTCAAAGTGTAGAAAACACTGGCTAAAAGTGAAAATCTGGGAGTTCTCAATTATTCATTTATTTGATATTCATTTGTTTCCCTGATGCTGGCCTAAAGGTTCCAGAGTAACGCGAAGGGCGTTCTACTTCCCTTTCTAGCCTGTCCTACTCCCCATGTGGCAGACAGCAGGGGAGCTGTGCTGAAGGCACTTTGCTCCTCTCCTAGTCTGACACCAGCAAAATGGAATTTTCAGCCCCTGCCAAGGCATTCACCTGCCTGTCGATTTTTCTGCAGCTGGGCTGACAGGAATTCTTTAGGCCGCTTTCTGCACTAATCTCCTAGAACCCAGACTGCCTGACGATCCTTGTTGCTTTATCTGCCCCCACTCACACATTCATTCTCACACACCCATACACACACACCCATTCAAATCCACAGTTCCACACACATGCTCTCACCCAGTGGTGGTTCTAGCGTCAGGGCTGTTGGACGATGCCCCACAAACTCCCTAGGTGCTGCTGCCAAAAACTTGAGGGGAAAAAAAACAAACCAAAACATTTGTGGGGGAGGCAAGGCACCGTGACTTCCCTCCACCAAGTCCTGACCCGGGGGGAGGGAGTGGCTCAGCTTGGTTCCCAGCTCCAAGGGTACTTGCTTTCATACTGCACACACAGGCAGTTTGTTAAAGATCAGTTCCTACTGGCCGCTGACAGCACACGTGGTCAGCCTTCCCTCCCCTTCTCTCATGCTGCCGGTGCTCACACACACACACACACACACACACACACACACACGTGCTCACACACACACACACACACACACACACACACACACACACAGAGCTTTGTTGTCTATCAGATCAGCCTCCTGTGATCTGATTTGCTGGTACTGCAGCTGCTACCGCAGCTGCTGCCACCCCTGCTGGGGACTTGGAGGAGAATCCTCCGTTGTTCCTCCTTAAAGTGCACCGCTTCCCTTCCCTTCTTCTCTCTTCTGCTCCCCCCTCCCTCTCGAAGGTGGAGCACAGAGATCGCTGGAGCAGACTGAGGACTCAGGAGGGGATGGGACTGAGAGATGGGGCAGTGTGAGCATGTGCGAGAGGGCGATAGTCTTATCGCCCAGTTTATTCCCCTCTCGCACATTGTCACTTGAGGCAGGGAGAAGGCACTTGAGAATATTCCATAGGAATCCTCCAGTGCTGAGCCTGCTGAAAAAAAATAATTTTGGGTTGCTAGAGCTATTGCCCCAGCCAGTCTCTGGCCAGAAAAAAGGCAGGGGAGTCAGGGTGCAGCTGCACAATGCTCACCATTGTGTGACTGAGGGGATGAGGGAGCGAGCCGGGAGGAAAGCCCAGACCTTGCTCAAGTCATGTGAAGGATGGAAGGCAAAGCAGCCCTAGCACACGGCACTGTCTGGCTGCTGCAGTGGCTAGATTCTGGCTCTGGGGCTTCTCCAGGCAGGCAGCAAAGTTCCCTGAATCCCTTATCCTTGGTTCATCAGCAGCCCTGGCTCTGGCTGAGGCCAGGTAAGAGGAGAAGGGCTGTTTGTTCCTTTTTATTTGATCTTTTGACTTTACTGTTGTTTTGCTTAATCTCGCTTGGGTGGAGAAAATGAATTTATTTCATTAAGTGAAATGACTGCATAAATTATATTTATTAATTGAAATGAATTTATTTTAATTTCAATTAAATATATGTTTGCTTAATCTTAGTTTGGGAGAAAATGAATTTATTTGAAAAGGGAATGCATGCACTGATGATCATTTGATTTTAATTCTCTTCGTTTCTGGGGTGCCTACCTGCCTTTCTCTCTCTCAGTTTGAGAAACTTGAGAAGTTTCATGTAAAAGAGAAATTTTATCTGTTCAAGCTTGGTATTGTGGCTTTTGGGTTTGCATCCGTCATGAGTTAGCGGGAGGGAAAAAATCCTGCATGGTGGTTTAAGCATCTGTGGTTTTGACTTTTGGTTTGAATCCCAGTCACAGTTTAATGCGATAAATTATTATTGTTATTTATATAGCGCCAGCAATGTACCTGGCACTGTACAATCCACAGTCAGAGACAGATCCCTATCCCAAAGGGGCTTATGATCTGAGAGATAAGGGAGGGTTGGACGAGGAAGGGGTAAACATCAGGAAGACAAGAGTACATTCATGAGACTGAAAAGTTGCAGGCTCACATGCTTTGCTTAGTTCCAGGGAATTAGGTTCTGAGTGAGGGGGAACACTCACTCAGTTCCCCCTCACTCAGAACTGGTTTAGTGGTTTACATTTCAATCAACCTTAATCTGATGTAAAAAGAACCTGGCTTTGGGTTTTACTCTGTGATTCAGTGGGATTAGTCCATGTACGCAAAGCTAAAACAGTCAAGGAGTGACCCAAGGGAAAAATAGAGTGAAGTCTCTCCAACCTGAGGCTATGCATTTAAAGAAATATAAGCTGCACTAGTGTTCTGATGTGCTGCAGATTGCCATATTCAGTCAGTCAAGCTTTCATGTTACAAAATCATTGTCACCTGTTGAGTTTTCTAACTTGTACAGTACAAGGCAATCACTTAGCCTTTCCATGCCTCAGTTTCCCCAGCAGTACAAGGGAGAAGACGGCTAAAGACACTCACCTTCAGAAAAGGCAGAATGCAAGAGAAGAGGAGCTGAATATTGATTTGGGGGTTTGAATCCCTCCGTCATGATTTTGGGAAATCTTGCATGGTTTCATTGGTTTGCATTTCAATCCTTCTCACTGACACTCAGCATGCACTTGGACTGGGGTGTTCTACAGTTAACTGTCTCTGTGCTAGAGGGGTTGTGGTGGTGGTTTTAAGCTTGATGTGAATGAAATCGGTGGGTTTTTTGGGTTTGAAGAGTTTGAATTCCACTCACGGTTTAGTGGGGGAAATTCTCCTTAGTTTGCACTTCAATCTTAATCTGATTTAAAAAGAACCCTGCTGTGATTTTGGGCTTTAATCTCAGTGGTTTAGTGGGACTGATCCTGCATGGTTCGCAATGCATTTCAGTACTCCTCACTCAACATGCACTGGACTGGGGTGTTTATCTTACTGCTGCCTGTGTTTTGGGTTTTTTATTAAACTTGATGTGAATGAAATCTAAGAAGGACAAGCCCTGTTTGCCACCGTGCACACTGGACTAACTTGCCTCTGTTGTTGTTTGCTAAAACCGCTATCCTGTGTGTGTGTCCATGTTCTATTCCATTGATCATGGTCATGTAAGTGTGCAGTTTTAGGGTTGGTTCCGCCTACCACTGGCTCCACCCACCGCTGGTCTGGCCCCACCAGCCGCCACTGCTCTCGTGTGTGTGTGTGTGTGCGTGCGTGCGTGCGCGCGCGCGCAAGACAGAAAAATGAGAGCATGTGTGTGGAACTGTGGATTTGAATGGGTGTGTGTGTGTGTGAGTGTGAGAGAGAGAGAGAGACACCCACACACCCATTCAAATCCACAGTTCCACACACATGCTCTCACTTCTCTGTCTTGCGCGCACACACAAATCCACATGCATGCTTGCCTCTCACCTCTTTCACTCACACACACATGAAGCATTTAAATTACATATACTACCCCGCTGACAGCTCTGCAGGGGGGCTGGGAGCCAGTTGGGCTCACCCTCCCCCCCCCCATCCCCATTGTTGCCACTCACCCATGGCAGGGGCTGGGAGCGAGCCTGCAGGGGATTTACTCCTCTTCCCAGTGGCAGAGGGGCGGGGCAAGACCTTTCCCCTGCGGCTTCTGGCAGGCCATCGGCNCCACATGCATGCTTGCCTCTCACCTCTTTCACTCACACACACATGAAGCATTTAAATTACATATACTACCCCGCTGACAGCTCTGCAGGGGGGCTGGGAGCCAGTAAAGTATCCCCTTATGCTGCTTTTTTTTCTGTTTGCCCCTGCCACTCGCCCGTGGCAGGGAGCAAGCCTGCAGGGGATTTACCTCCACCCCCTCCGGCAGAGGAAGAGGGGCGGGGCCAAGACCTTTCCCCCGCGACTTCTGGTGGGGTGTAAAGCCGCGTGCTTGCCGACAATGCCGCAGGTGTGCACCACAGACCGTGCCAAGGAACCCTTGGGCATGGCCCTTGGTGAGGCCTGGGGCTCTTTTAGTGGCTTTTTTTTTTTTTTTTTAGTGTTTTTAGTTGACAATGGATATTTTCTGGAAGGTTATTGAGGGGGGTTAGAATTGGGGTGAATGCAGGTTATGGGACAGGATGGGGTTAGGGAGGGGGATGTATCAGAGGTTGGAATGAGGGATGGGAATCCTCCCCTTGACTGAGGCGGGACAGCCAGAGGGGGGCCAGGGCTGGGGCCGATTGAGGGGTGGGGTGACACAGTCACTGGGGTCATGATGGGACAAGGGAGGTATGGTCCGTACTGGGGGAATGTTAGAGCTGTGTGGCGGGACAGGTGCCTATTATTTGTCCCTCTCACTACCCCTTTAGCAGTAGGGCAGGTGGTTCCAGATCAGAGGGCCCTTGACCATGCTTTAGCAACAACATGCAGCCGACCTCGTATGGATCACGGAAACCTGGCTGGACACTGAGTCGGGGCCTATCTTGGCTGACCTTGTTCCGGCTGAGTATTCCCATGCAGCATCAACTGCGGTCGGAGGGACCGGGGGGGGGGACACGGCGGTGTAGCCATGATTTTTAGGGAGTGTTGGGCTGTTCCAAGGTATCCAGTGCAATCCATGTTGGGTATTGAGGGTCTCCATTTGGGGTTTGATTTTGCAGGGGAAAGTTTGGGAGTGCTGCTTGTATACCGTGTGCCTACCTGTACAGCAGCCTCCCCACATGCTCTAGCAGATTTGGTGTCGGGGGTGGTGTTGCGGTCCTCGAAGACAATTGTCTTGGGGGACTTCAACATCCACGCTGACGCCAATCTTAGGGGGGGTGGAGCATGAGTTAATGGCCACCATAGCAACCATGGGCCTGTCCCAGATGGTCAGTGGCCCGACGCATCAGGGGGGACATACCTTAGACCAGGGGTGGGGAACCTTTTCTGTCCCAGGGGCCACATTGGAAATTAGTACGAGCTCTGAGGGCCACATACAGGTTGGTGGTGGGGGTGCCTCATGAGTGTATTCAAGAAAAGGAGGGCCCAGATCATAGATCTGTCCCCTACCCTTGTGTGCAGGTCCTCATCTCTGCCCCATTATTCTGAGCTCAGTTTTTCAGTACTTGGGGGTAGAGACCAGATCCAAAGGTCAGATTCAGGAACTGGAAAGGGGCCATATAAAAGCTTTCCGACGGCCGCATTTGGCCCCCGGGCCTAAGGTTCCCCACCCCTGCCTTAGACCTTGTGTTTTGCACCGGCCTTGAGGTGGGGGGATCCATTCGTGGGGGATATATCAGCTGTGCCCTTGTCATGGATGGATCGTTACCTCCTGCAGGCCTCTCTCCTGGCACATGTCTGCCCCCAGATGGACATGGAACCAATTCGAATGGTCCACCCCCGTGGACTGATAGAACCCTCCGATCTGGACGACCGTCTCATCGATGACCATGTCGAGCTATGGAACACCTTGCTGACGGAGGCCATTAATTGGACGGCTTCAAGGCATCCATTTCCCAGGCGGCAGCACCATAGGCCTCCCTGGTTTTCAGAGGGGCTGCGGGTGCTGAAGCAGGAGGGATGGCGGTTAAAGCGACAGTGGCGCCTTTCATGTGCTGAAGTCAACAGGTTGAGACATAGAGCGAGTTTACGAGCCTATGCCGTAGCTATGCGGGCAGCAAAGGAGGAATTTTTTGCTGCCCTCGTAGCATCTGCTAAATTCCATCCAGCGGAGCTGTTCTGGGTGGTGCGGGGGCTGGTCAGTTCGGCCTCCCTCCACTTTGGAGTGGAGTCATCTAGTGCCCGCTGTGACATGATTGTGGGGAAAAAAATCGCTCGGATTCATCATGGTTTTGACGCCGCATTTCCTGCAGTGGGGCTATTTGAGGTTATGGAAGCCAACCGTGTCCATGTTTGTGGAATCAGTTTCGGTCTGTGACCCCTACCGATGCAGCAGATGTTCTTGGGGCTGTTAGGGCTACCTGTTGTGAACTGGACTCCTGCTCGTCCTGGCTGGTTAAGGCCTGCCGCGAGACGATGGGGATGTTGCTGGCGGGGGTGGTCAATGCTTTCCTTAGGGAGGGCAGGGTGCCAGGATGCCTTAAGGAGGTGGTGGTACGGCCCCTGCTCAAAAAACCTCGCTTGACGTTGACTCCCTTTGCCAGCTATCGGCCAGTCTCTAACCTTCCCTTTTTCGGGAAGGTTATTGAGCAGGTGGTGATCCGGCAGTTGCAGGAGCATCTGGATCATGTCGGTTTTCTCGATCCCTCGCAGTCAGGATTTTGCCCAGGTTATGGCACCGAGACTGCACTTGTGGCGTTGGTCACTGACCCGTGCCGGGAATTAGATCAGGGTCATTGGGCCCTGCTGATTCTACTAGATCTGTTGGCTGCTTCTGATACCACTGACCATGAGATGTTGGTGACGCGCCTGCAGGACTGGGCGGTACGGTTCTTGACTGGTTCCGCTCCTTCCTGGCCGGAAGAACTCAGCGAGTGGTGCTTGGGGATTATTTTTCATCATACCAAGACCTCTCGTGTGGAGTCCAGCAGGGTTCTGTTTTGTCCCCTCTCCTGTTGAACGTGTATATGCAGCCGCTTGGCAAGGTGGTCAGGAGGTTTGGCGTGCGGTGTCATCAATATGCTGATGACACCCAGCTTTATCTCTCTTTTTCATTGGACCCAGGCCTGGCAGTCTCGGTGTTTACCGGGTGTCTGGCAGCTGTGAGGGATTGGATGAGGACGAATCGACTAAAGCTGAATCCTGATAAGACAGAGGTGATGCTGGTGGGTAAGGCGGTGGGGGTAACTGCCCCCATCATTGACAGGGTCTGTCCTCTGTTGGTTCCCCAGGTACGGAGTCTGGGGGTGCTCCTTGACTCGCAGCTCCGCTTGGATTCTCAGGTGGAGTCTATGGCAAGGAGTGCCTTTCACCAATTACGTCTGGTGCGTCAGCTTCGGCTATATGTTTCTGACTCTGACCTGGCCACTGTCATCCATGCTTTCATCACCTCTAGGCTTGACTACTGTAACCCGCTCTACGTGGGGCTACCCATGGTGACGGTTCGGAGACTGCAGCTGGTACAGAATGCAGTGGCCCATCTCCTGGTGGGACTGGGCCGTCAGGAACATATTACACCGGTTCTTTGGTCTCTGCACTGGCTGCCTATAGTCTTCCGGGCCCGATTCAAGGTGTTGGTGCTTGCCTATAAAGCCCTAAATGGCCTTGCCCTGACCTATTTGTGGGACCACCTCACGCCCGGGTCCTGGATCAGCCCCAGCGGTCATCGGGGGGGGTGCGCTCCTCAAGGTCCCCTGAGTCTGCCAGGGGCCCATAATGGAGAGGGCTTTCTCGGTGGCTGCTCCATGGCTGTGCAACTCCCCGCTGGTAGAGGCCCGTTTGGCCTCGGATCTCCCCTCTTTTCGACGTTGTTGTAAAACGTGGCTGTTCTGCCTGGCTTTTGACGGGGAGGATGGGTAAGGTGGGGGAATGGGTTAGGATGGTGGGTGGTTAGGGATGTTTTAATTTCTCCTTGTTTTGAGTGTTTTTATTGCTGACTGTAAGCCGCCCAGAACAGCCTGTGGCAGGATGGGCGTGGTAAAATTTTTCTAAAATAAAATAAATAAAAATAAAATATACGGTATATGATATACAACTCACAACTTTGGCCAGGCTGGTCCAGCCCTCCTGCCTGCACGCCTGCTGCTTCCACCGGCCATGGCCTTCTCCTGTTGCTGAGCGGCTCTCTTTGGAAATCCCGCTGTGCGCTTCCATGCTGCACACATGCATATGATCCCAGCATCAGCCATTTCCTGAATCTGAACTACATTTCTCAGCATGCCAGATTCACGAAATGGCTTCTCCTGGCATGCACACATGCACAGAGGTGCTCAGCAGGAAACTGGGCACCCGGCAACAACAGCAGACTGCCGAGTTAGTTGAGAACAGTTCTGCAGACTGGAGCAGGAGCACCTGGGCAGGCAGGCGGCGGTAGAAGTTCCTCCCCCTCCACCCCTGATCCTGGCTGCTTGTTAGGGCGGGGGCTCACTGGCTCAGGCAGGCAGGTGAGGCCAGTAAATTATTATTTTTTTAGCACGCCACAGCCCCACGGGGAGGGGAAGGGAAAAATTCCCGACAGTTGTATGGTCAAGTTCCCCTGCCAGACAGCAAAAGCTGTCTAAAAAATTGGGTAGTCTGGGACAATTCCAGACCTATGACCACCCTAGCATACCCATTCAATGCCACTTTTACATGGGCAGTACCACACATGTCCACTGGGTGGACTTGTGTGATACTGTCATCTAAAAATGGCCACAGACTAAGCAAACGCAGGACTGATGTATAAGGAGACAGCGATTTTCCTCTGGAAAAGTTGTTTTTCTTACCTCCCCATCCCCAAATATTTACTTCTAAATAGTTCTCAATCTGCATTTATCATTACTGATTGATGGTTTTTAACACCATTATTAATTATTTTCATCATCATAGTTTTTAAACACGACATCTACGTTTTCCGCCCCTAACAGTTCACCGCTTCCAAGTTATTTTCCCCTCTAATAGCTCTCTCCCAAGTCACTGCTTTCTTATATACACACACACCCATCTTACATTTGCTTAGTCTATAGTTCTGACTTTTTACATGACCGAGGAAGGACCCTATGTGGCCTGAAAGCCTGCACACACTAACAAGTTGGTTCACACCACTTGTCTCCATCGGTTTATGTCAGCCTTTCAGAGCTGCGACTAACAAGAGCCATTTCAAGCCTTAGAAGTCACAGAACACAACACATTTCATCATCACTTTACTGAACTCTAAAATGATAAACCTGGCCTACCTCCATTTTTTCTTTCAATTCTTTGAACATGGATGATATTACATACTTCTCCTCCACATGCTGAAGCTCTTCTCGAGTGGGCCAAATATCATGCAGGTAGATGTTTTTGCCACTGGGGTCCACCCCTAACAAGAAGGTTTTTAACACAGTGGTCAACGCAAACAAAAATGATTCATATACATCTTCACATTCTTTACAATGTTACAGAAAATTCTAGTTGTTCTAATTGTTAGTTAGCGAGGAGGACATTTTATTCCTCAGCTGCTATGAATGCATACTGTAATTGGTAATCTAGAGTCTAGATTCGACAATGATCACTAGCCACTTACTCCAGAGTAGTCCCATTGTGGATCACAGCCACAACATGGAACACTCTCTGCCCATTAATATTGATTAAATGAAATCTGGGGAAATGTGGAACTTTCCACCTTCTCTCAAAAAGCAAGGTTATTTTAATAAAACAAGAGAAAATTGATTAACAGGATTGCTTCAAAGCAGAAAATGCAAATATGGCTTTTATTTAAATAAAAAGGAAGCAATGTTCCATCCAAGTACCTAAGGAAAAATACAATGCTCAACTGAAATAAGAGTTAGAAAGAAACTGTTACCTAGAGACTCAGTCTGGAAATCAATATTAACTCTGCCGGCTATAGCATAAGCCACCACTAAAGGTGGAGAAGCAAGGTAGTTGGCACGGACGCAATCGCAGAGACGACCTTCAAAGTTTTTGTTTCCAGACAGAACTCCGCAAGCAACTAAGTCACCCTGAAAGATAAAAATAAATACATGCTTCAGCTCTTAATGGAGCAACAACACTAGTTGGCTTGAGTTTCTGTTGCAGACATTGCTTTTGTGGAAGGAGGAAGCTAAACGTGGCATAAAGTACTCAGTTTGCCTGTTAAAAGATACTTTGCTCATTCCAATCCCATCTCCCACATTAGTCAGTGTTTCCCTTGATTCAGCCTTACTTTTAATCTCCTTATAGCTCTTCCCAAGTAACCGTTTGCATAATTTGACTAATTCACATATCCTGCTTTTTCTTCTACTCTGTTTCAATTTAAGATAAACCTAACAGTCCCTCCATGATCTAAGAAGTCTTTAGAACTAAACTGGCTATAGGGAGCTCACTCTTTAAAATGCTGCCAATTTTTATTAAATTTGTGACAATATTTTGAAACAAAACATTGGACTTTAAAGGGACTAGATACACAGACAACAGCAAAAACTGAATGAGCTCTGAATCACATCACTGTGAACTCTGCTTTGCCTACAGCAGCAAACAACAGAAGCTTAGCGCGTTTTTAGACGGATTGCTGTGCACACGAATTTAAATAATCTGCTTTTAGAGAAGTCACACGGGTGCCATTTAGACGCACCACCACCATTGCAAACCACAGCTTGTGCATTGTTTTGGAACTGCATTGGTAAAACCTTGATATCAGGATTTTATCAATGCAGTAATTCAAAACAATGCCTGAGCCGTATTTTGCAATGGCGAAGGCAGGTCTAAATGCTACACGCATGACCTTTCTAAAAGCAGATTATTTAAATCTGTGTGCACAGTGGCCCGTCTAAAAGCTCACTAGGTCACATTGTGTATGATGCTGTATATACACAACCTAATTTCTACAAGAATATAAATACTTCCACCTTACACATAAGATTTACACACTGTAAAGTTTCAGGTAATATTAGTAACTTCATAGACTTCTATTTCACATGCAATATTTTTGCACTGCAAAATTCCAAAATGAGGACAAAGTCTTTTGTTGCTTGTAATATTTTATTTCCTTGCCATTCTGTATATAAAAGCTACTAGGTCAGAATTTAAAACCATACCTGTTTTATTGCATTTAGAACAGCTTCTGGCAAGGGAGCAGTGTTTCCAACACATGTTGAACATCCATAGCCAACAACCTGAAATCTGCATCAAAAAATATGAGAAAAGAGAATTGGTCATCTAACTTGGTGAATTCTTTTCTTCTCCTGCTAAGCACAGTCCTCCAGAGGGTAGCTCCTCCCATAACCAACAGGAGGCAGAAGATCCCTGATTTTCCTGCACATGCTCCCTAGGGCTGCCCCTCCCATCTAGCTCCAGGAGTTCCCAAGCAGAGGACCGGCTGCCTTTAAGCTGACACCAGACCTGACTCTGAATCCCTGCTCGCCATCAAGGGAATGGCTAACCAAACTGTACATTGTAATAAACTGTAGAGGCCGAAATGGCGGGCTGAAACCTAGGACCACCTTGTGCCTCCTAGTTCCTTTTGGCTGTTTTAGGGTGGGGCCGGAGGACTGTCTGCTGAGCTGGAGAAGAAAAGAATTCACCAAGGTAGGTGACCAATTCTCCTTTCTCCCCCTGCAGCAGACAGTTCTCCGGAGGGACATACCTGAGCTCCTGAAAAAATCTAAGGGAGGGAACAGCCAGCTTCTGCCGGCTCCAGCACCGCCTGAATCATCCATCTACCAAACGCTGCTTCAGCCGACTGCTGGGTATTAATCTTGTATTGGTCTCACAAAGGTGTGGAGTGAAGCCCAAGTCGCTGCCCTGCATATTTCCTCGTACGAGGCCCTTGCCTTGAAAGCGAACGTGGTAGCTGCCCCTCGAACAGAATGGGGCCAGATCCCCAGCGGTGGAACCTTCCCGTTTGTCCTATAAGTTTCCACTATTGCCTGCTTTACCAATTTCACAATTAAGGTCTTGGAGGCCTTGGACCCTTTTACGCTAGCTCTAATATTGACAAATAGCCCTGTAGATTTGCGAAAGATCTGTGTTCTGGCCAAATAGATCTTTAAAGCGCGGCAGACATCCAAGGTGTGCCACAGCTTTTCCTTTGGATGGACCAGCTTTGGGCAGAATGAAGGGAGAACAACCTCCTGAGATCTGTGAGTGTGTTAACTTTTGGAATAAAGGCTTGATCTAGCCTCGGCGTAACCAACTGTTTGTGGAAGATGCAGAAGTTCTCTTCCACCGACAGGGCTCCCAGCTCTGACATCCTTCTAGCTGAAGTGATTGCGATCAGGAATGCCACCTTGAGGGAGAGCATGTACAGTGAGACCTGTGAAAGAGGCTCGAAGGGAGCCTTATTCAGTGCTCTAATTACCAGATTTTAGTCCCAAGAGGGGCATCTGTGGACCACTGGAGGGGCAATGTGTTTTGCTGCCCTGAAGAATTGACGAACATGCTTATGGTTCGACAGGCTCCTCCCAGTTCCCACATTTAGAACAGAACTTAATGCTGCCACTTGCCTTGCTAGAGTATTGTCAGAAGGATGTCCAGAACCGACCCTGAGTAGCCTTTCCTTTGGAGCGCTAAGCGCTCAGTCTCCCAAGCTGTCAGTTTTACCGAGCTCACATTCTCAAATAGAACTGACCCTTGGGAAGGATCAGGTACTGTCCCCCGCTCAGTTCCATAAGGTCGGAGAACCAGGGGTGCCTTGGCCACCATGGTGCCACTAAGATTATTTGCGTCGTCTCCCTTTTTATTTTTGCTACTGTCCTTGTTATCAGTGGCATGGGACGGAACGCATATAGGAGTCCTGATGACCACCTCTGCTTCAGCGCATCCATAGCTACCGCTTCTGGCGAGTTGCCCTTGTCATGAACAAATCCAGTTGAGTGTTTGGACAGGAGTCCAAAAGCCTCCACTATCTGCCTGAACACCGTTCTGTTCAGCATCCACTTGTGTGGATCCAGAACCCTCCTGCTGAGCCAATCTGCCTGGAAGTTGTCTGAGCCCCTGATGTGAAGGGCCTTCAGGGATGACAGATGTCTCTGGGCCCAGCTCATGAGGGATCGGACTTCCCGATTGAGGGAGAGGGACCTCGAACCCCCTGGTGATTGATGTAGGCCTTTGCCGTCGAATTATCCGTGTAAACTAGGATGTGGGCTCCTGACAACTGTCGAGTCAGGTTGGTCAGGGCCAGGCGGACTGCTCTCAGTTCTAGGAAGTTTATGCTCCTGGCCGCCTCCCTCTTGGACCAGAGACCCTGTATCGAGGTGCTGTCCATGTGAGCCCCCCAGCCTAGCAGGCTGGCATCCATGGTGATAACCTTTCGGCAGGGTTCCATGAGCGGCACCCCTGCTGAAAAGTGAGTTGCGTCTAACCACCAGGACATGGAGTACTTTAGCTGTTGTGGGAGGCGAACCCAAGGGTTTCGCCCAGCTGCCAGATCGTTCTGAAAAGGCCTGAGCAGCATCTGCAAGAGCCTGAGGTCGCATCGGGCCCACTGAACTTGCCTTGAACAAGATACCATCGAGCCCAGAAGGCTCGCCAGGGTCTTGAGCCTTAGGCGACTGCTGGCTCGGAGGAGATGCACCCCAAGCGAACTGTCTCCTGCCTTTTGAGTGGGACGTGGACGGTGTCTAAGGCTGTATCGATGACCACTCCCAGATGCTCTAGCCTGCAGGAGGGCGTCAACTGACTCTTTTCGAGATTGATCACAAACCCATGACTGCTGAGGTAGTCTATGACTCTGATTACGTCCGCAGCTGCTTTGTCCTGACAGGGAGCCCTGATCAGCAGGTCGTCTAAGTACGGAAAGACATGGACCCCCTCCCTGAGTAGATTTGCCACTAGTCACCAGGGTCTTGGGTAAAGGTTCTGGGGGTCGAGGAGAGGCTGAACGGCAAAGCTCTGTACTGCCAGTGATTCTGATTGAACGCGAACCGGAGCCATTTCCGATGCGCCGGCAGAATTGGAATGTGGAGATACGCTTCCTGCAAATCCAGAGATGCCATCCAGTCTCCCCTTGATAGGCCCTGGCAAATCGAGGTGACTGTCTCCATTTTGAATTTTTGCGGCCTCATCCATTTGTTTAGGGCTTTTAGGTCAAGAACCGCCCTGAAGAGACCCAACTTCTTCGGGACTAGAAATATTATGGAGTAGAGACCCAAACCCCTCTTTTCCTGAGGGACCTGCTCTATGGCCCCGATAGAGTGCAGTCTGTTTATTTCGCTGGCCATGGCCAGTACCTTTTGTGGGGGGGCTGACAGAGGGGAAGGCAGGAATCTGCCTCTTGGATGCCTGGAGTTCCAAGGGACTACCTGCAAAACCCATGTGTCCGAAAATCGACCTTTCCCAGATGCCGGAGAAAACCTGCAGCCTGCCCCCTATCTCCGTGCCCCTTGTCAGTCATGCTTGCTTGGTCTGCTGGGGGGCCTGTGGCTCACAAGATCGAAACTTGTCCGATCTATGCTGCTGCTTTTGGCCCCGACCCCAAAAAAACTGCCTGGGTTCTCTGTCTTGTGCCTGGTTTCGCCTACCATAGGGGGTGGAATAAGATCCGAAGCGAAAAGCCGGGGATCGAAAAGGTTTCTTTTTGGCTCCGAACTGCTAAAGGGTTTTTGTCTTGGACTTGTCTGATGCATCCGCCAAGACTTTGTCCAGACAAGTGCCAAACAGCTTAAAGCCCTTGTAAGGACCCTCTAATAGTAGGTTTTTTGCTGTCGTGTCCCCCTACCAGGACCTTAGCCACACTCTCCTTCTCACACCTACTGAGAGCACCATGGAACGCACTGACCAGAACAGGGCGTTCGTAGTAGAGTCTGTCAGCATCACAATAGCCAGGGATACTCTGGAAGACAAAACTTTGGCCCTTCCCCCGATATATTTTCAGACTGCATCTCCTGTAGCCAAGCCATAGGGGCTCTTATTTATTTATTTATTTTATAAATTTGTACCCCACCCCTCCTGCAAGCAGCCTGGAGGATCACATAGGAGGACAAAATAATGATTTGGAGGGACGCTGCGGCCGAGTCTAGGACTCTCCTGAGTACCCCGTCAACAGCCCTATCTGTCGGGTCTTTCGGATAGCAATGCCCCTCTGTAGGGAAAACCGTCCGCCTTGCAAGGGAGGTCGTGGCGGCATCCACCTTAGGTTTTTTGAAAATGTCCCCTTTTTCCCTTGAAAAACTATAGAGGACTTCCTGCATCTTATTCATTTTGACCCCTTTACCTGGGTGCTTCCACTCAGAGAGAACCAGCTTTTCGAAGGCTCTGCCCAGCAGTGGCAACCCCTTATCCCTCCCCTGAAGAGAGGGTATGAGCTCCCTATCATCGGCCTCCTCCGATTCTGAGGCCGATCTGGAGGGGTGGGAATCCGTTTCGGTTTCTGAGAGCAGGCTGAGGCCCTCTCGGGCTGCCCCCCTTCCTCCTCCTCCGAGTTCTCACTGTCAGAGGATTGAGATGAGCCCAGGTGGGAAATAGCTCCCCCTGCTGGCCAACGAGTTTCCCCACCTTTTTTGCCCGGCCCCCTTTCTTTCCTCGCACCCCTTTTCTAACCGAGGGGTGCTTCCTCTTAGTCTCCCGCTCCTGTCTGAGAAGGGACAGGGAGCCCAGGATCTTGCTCATCGTGGCGTTGATGGCAAGGAGGGGATCAGGGGGAACCCGTGAAGCCTGCAAGGGGGGCAGCGGGCAAACAAGGCAGGTTTCTCTCTCCGGGGAAGCCTTCCTGAGGGAAGGAAAATCCTGTGAGGCCTTGGCCCCTAGGCAGGGGCGGGGGGGGTGGAAAGGAAGGAAGGAAGAAGAGGATTCCACTGTGGTAGGCCCTGGGGACCTCCTCGCTCCCCCCGTCAGTACCACGGAGCGGCCCTACCTCCGTCTTGGTGGCGGCCTCCATCTTCTGCTACCCCAGCCTTGCAACAGCGTGGGTGATGGGAGCGCCGGAGTGCTCGCCCTCCTGAGAGACCCGGCTTAACTGCCTCTCTACCGTGGCAGGAGGCTGTTCTGGATGGGAGAGAGCGGGCGCTGGACAAAATAAATTTATTTTATTTTTTCTTTCTTCGAGTGGCGCCCGCCTCCCAGCTCCCGAGCTACTGCAGGGGAGCTGGCCCGGGTTCTGACGCCGGTTCCCTGGAACGCGGCGAAGCCGTCCCCCTATGGCCCCGTCACTCCAAGGATCCTGGTCGCTCTGTCCCGGAGCGAAAAAGTGTTCTGCCGGTCCGAGGCAGAAGATAGAACTGGAGCTAGATGGGAGGGGCAGCCCTAGGGAGCATGTGCAGGAAAATCAGGGATCTTCTGCCTCCTGTCGGTTATGGGAGGAGCTACCCTCCGGAGGCCTGTCTGCTGCAGGGGGAGAAAGGATTTTAAGAGATATCACAAACCCTGTTGAATGAGGATACGGAATAGGGCTGTGCAATTAGTTTTTGTTTTTATAAAAAGAAAAAATAAGAATGAAAATAATAAAATTTGTTGTTGTTATTATTTTGGTATTGGCTGTCCTCAGACATTTTGTAGAGAAAACCTGGTAAACAACTTCTGGGGGGGGGGGGGGGGGGAGGAGACACCACTGAAGCAATAAACATGATTGAGGTCTATGCTGGCCAATGAGCACCGCAAACATGTCCCAGACAGTCTCATGGCTCAATGCTTCCAGTCTCCCAGAACCAATCACGGGGGCTGCAGGGAGGGCACTGCAAAGCTTTATAACGCAACACCCAGCTTGCTTGCAGTGTTTTGTGCTACTCTCTCCGATTATCAGGTGGTGTCTGCAGAACACAGTGCTCTTGAGCAAATCTTCATCAGCTCTCAGTGTTTCCTCTTCCCTTCCTCAAACCAATCACACCACCCATCCTCACACTACCCTTGTGTTCCAAACACGATCTCAGTACCTTCATTCCTTCCCAAATCCTTATACCCCATAACTCCTTTAACCTTCCCTTGTCTGTCTGTCTCCCCGGTGTACATATTATATAGGGGATAGATAGTATATATACAATAAGCGATAAGATAGAGAAGCGATAAGATATATGAAATATCTCTAGGTACGGTTGTTAGGTACATATAACTTAACCATGAGAAAGGGAAGGATGGGGAGTTCTGACCATTGGTCAGTGAAGGCAGGGGCAGGTGGCCCCTCAGACTGTAGAAGAGGGTGTGGATGAGAATTGGCAGCACTTCTGCCACTGCCAGCCCACCCCCTAAGATTAAAATCCCAGCCTTTCCTTCCATGCAGCAGTGGTGCTTCTTGTGGGAAGAAGTGGCTGATATGCTGGGCTTGCGAGCTGGTGAAGGCAAGGAGCCCCAGCCTTCCACCAGCAGTAGCACTGGGG